>VZRS01012786.1:61996-104497 GCA_013398055.1 Ifrita kowaldi
GAAAAAGCACCGAGGGTGTGACAGGAGTGTGGTGGGAAGCGTGGAATCAGCTGGCATTAGGGATGGGAGGAGCAGCCGTGTCACCAGGAGGGCAGAGCACGACGCCAGTGACCTTTGAGCTGGGATTCAGGCAGGACATGAGCAGGGAGAGTTTGCATTGCAAAGGTCAGAGGAGAGGGCTGTGGTACCCAGGGAGGAAGGCTCAGGGGAGGGCGATGGAGGGGGAGGATGGTGCAGGAAGGCTTTGTGGGGAGAGGAGCAGGATCCTGAGCCTGAGGTAACTGTGCATGTGGATTAGGAAACAGTCTGAAGAGCTCTGCAGCAGCTGGGTTGGGCTTGACCTGATGGTGAGGCATCCCCGAGGAGAGGCAGGGTGGCAGCTGGGGCCAGGTGGGAAGCACCCAGGGCTCCCTCTGTGCCAGATATCTTCCCGCGGCTGAACGGAACCTCCGCTGCAGATCCGTGACTCATCTGCCTCCAGGTACCAAATTTGTGTTTGCAGATAAGATTACCCAGGGATTAATTGTAGAGGGAGAAGAGAAGTGTAGATTAGTCATCCCTTGAGAACAGACATAGATCAACAGCATTTAGAATTACCTTTGGGTGTTTAACAGCCACGGATCACCAGAGTACCTGAACACCTACCATGTAAAATCAACAGTCTCATTAATTATGAAAAATAATTCATGTCACACCAATCTAAACCCACTAAAATTTCTTCTGCATTCATCCCAGAGGCGGCTGTATCACTGCTGCACTCGCCCCAGGGCCAGCAGAATGTCTTGAATACCATTTCTTCCTACACCTTCTGCAGAAAGCCGGGGTGGGAAGGCCTGGCAGCAGCGCATTTCCACGGCTTAATCCTCCCTTTTGCAGGAACTGCTCCTGCTGAGAGCCCTGGTGGCTTTCAGAGCCAGGAATGCATCTTGGATGTCTCCACCCGTGGGTGTCCCTGCAGTCACCTCTCCGTGCACCCAAGCTGCCCCTGGTCCTGCAGCAGTGGGAGAGGCTGGATTTGCCCTGCACTGGGTGTGTGTCCACAGGTGCTCGATGATTCCCACCCCTAGAGATGGACAGAGCTCAGCACCTCCAACATTCCACCCCTCACAGAATCCTGGGAGCGGGCTGCATAGATTGGGAGCTTTGGTTACGCTTCTCAGAGCACGTGCGTGACAATAGGATCTTTCCTTACCTACCAGAAGGAAAACAAAGTGGGAAATCACATTCCAAACAAAGTGGGAAATCACATTCCAAACAAAGTGGGAAATCACATTCCATGCACGCCAAGGGCAGGAGCTGCCCGGATCCACCAGGAGGGCTGTGCCCCGCTCAGCTCCCGCCGGGTACTTGCGATGCCGCGCGCGGATCCGAGCGTGGTGCAATCACCAAGAATAAACAGTAGCAATTACTTAATACTTGTGGTGATGGAGTATTGAAAATTAGCGCCGGAGTTAAGCGCTAATAAGACACGTAACACACCGTAAGCCTGCGAATTTTATAGAGTAGAATCAAGAGTAAATAAAATTACAATTTAAACAAAGGCAGATAATTTAATTATCTTGTAGGCACAGTACTAAAATTTGGAGTGATTGGCTAATCAATACGTTATTACACAATGCAGCAATGCAACCTGCCTGGGAGCTGGTAGGAAATGGATGCTCAGGAATCGGAGCAAGTCTGATTGCTCTGGGGTGGTGAGAGCCAGCAGTGCCAGACCCTGGCAGGTCCCTGGGGCTGGGATGTCTGGGAAGCATCGTTAGCCTTCCAAGGGTACCCATGGGAGCAGAGGTGGAAACACAGAATCACTGAGGTTGGAAAACCTCTCTGAGATCATTGAGTCCAACTCTTCTCCAGGCACTGCCAAGGCCACCACTGTCCCCAAGTGCCACATCTGCAGTTTTTGAACACCTCAAGGGATTGCAATTCCACCATTGCCATGGGCAGCCAGTGCCAGTGCCTGACCAAATTCCAGAGGGTTGGAGTTGCAGAAGGAAGCAGCATTAGGTGCTTTCTCTGCTCTCTTCATGTGGTTTTTTGATTCGCAAGTTTGCAGCACTTTGACATTTAAATTTGACATTTAAATTGGACTTTCTGGAAATGAGCAAAATGAGGGAGATAGGCACAGCTCTGAGAGCAGCAAGGAACTGCCACCTGCAAATGCGTGTGTAAAGCCCTTCCCCAGAGCAGCAACGCAGCCATGGTGTGTCCATGCATGTCCATGGACAGTGCAATGCCAGCCTTCACCATCAAAATGCTCGCAAGATTTTTGGAGCTCTCCTGCCTGCGTCCCCTGCCTCAGGTGGCCTTCCAGACAAGGGGACAAGTCTTGTTTTCCCTTGCTGTCTCTTTGTATCAAGCCTTGAGGTTTGTTCTCCATCCTTGCTGTCCTCCAGGCACGGCAAGGAAGCACCACTTCTCAAGGTCATCTGAGCTCACAACCCTTTAGCACCCAGAGATTGCAACCCCTGAAGCTCCTGAATATCCCTGTCCACATGAGACACGCAGGACAGTGCTGTCCCCTCCCACGCATCCCATGGAAACTGTGCACGATGAGTGCTCCTCTATGGAGGGCTGTGAACTCTTGGCACGAGAGCCCTCCGTGCTCCCTTGGAGAAAAGACACCTGAGGCCATAAGGACTCTGAGATAAGCAACCCACCTTAGGTTATGGTGACCAAGTGAACCACCCCCAGCATGCCTTGCTTCTTTATGGTAATACCTTCTACCCAGTTGGCTAACTGGTTTCTACCCCACCCCCTGCCTTTCCTATAAAAGGGCCTGGGTCTGCCCTGAAATCAAGGAAGGTTGTCTCTGGCCTTCCTTTCACAGGGACTGCTGGAAAATTAAAGCTACCTCTGTGGAACTGCCATACGAGGCTCCCTGTCTCTCTGTCCCCGTGTTAGCCTTGGGGGATTTCACAAAGAGCTNGAGACACGCAGACAGGCAGGACAGTGCTGTCCCCTCCCATGCATCCCATGGAAACTGTGCATGATGAGTGCTCCTCTATGGAGGGCTGTGAACTCTTGGCACGAGAGCCCTCTGTGCTCCCTTGGAGAAAAGACACCTGAGGCCATAAGGACTCTGAGATAAGCAACCCACCTTAGGTTATGGTGACCAAGTGAACCACCCCCAGCATGCCTTGCTTCTTTATGGTAATACCTTGTACCCAGTTGGCTAACTGGTTTCTACCCCACCCCCTGCCTTTCCTATAAAAGGGCCTGGGTCTGCCCTGAAATCAAGGAAGGTTGTCTCTGGCCTTCCTTTCACAGAGACTGCTGGACAATTAAAGCTACCTCTGTGGAACTGCCATACGAGGCTCCGTGTCTCTCTGTCCCCGTGTTAGCCTTGGGGGATTTCACAAAGAGCTGAATCACAGGAGCTGGAATCACTTGTAGCTGAGAAATCGCTACACTTGCTGAAATTCCTCACTGTCCAGGGTGGTTTGCCCTCGCCCCTAGAAGAGCTGTTCCTTGTAGGATGCTCTCTCTAGGAAGGTCGTGGCTCACTGGTGCTTGAGCAGCATCAGACTCCCTGTGACATATTCCTCCAGCCGGATCCTCAGCTGGCAGGATCTGGTGTTGCCACGCCAGTGTTGGGGGGCTCGTGCCAAATTCCAGCACCTGAGGATTTGGCCACTGCACGCAGTCAGCTGAGATTTGTGAGGAGCTGTAGCTGCATCCCAGCGTGAAATGCCGGGCTTTGGTTCCACGCCGATGCCAATCTTCTAAGGGAAAGCAGCTCTTCTTTCCAGCCCATTGTATTTCGCTAATTTAATTCCGTTCTGTATGTCAAATCACATTATATATTCACACCGACGGAGCATCTATTTTTTTCTTTATTAAAATTAAGACATTTATTTGTCATTTTTTAACAAAATTGAAAAGGAATCAAAACCTCATTTTCTGGAAAAGCAGCGTTGCTGGCGTGCGTGCGCTGCTGTAGCTGTCTCGCTGTGTGTGCCTCGCCTCTCTCTGCAATTTTTTCTCCCTTTTCCAAAATCCAGCTCTGGCACTCCGGCACACAACTCCCCCATCCCCCACCAGGCCCCAACAGGATTTCCTACAGCCAAACCCCCTCCTCCAGGGAGCACATCCCGGTTTGGAAGGACCAGCAGGGAGGGCACCGGGCAGCTGGGAGGCAGATGTTGCCCTCTGGTGCAGGTGAGATGAGATCTCTGATCCTGTGCCCCAGAGGACCCTCACAATGAGGAATGACAGAGTCATGGAACCGTGGAATGGTTTGGATTGAAAGGGATCTTAAAGCTCATCTTGTTCCAATCCTCCTGCCATGGGCAGGGACACCTTCCACTATCCCAGGATGCTCCAAGCCCTGTCCAGCCTGGCCTTGGACACTTCCAGGGATCCAGGGGCAGCCACAGCTGCTCTGGGCACTCTGTGCCAGGGCCTCCCCACCCTCACAGCCAAGAATTTCTTCTAAATATCCAGTCTAAACCTATTCGTTCCTGTTCTGTCCCTCCAGCCCTTGTCCTCAGTCCCTCTCCAGCTCTCCTGGAGTCCCTTTAGGCCCTGGAAGGGGCTCTGAGCTCTCCCTGGAGCCTTCTCCTCTCCAGGTGAGCACCCCCAGCTCTCCCAGCCTGGCTCCAGAGCAGAGGGGCTCCAGCCCTGGATTATCTCCATGGCCTCCTCTGAAGGCAGGGACAGCGAGCAGAGTGATTGGGAGAGGGGATTTGGCTTTTCCCGTGAAAATCCTCCTGCAGCTCTGCCACAGGTGATTCCAGTACCTTGTGCTGGTGCAGTGACAAGGTGAACATCCCATTTCTCGTGAGGACATGAGATCATCCCATTCATTTTGCATTTTGCCCTCCTAGACTTTGCATTTCTGTCTGCACAGAGAATGTTCAATGCAAGGGGTGCAAGCCAAGGAGCCCTTCCAGCCTCAGAGGCACTGAGCTCCTCTATCCCATGGTTGGGAATTGTCCAGGGATTCAGTGGACAGGGGCAGGAGATGGGCTGGGTGTGCATGGAGGTGGTGGTGGGCTCTGAGTTTGGAAAGCCCCTGACTGAAAGGTTCTGGGGTCCAGCCAGGCTGAACCACGCTCCTCTCACTCATTACACCGCAGGAGCCTGAGACAGAATGGAAAATCTCCCTCTGTGACCTTGGTGGGGAGCAGATGACCCCTCCAGCTGCTGTAAAATAATTTTAGTGATGTTTCAGGGAGGGGATTATTACTTGACTGAGAAACTCTGGTATTTTGTGGAAAACTCTATTTTTGTGTAAAAGCTGAAGATCGACAGCTGGGGAAATGGAGTGAGAAGTGGCAGTGGCCGTCTGAAGTGCTCAGGAGTGTTTTCCCTCTGTCTGCCTTCCCTGTGCTTTATCCTCCTTTTCCCAAGCAGAATGGTCCCCGACAGCTCTGATTTTTTCCTTTTCTTAAGAATATCATCGGTTTGGGGTTTTTTTTGAAGGGTGTTAATGCCATGCCATGACTGGGGGGAGCCCAACATACTCTACAAGGCGCTGAGCTCCTCTCTCCACTCTGCCAGCTGTGAGCTGGGTGGTTTGGGTTGTTTCTTCCCTGTTTTGAAGATCTTTGGGGGCAGGTTCTTGGGAGAATCAAACAGCTTGGGAAAACTTTGTTCAGCTCCAGCTGCCGCAGATCTGAGCTGTGGCTTTGTCACTTCTCCTCCAGCACAAGCGTTGCTGGAGTTAAGGACACAAAGCAGAGCTCAGGCGCGAGTGAAGAGACGTTCCTGCCCTGTCCGTGCACATTCCCACAGCACGGCGGCCAGGAAGGGCTTGGGTGACTTTATGGCATTTTTGGCTAATGAAGCAGAGATCTGCATTGCAGTAATTGCAGGGAGGGGTGGAGATCCCAGCAGGGGCTTTGCAGGGAGTGCTGAAGCAGAGGCGGGAGCAGCTCGGGGACGTTTGCTGAGCTGTGCAGGTCACTGCGTGGCACCTGGGCTGGTCCAGTGCCAGCCCTGGCAGCTCTGCAGCAGCCGGTGTCACACAGGGTGGGTTTGGGCAGAGCTGGTGCTCACAGGTCCCCATGTGGCCTCCTGCCAGCAGACGGGACCAGTTGTGAGCTCCTCCATCCCACACTGACCCAAAGACGCTCAGCTCAACCTGGCATGACCCCGCAGAGCTGGAGCTTGGCTCCCCAAGTCTCTCAGCTGACAAATCTTGGTGGCCCTCCAAGGTTTCTTTCCCCCTTGTATGATGGATGGTGTCAGCACAGTTGCAACCATTCCCTGGCATTGCCCAGAGCAGCTGTGGCTGCCCCTGGATCCCTGGAAGTGTCCAAGGCCAGGCTGGACAGGGCTTGGAGCACCCTGGGACAGTGGAAGGTGTCCCTGCCCATGGCAGGGGATGGCACTGGATGGGCTTTAGGATCACTTCCAACCCAAACCGTTCTGGATTCACCAGATTTTTCTCCAGCCTTACTGGTCGGTTGGGGACCAGCCCAGTGGCTGTCTCTGCTGCTAAGATGCCACAACCTCTTCCAAGATGCCACAACTTCTTCCAATAAACCACGCATGTTGTTGCCAGAGCTAATAGCTGGCAGCCGGCACCGCAAGAGAATGTGTCAGGTTTGGGTTGGATATTATGGAAAGGTTCTTCCCCCAGAGGGTGTCAGGCACTGAAAGGCCCCCCAGGGAATGGGCACAGCCCCAAGGCTGTCAGAGCTCCAGGAGCATTTGAACAACGCTCTCAGGGACAGGGATTGTTGGAGTGTCTGTGCAGGGTCAGGAGTTGGACTGGATGATCCTGGTGGATCCCTTCCAACTCAGAATTTTTCACTATTCTGTGATTCTACGATTTCTCTTTCTATAGGAGACTCCAACACAGCACAGTTCACCTGAAGCACAATAAAAAGTGGAATTTCTTGTAAAAACAAATGTTTTCTAGAAGAATATAAAAAAAAAACCAACCCCCCCCATTCTTTTCCTGCTGTATCAACATAACCTGGTAGCAACCCATTGCTTTGATGAGGTCTGTGTGTTTCCTTTCTGGTTTATGGTGTCGTATGATTATAAAGTTGAAACAATAAAAGCAAATCAAAGCCCTTTGATAGCATGAAAACAAAACGTTTGGGGTTTGGCTAAAATGAATTATATTGCTGGAGCTGCACTGAAGTGCTTGGATTTTTAGGACTGTCTTGTGGTGCTTCTAAAAAAAAAGCTTTACATTAAATTTAGGTAAATTTTAAAACAAACCATCATTTCAAAGAAGAAAAAAATTGTACGTTGTGCTTTGAGAAGGCAGAGATAAAAACTCCCCAATTTTCCCATAGAAGAAGAGTATTTCCAATTAGAAGTGTTTCAAGCTGGTTGTCAACGATTTTGGGACATTATCTGACTCTTCAGTTTTCAGCAAATGAGGTTTCTGATTGGAAGGAGCTCACCCATCTGTAGGAGAGTGTCCTATATACAGGACTAATAATGTTGGCATGAATAATTCATCGATCTTTATTACATCGAAAGGTATGTGTGGAGTGTGATGCACACACAGTCTCATCAAAGAAAGGCATATTCAGTTAAAAATAATCAGTTTGACTGTAGATTTTTAGAGTGTTTGATGGATTAACTCCAGCAAATCAACCTCCAAACTCGACTTTTGTTTGTCTCTCCCCGATCTGTAGGGAGATTATTAATATCATGTAACATTCAGTTAATAGGTCAGATGTGAGACCTTATTACAGACCGGGGATAAATTGTCTCTCCAGTAGCACATCCCTGACCTTCACAGACTCCGGAGTTCAATATTCAGCCTTCATCCATCCAGCCTTAATTACTGTGTGCACGAGCATTAGCACCACCACGAAAGGGCCAAGTTCATGCAGCCAGGACCCTGCTTTGCATCATCTCTCTGCCTGGGAAGGACACAAAGATGTCTTTGACAGGGTTAGACCCGGCATCTTCTTCATGTCTAGGTTGTCTTTTAGTTGTTTTGCACCCAAAAGTTGGCTCTGGGTTCTGTGGGATTGAGGGACTATGGTACCTTCTGCCTCGTTAATAACCGTGAGAGCTTTCCAAATATTAACGATCTTGTTGCACACGGATTTTGGGGGTGCCTTTGTAGGGTATTTTCACCCAGGACAGATCCGCAGTGATTGCACAGAAGAACTGCAGGGGCAGAGCTGGTTCTCCCAAAATCCCCCAGAACACTGAGGATTTGGTTTGTTCAGGGGAGACATCACCATCTTTTCCTGAGGGGCAGTGGAGGGGCAAGTGCCAATCCTTTCTCTCTGTGACAGGGACAGGACCTGAGGGAACGGCTGGAGCTGGGCCAGGGCAGGCTCAGGCTGGATTTCAGGAAAGGGTCTTCCCCCAGAGGGTGCTGGGCACTGCCCAGGCTCCCCAGGGAATGGGCACGGCCCCGAGGCTGCCAGAGCTCCAGGAGCGGTTGGACAGCGCTGCCAGGGGTGCCCAGGGTGGGATTGTTGGGGTGTCTGGGCAGGGCCAGGAGCTGGGCTGGATGATCCTGGTGGGTCCATCCCAGCTGAGGAGATTCTCTGATGCTGTGATTTGCACGGGAGGGCTGTTGGGCTTTTTCTTTGCTCAGGAGCAGCCGGAATGATTTGTGGTGTTGTCTCCAACTGAGGATGGATGTGACCAGGGGTGGTTGTAAGGCAAGAAATGTGAGTTTGGAGACGGATTTGGTGATCCGACCTGTCCCATCCCTGGTCCAGCTGTGCTAACAAAGGGTGGTTGGTAGGTGGCCGCCAAGGAAGGGCTCTGGAGGGTCCTCAAAGAGAACTTCCCTGGAAATGTATCTTTTCAGTTTTACTCAATTCTACTCATTTCGCCGGGGGAAAGTCGATGGCCTTCATTACGAGTCAGAGCAGGTGACATAATTCTCCTTCTGTGCTTTCAAATCTATGAACACATGAACTTAATATTAGCAACACAGATACAAATAGCATTTTAACACAGTATTTATCACCGTGCTTTCTCAGGAGAAAATCTATCAAAGCTTTAAATCTAAAGCTCTCCCATTCTTCTCGAGCAACAAGATCAATTCATTAATATTTGGAAAGCTCTCAGGGTTATTAATCATCTGTTATTATTTTATTTATGTACCTCTTAGTAGGAAAAAGCGGACAAACCAAGGCCAGTCTCACTGATTGCAGCTTTTAACTTGGAGGAATGCGATGGGAGAAGGATGGGAACAATTTTATTGGGGAAAAAAAAAGTCCTTTGTGCTTGCAATTTGCGTGGCAGAGGTAATAAAAGATGCTGCAAGTCATCTAAAGGCTGAGAAAGGCAGCAGGTTAATTGTCTTATCATTATGAATTCACTTTGTATCTGTGGCCTTAGCAGAGATCATAATGAATTTATTTAGTATTCGCGGGGCCATCATGGCACCTTCCTTCCATCGGTGTGGGCAAGACAATAAACACCTGTATTGTCCCAGGGTGAGTGGGAGCTGGTCTGAGCCCAGGCTGGAGTGGATGGAGCAGAGGAGTTATTAAACCGTGCCACAGATCAGCCAGGCAGAGAGGTCAACCCCCTAAATGAGTTTAGCTCCTTCCCTGGGTCTATCTCAGATGAGTACCCACAGCTTGAAAATAAGTTTGTAATTGACTGATCCAGACAGATGAGTTTGGGAAGAGGTGATTGATGTCGGCAATATATCTGAACGCAATCAGCCTGGCCCAGAATACTAATCTGACAGCCTTTAGCAGCTCAGAGCTGCTGCTCAAACACATTTTGGGTAAGTAGATCGTGCTGCTGGTGTCCAACCCCAACCATCGCCTTGGGCTCCTGCTGTTTCCTGCCTCGGAGGCAGTGCAGGATCAGGAGTTGCCAAGTCTGTGGTGTTTTATTTGCCTTGAGCCGCGGTTTAGCTCTTCAGGTCTTGACGCCTCCAAGTATTTCAGCACGCGCTTACATTTAAGCTTATGTGTAGTTGGGCTGATCTTGGTGTAAACTGCTCCAAAATGCCAGGAACAGGTGAGGACTGTGCTAAATCAGTCAAGTTAAGCTCATGCTGGAAAGCTGGAAGCAGTGGGGCGTGCACGCTCAAGAGGTTTACACAGATCTGTGCAGAAGAGCAGCTTCCTACGCCCTTTGTCTCGGGAGGTGTTTTGCTGAGCCGTGTGCTTAAATGGCAGAGAGACAAACGCCAGGGTTATCACTGAGGTTCTTATCAGTAGCAGGACATGGCGCTGTGTCTTGGTACCTGGAGCTGCACCTAACCTGTGGTGGCCGAGCCTCTGGTCCCCAGGGCTTCAGGGGCTGCCACCCTCGCCAGGTCACCAGGCTTGGGAAGAGAAAGCTCTACGAAATCAAGGTGGGGCAACAAAAGCAAAGCTTCCTGCTCCCTGGGGGGCTGGAAGGGAGCAAATGGCCATGGTAGGGTGGATAAACAGGAAAATCCCCATTTCACCACTCGTGGTGCAGAGACATCTCAGACAAAATCAAGGTTTCGTTGCTTTGCTGCAAGACCAGAATTAAGTGCTGGTGATTCCTCACCTTGAGGAGCAGTGTAAGGAGCCTTTTCCCTGGATATTTTCTGGCTCGTTAGATTACTGCTGCACCCTGGGGGAGTGTTAGTGTTTGAAGGCTGTGTGAGACCCCTGCCATTCCTTGCTTTGCCAGCTGACGGGCTCGGAGCCTGGGATGCACGTGGGGAAGGTCAGGGCTGCAGCCTGGCTCCCTTGGATAAGGGCTCTACACAGCCACCATGAGGAGATGTGGAGATGCCACAGGTGATGTGACATTTCCCTAGGCTTTATGTTGTTTGGAAAGCCCTCGTTGCCTGTGCTGTCCTGCCAAAGACCCGCTGGAGCGGCAGAGAGCAGGGAGGGCCGGGCAGGGATCACTGTGGAGGATCCAGGACAGGGGTTGGAGCTTCCTCTCTTCCCCAGCCTGTTGCATCTCTCCTCTCCCTGGCATTCCTGGGCCATGAGCAGTGTCCCTCTGAGCTGCCTCTGTCTGTCCCCACCTCACACGCCGTGGTTGTGGCCCTGTTGCCCGCAGGCCTCGCTGAGCAGCAGCATCGGCGTGGCAGCTGCCAGCGGGGAGGAGCAGTTTTACTCCTTCACCAGCTCCTCACCACCAGCCTTGGGCTGACACAGGGGCCCTGATTCACGTGTGGGGTGATGTCTGTGTCGCTGCTGTCCCATTTCTCCTCCCTCCAGGCCGCGGTTGGGATGGCCCTGGGACAACAGGCACGAGCTGTCAGGCGTTGTTAGATCTGTCCCAGCCTTGCACTTTTCCAGCTGTGATGTGTTCCATCACCAAGCTGCCTTTCCAGGGAATAATTACCCATCCAGCTGCCAGCAGTATTGTCCTTCCCCTTCCCTCCTGCTCCTCCCCAGCTCGGCAGGGACCCCAGGACAGGTCCCTCCTGCCTGTCCTGCCCCTCTCCCAGCTCTCTCACGCTCCGCAGTGTTTGCCATCAGTCCAAGCCTGTCCCCACCTAAAGGGGCTGGTGCTCCTTTCATCTCTGCATCTCTTTAACTCGTCCTTCTTGTGCCTTGTCTTCCTCGCTGGCAGGATATGAAAAAGCCACAGAAATCGAATTCCATTTAAAGGCATCCACCAAGAGAGGATTTTTTTTAATCCTCCTTCCCCTTCTCTCCTCCTTGAAATGAAGTTTCTTGCACTGCTCATTAGATGATAAGTGAATACAGAAAAACCTTTGAGCGAGGTAATTCCTGGCGTGTGGAAGAGGGCTCTGGTGCTGGCTCCACATTTATGAATGTAAACGAGTCCGGGCGTCCTGTGGGGATGCTTTGTCAGTCCTTTTATCTCTAAAACCAAAGTTCAAACTGACTTCCTGAGTCAAGAACCATAAAATTATTCTGTTGAAAGAATTCTCAAATGCCATCGGTGGAGGGGGGAGACCTTCATTTCCCAGCCTCTGAACTGGTCCGTGCATGTGCAGGGGAAATGAAAGAGCCCTTCATTATCGGGGTGCTATTCAGCCCCGTGCTGCTCTCCTGTAATTGAGGGAATATGTTATGCTCCAACAGGGAAGGTCCAAATGGAAATTCCTAATAATAATAATAATAATAATAAGGCGGTGTACTTCAGTCACCCCTTTAATCTCCACACCTCAAAGTGCTTTTGAGACAATTAACCAAGATGCACAGAAATCCTCATCAAGCCGGGATGCCGTCATCACAACATTTGCCTTCATCACGAATCAAAGGAGTCGTAATTTGAGGGGTGTCCCTCAAGTTGGTGCTTGAAGATGCTTCTCCTGAGCACCATCAGCACCCCAAATCCATGGAGTGTGGGACCGTGGGTAACTCTTAATAGATTGGTCTGTTGGTGCAAATAGGTTGGAATTCAAGTGAGGGGATGTTTTAGGTGCCAACACAACCATGGACAGGGGCTAAAGCTGCCCTGGCCATGCTGGCCTCAGGTATTTTGAGGAGTGTTTCCAGGATCTGCCAGTAAAGAGCTGCAGACCTGTAGGACTGGGGCACTTGCATGTGATTTTTGAGCAATTAATCTCTGGAGCACCACTCCTGGGCATGGAGATGAGCTTCTTTGGGGTGCAGACACCCCAGAATCAGCCAGAACTCCTGAATCAGAGGTAAACCCTTTACACAGGCTGCACATTTCAGCTGGGATGGTGTAANGCTGCAGACCTGTAGGGCTGGGGCACTTGCATGTGATTTTGGAGCAGTTAATCTCTGGAGCACCACTCCTGGGCATGGAGATGAGCTTCTTTGGGGTGCAGACACCCCAGAATCAGCCAGAACTCCTGAATCAGAGGTAAACCCTTTACACAGGCTGCACATTTCAGCTGGGATGGTGTAAGAACACCTGCACAAACATGCCAGAAGCCGGATAGATAAAACAGAGGAGCACCGGGCAGGGAAATGACGGCAGAGAAGGAGAAATACAACTGGTGTGAGTGCCAGCACATCTGTCCCAGTTACCTCCCACCAAGGAGACACTACAAGGCCCCAGTGCCAGCACCATTCCTGTCACAAACCACTCAGCATTCCAGAGGTCTGGATTTCACTGTGGCACCAATTAACAGTCCGGTTTACAGGCAGTTTGCTGGATTTTTTTTTGGTGGATTTTAAATTCCATGTCTTTTTTAGTAGCTTTTCCTGCAGAGATAAATCACTGCAGTGGGCTGGGGACCACAACAGCTTCTGATGCCTCTTTAGCTGAGCATCAGAGTGGCAAAGACATCTTTGGCCACCCAGCTGTGATCTAAATCCCGCTGGGGCCAGTACAGTTCTCAAGCAGCTCCTGAGCACGGATCACCTGGAGCAGGTGGAAACCTCCAGGGGCTGAAAGGAGAGCTCAGACTCTGTTCCCTTTTATTCTGTGGATATTTTATTGCAGCCAGGGAAGGAGCTTGGGCCATCCAAGACAATGCCGAGGTCCCCGTTGCCTTCACAGCCAGTGTGGAGCAACACTGGAGGATGCTTCTGTTCCTGCCCAACCCTCCCTCCAGCTGGTTCCTTCCACTACCTCCCAGCACTGCCTAAAGGTGCAGGACCCTATTTAATTAAGTAATGAGAATCGAATGTGATAGCTACAAGCATCAGCTAATTAAAAGGAGGGGAATTGCAAATGAGAAGTGCCATGAATTCACTGAAAATCAATCAAATTAGAGCATCTCATCATCCCCTCCAACGGGCCTGATCTTCTCCCTCTTTCTGACTGCTGAACCCTTTGTACCAGCAGATTTTGGTCAGTGTTAGGGGAAGGTGCTGCACATGGTGGGAAAAGGCAGCATTTGGGGCTCCAAAGGCACGTGGCCACCCCGGTGTTTGATCCTCTCTGGAGCATGGCTGGATCCGTGTCTCCTTCCCTCTCTGCAGGTACTGCCTGACTCCTGGCAGGGCCCTTCTTCCTTTAAATCCTCACCAAGGAGCACAACAGGCAGCACCCACCAGAAGAGGAGGAAGAAAAAAATCTCATTTAATCAAACAGAATATTAAAGCTGAGCTTTTTGTACAGCAACAGGCCTCAGATGGAGAAATCCCCTCCGTCGGCAGGGGGAAGAGCAAGGGAGAGGGAAGGAGATAAAAAAGCATCAGAGTTTTAATTAAAAAGCTGCATCCTGCCTTCGTTTGCAGCTTGTTTCCGGATCCCTTCATTAGGTTTTACCCTTTAAATGCTTGTTATCAAAGTTGTACGAATTCCACTGGCTTGGGCGTGCGTTTGCTTGGAAAAGCCCTTTTTGTCTGCGGGTTGGATTCCTGGTGGGGTATGGATGGGCCAGCAGCAGAGGGAAGGAGCAGAAATTGTTGTCTCATGGGGAAGCATCCCTGCTCCAGGGATTTTCTTCCACTGGTCTCCAGCCAGGCTATCTCCCTGTGGGGCTGCATGAGGCAGAAAGGAGAAGCCGAGTGGGTGATCCTTGAATCCGTGTGTGTTGGGAAGAGCTAATTTGGCTGCTAGAGGCTCAGGAGGGCCTGTCAGGGCCTGCAGCTCCCACCACACCTTGTCTCACTCAGCAGGAATATTTCCAGTGGAACTTCAGGTCTGCAGAGTTTCTGCCATGAATATCCCTATCCGTGCTCCTGGAATTGAAGGCAGTTCCATGCCTGATCCCTGCGAGGGGTTTGCCCAGTGCCATGGTCTCCAAACCCTCCTCTTGTCCAAAGTGCCGCAGGACCTTTCACGACCTCTGGTCTGTGCCTTAGTTTCAATTAAAGCACTAATGATCTCTTCCAAATTGGGCTGCTGAAGAACACTGTCCTCACCCCAAGGAGACCAGATGCACTTCAGGATGCAGAATTAAAAGAGAGCCTATAGTGTGGGTAAAGAATCCCTTAAAAAATCCCTCATTTCCTGCATTTCCCCCTCGCTGGTGCTTTTTCAGGGCTCTGGCTGTGGTGCTGGGCTGGGAAGGAGGACGTGGCAGCTCGAGCCGGGGTCACAGGCGGTCTGTGTCCAAGCCTGGTCTGCAGGACTGTTAAATGTTTAATCCTGGGAAGAGCTGACAGGCTGGGACACCTGGGCCTGGCACGCCCGTGTGCCAAGCTGTCTCGCCTAATCATTAGCAGAGCAGCAGCAGCCAGGGCGCACAAGTTCAGTCCCTGCATGTGTCAAGTCCGTTTCCCTTTCGTGCCTGGTGCTGGGGACCAAAAACTCGGAGCATCCAATGTGGCAGGTGACCCTTGAGCAAGATTGTTCCTCCTGGAGACACTTTCTCCGTCCCTCTTGCAGGGTCACTGGGGAACGTGAACTCATTTCTGTTTGCAAGGCGTGAATGAATGCTGGATGCTGCTTTTGTCCTGTTACAAGATGAGGATGAGATGGGGAAACTTGCTTCCTTCTTTCCACCCAGCCTTCGGATGAAAAGCCCAGCTTGCCACCAGGGTCAAAGCCACCATCACCTTACAATTCTGAATTTAGGACCTTTTCTCCTTAAATCAAACCTTCACTACAATGAATTGCCACCTAGCCAGGTGGCCCCGGTCCCTCGGCTGGGTCCCAGTGACAGCTGCTGGGAGCGCGTTCCGCAGCCAACTGCCGGACCTGACAAGATGCGTTCATTAGGCTGTGATGTTCCTCGATGTGACACTCCTAAAGCACAGCAGAACGGGCAGCGTCACTCACCGCGGGGAGCGGGGACCGCAGCACCGCCGTTCATTAAAGGGAAGCGGCACTGACAGCGAGGTGGCCACGCCAGCACAGGGACCCCGCACACTCCAGAGAGGGCCTGGCGTGTTCGGGGTCTGTGGCTGTTGTCCTGCTGTCCTCAGGCTGGTCCAGAGGGACCGTCGCTCCCTGGGAGCAAACTCAGCCAGCAGTTTCTCCTTTCTGTCTTTCCTGAAGGAAGGGTAAAGCCAGGCCACCAGATGATAAGGGACTGTGCTGTTACCCAGATGTGGGGACCTCGTTTAGGTCCAGGGTCTGTTGGGGTGGGCGGGTTTGACTTAAAGCCACTCAGATCCTCTGCCTTCACACAGACAGGGATTCTGGCTGTCCTTGGATCCTCTCCCTCGTGCTGAGGTAGAGCCTGACTGACCTGGAAGCGCACAGGGAGAAAACCTGGGTTGTAGCCCCAACAGTGCATCTACCCACAGCTCCTGCCCTCTGCTGTATCCCTCTCTGGCTGCGCAGGATGACCCCAATGTCCTGTTGGGATGGTGGGGTCCTGTTCCCTGTGGCAGGGAGGATGCCAGGAACCCAAGCCATGAGTGTCCTACAGGGCTGGGGCGTGAGACCTGCGAGGGCTGCTGTGCTGTGTGCGTTTGGGGTGGGTCGCCTCGTTACTCACAACCTCATCAAGATTAATGGGACCAGCAGAGCTCCAAGGGTGACTGAAGTAATACCTGCAGCAGCTGATCTTTGGGGAAAGGTGTTGCCTTAGCCCTGGACTTGGGGCACCTTTTGCAGATTTCAAGCCAGGTTGTTTCTGACTTTACACCAGAAGTGTCTTTCTTTTTTTGCATGACCTCACCCACATAAACCAGGGAAGGATCTGGCTCTTCCTTGGTGCAGCTGTGATCCCCTGAGTCTGGTCCTGATGCAGTCGCTGTCTCCGTGGCTCCTGGTAGCACTGCGCTGCTGGATCGATGGAAGTTATTTCCCAGAGCGCTCGGGACTATGCACACGGGCCCTGTTAGGCAGGTGAATGGTGCAGCTCGCACGTCGTTGTTGCTCTATAATTGTCAATGCTCTACAAGGAGCTCTGGATGTATCTCAAGTGGAAATAATAACCCCAGTTTTATGGGAATGTGGAAGTACATACCCAGCCTAACTCCATACAAGGGCAGAGCCACTTCCCCCGCGTACCAGTCGTGATTGCTCTCCCCAGCTCCAAGGGAGCTTTTCTGGAGCACATGGCACATATTCCCATTTCCGTACAACAGGCCTCAGGGAAAAGGCAAAAGGTTTTCAGAGTCGTCAGTGAAGCCTCTGCAGGAGGACTCTCTCCGTGGGGCACCCTTGCCTTGTCTCCCTGTGTCTGCCGTTGGCTCTCCAGAGCCGTGAGGCCCTGGAAGGTGTACTCAGTTCCCAGATGATCATCCATGTCTGTAGGGAAGTGAAGATCCCAGAAGAGACCAGTGCCATGATTGGGTCAGGATCCATGCACATCCACAGGGAAACACGGGCTCGGTGTTACGGAGTTAATGGTCCTAGTGGAAAGCACGGTGTCAGGCAGTTTGGAGATGCTTTCCCAGTGAGATCAGGGGTTAAACCGTGGGTTGGAGCCACGTTTGGAAGCTCCAGGGGGGAGGTTTCTGTCCCATCCTTTGCATTGAACCCTCGGCTCAATCCATCTTGGCTCAGTGCCCCGCCCTGGGTGCTGTGGGCATCTCTCGGCTCCACTTTCCCTGTGTTGGCCTTGGATTTTGCTGACTGCTTGGACTCCTTCCAAAAATACAAGGGGATATTTGGTGCTTTGGACCTGATGTGTCCTTGCTGTATTCCCCCTGAGCTGCTTCCACCTTCTGGTGTTCCCATCACCCACTGGAGCATTTTCCCTGGCTCCGTGTCACCTCTCTCCTCCATCCTCCTTCTCACCTTGTCCCATGCCCCCCCACCATGGTGTCGTTCCTGCAAACGTCACCATTCCCCTCCTCTCTGCTCCAGGATTCACAGGCGAATTTCCATCAGCCAACAACAGAGGATGGCGGTTGCTTGGATTTCCTTCTTCCATTGCCAGTGGATTGAAAATTAAAAAATAAAGGACCCTTGTGTTTTGGGATGGGAAATAAAGTGTTGGGGGGAGAGAGAGAAAAAGTATTTCGCAACATAATGAAAACACAAATGGACAAGATAATTATCTTCATAAGGGCTTGGATCCATGACAATACATCTCATTTTATAAAGCCCATTAGAGTTGGAATTTTATGCAAAACGCTAAAAGAAATCTAAAAATATAAGGCAATAGAGGCAAAGCAGTGGGGATTATTAAAGGGGGAGGAGTGTTATATTGGAAGCAATAAACCCTGGAAGAACCAGGAAAACAATGTTCTAGTAAAACTGTAATAAATGGCTGGGGTTTAATCACTTGGTAAATAACTAAGATATTTCTGCAGGTTTTACACTGTCACTGAAAAAAAAAGTCATCCCAACCTCTTGTACATTAAGGATTCAGCCAAGATGGTTTTTCTGGAGACAGAATCAAGGAAGAGTATCATTTCAGCAATTTACTTTTTTAAATAATAGTGTATTATTTTCTGCATGGATCCACTTTTCCAACCTCCCCCTTGCTTTTAAGAGATCATTTACCACTAGTTGGGTTTTTTTCCCGTTCCCCACTCAGCGTACTCTTGAGTCTTTGAACACACAAAATTATATTATTCCGAGCAATCTTCCCCACCACAGCAAAAAGCAAACACTTTGGGAAACTCCTGGAGGGTCTCATTTTTAATAATGATCTTTCCTGTGCTTGGGCCCTAATTGAAGATATTATATGGGTGGTTTAGGAAATAGAAGCACATTTTGTGTGGCTTTTTCTTTACCTATTAAATAGCAGGAATCTAAAGAGCAGCTGTTCTTCTACCCCCCAAGTTATGGTGCATTATATTAAAATGAAAATACTTTAATTTAATATCCTCTCGTTTTTCTTCAATCACCCCCATGCAGCTGAATGGAACCCAGCTCTCGTTTTAGTGTTAAAGGAGGTGGGGAAAGAGGTGCCAAATCTTGAGCCTTCCCCATCATCGGTACCAGCCCAGCTGGTGCCAATCCTGAGCACAAACTGCCTGTCCACGGCAGCAAACAGCCCTGGCAGAGGCTGCACAGGGAGCTGGGGGGGTCACCATCCAAAACAGGCAGACACTGGTGGCACTTGGTGATGTGGCTCAGTGGCCGTGGTGATGTTTGGTCAAAGGCTGGACTTGACCTTGGAGGTCTTTCCCAGCTTTGTTAATTCTGTGATTC
This sequence comes from Ifrita kowaldi, assembly GCA_013398055.1. NCBI lineage: Eukaryota > Metazoa > Chordata > Aves > Passeriformes > Cinclosomatidae > Ifrita > Ifrita kowaldi. The sequence goes on from VZRS01012786.1 coordinate 80,783, forward strand.
CAAACTCCTCACTCATGGTCTCGCGAGCTCGTGGGGCCCTGATGTGAACCCTTCCCCTGCAGAGGGGACATCACCCCTGAGGCACCAGGGATACATGGGCTGGGGCTGGGGCTTTTGCCTTTGAACATCTCACATCCCTTCTGGCAGGACCAATGCCTTTAGGGGCTAAACCTTCATGCTGGAGTCTTTAAATCCCCTGTAATATTCCCTCAGCACTCAAGGCTTTGTGAGCAGAGCTGGGATCAAAGCCCCACCACCACATTTCCTAAGCAGTCTGTTAGTGCAGGAAAACTGTGATGGAGTGTCATGGTGAGAAACCCAGAGTGCTGGAAAACCAGGCCCTGGTTCACCCCTCTGGCTCATTCAGTGTCTCTCAGAGAGCTGCTCCCTGTGCTGTGCATGGATTTAACCCTCCTGCATCCATCAGTGCTCCCAGGACATGCACACCAGCTCCACCAGCATGAACGGCAGTTGCAGTGGGAGAACCCATGCGGTGGAGGTTGGTAAATCAGCCAGGAGGTCACCCCAAGTCCTGATGTAAAGCAAACAAGGGGTTCCTTCACAGAATCATGGGATCTCCTGAGCTGGAAGGGATCCACGAGCATCATGGAGTCCAATTTCTGGCCTGGCACAGGACAACCCTAAAAATCCCATTTGGTGTAAGGCAAGCAGCTTTTTGCCACAAACATCCCTTTTGATTTGTTCCGAAGCGTGGAGCTGCACGCACCCAACTGTGCCAGGGCTTTGCTGAGGTCGTGGCGGGGGGAGGCTGAATTTAAGACCCAACATATGTGTGCAGCAGACCCAGCTCCGATGTGGCCCCAGGGAAATTTGTGTCAGGCTAAAGTGGGATTGCAAAATCTTCGAGCGTGTCCACACCTCGATTCCTCCGTGTGTTCAGCCGAGCTGGAGCAGCCCTTGCTGCGTGGCCAGGCTGGGGACAGGCACCCCTCTGTCCTGCCCCAGAGCTGCTCCAGCGGGGAATGTCCACTCTCCAGAGAGAGCTGGTGCACATTTGGTGTGGAGATTGTGCTGTTAAAAGAGAGTTTGTTTGGCTGGAAGTGGCGTGATAAAGGGAGATTTATGAATGCCAGGCCTTGTGGTTTTGGCATCCTCCTCAAATATTAACCCTGCTGCAGGCAGCTGTTTATCTTGCTGGGTGCTGGGACCCGGTGTCACCTTGGAGATGGGAGCAGGGGCTCTTTGGACTTCTCCCTGCTTGTGCCACATCTGTAAAACGAGGCTCCCTTCTGTGCCCATCTGTCCCCAGGGGTCACACCTGCAGGAGATGGATGGGGTCAAGCTGCATCTTCCCATGAGCGGATCCCCGTTTCCCCATCACGAGAAGCTCCATCACCCTGTTTGTGCCAGTGCCTGAAAATCCCTGGAGCTGTGTAAATAAGAGGGATAAGCAGCATCTTTCGAAGTTCTGGTCTCATGCAGTTGCAGAGTGAAGGCTTTAAAATACAACCCCTTAAAAGCTCGAGGCTCAGGAGAGAAATAGAAAGAAACCCCTAAAATTTACTTGTTTTATAAATGCCTGTGATTTCTTTTTTTTTTTTTTTTAAGCTGGTCCCATGAGGTGGGGACATAAATCATGGTTTTATTTGAAAGCTTGGACTGGGAAATGCAGCTCTTTCTCCTTGGAGCCAGAGAGCGATGGATGCTCTGAGCTTGTAAAGCCCCTTCAAATGGACTTCTCCTCTAACCCAGAGCTGCTCCCAGAGCCCAGCTCCCAGCAGGAATCTGCCCATTGCCTCAGTTCCTGGTTTCCTTATTTCTCCAGGCAGCTCAGCCCTCTCGGTGCCAGCCCCTCCATTTCCAGCAGCAGGACACGCTGTTTCCTGCGTGGATCTTAGTCTGCAAAAAAAGGATCTCTGCCCTGAGTCAAAAACAATTCTTAAAAATAAAATTTAAAGCCCTGAACACAGTTCTATAAAAAATATTGAACATCAAACCTTCTAGGTTTACTCCCCAGCTGGTTGGCAAGGGAAATAAATATATAAAGGTCTAAATTAAAATTCCAGGGAAGCCATCCAAAATAAATATGCAATATTTTCCTGCAAAGGACCATAATATTATTTTTATTTTTCACTCCCAGTATGATCAGACTGCTTTACAGTTTAATAAATGCATAGTTTTGAAGAGAAAATAGTATTGCTTTGATATGGCAATGATTATTTGATCAAATAAGCTATTAGAAGTTTTTTGGGGCTGCATTATGGGGGGAAAATGTTGGCTTCTTTGCAGGATCTGTCTACCTAATAGGCAATGATTGCAAACAAATAGTTATATGCTGGAACAAATGGGGAAAAATTAAGGTTATCTGGCATGGAACAGCACAAAAAATCCAGTAAGATAACAATAAGGGAGTAATGTATAGCTGAGTGTTTGGGAGATAATTGCATTTCAATTGGCTGATGGCAGAGCGGGCTGAAATATTAAGACAGTGTGGCAGAGGAGGCCTCTGTCCTCTCCCTCATGCCACAAAAACATCCCTCACCACGTCCTGCTGGGCGCTTCTCCTCCTCCAAAGCAGCTGGAGTTCTGGGTGAGTTCTCCTGATGGCAGCGCTTTCGTCTCCATCCCAAATTGTCCCATGTGGTCCCACTCTCTGCTGAGTCGGGGTGGTTTGTGTGCTTTGTGTCGTCCTTGAGCCGTGGAGTTCCCAGGGATGCTGAGCCAGGGAGTGCCTCGATGTCCCTTGCCACCCGGGTGATGTGAGACAGGAGCCAAACCCCCGGAGAGCGTCCCTTGGAGAGGCCTTGGCCACGCTGAGGGGCCTGGGCAGGGGCAGGCTGCAGGTTCTGGGGGAATATTGGGTGTGATGGATCTCAGCTGCTTTGGTGAGGAGTGAAAGGATGGGAACAATTGTGGCAGTTGCTCCTGCTCTGCTTTGCCAAAGTGTCCCCAGCTGGGCTCGGTGTGTCCCCAGCTCCTGTAAGCAGCTGAGGAAACTGCTGGGCTTACAGCTCCTCGAGGAAGCCAGGGAAGGGGGAATGGCTGGGATGGAGCCCCAAAATCATTAATATCACATGCACTGACGTGCAGAGAGGCAGTCACAAATCAGGGAATATCCTGAGCTGGGAGGGACCCACCAGGATCATCCAGCCCAGCCCCTGGCCCTGCACAGGCACCCCAACAGCCCCACCCTGGGCACCCCTGGCAGCGCTGCCCAAACGCTCCTGGAGCTCTGGCAGCCTCGGGGCCGTGCCCATTCCCTGGGGAGCCTGGGCAGTGCCCGGGTCTGGGAAGATCCAACTGGCACCTGAGAGCCCAGCAGGTGAGGGGGTCACCCCAGGTGGCTGTAGGGCTGTTCCCCTGCTTTTTGCTGGTCCTGGATGGAAATACCTCACAGCGCACTGTGGGTTCGATGGCACTGATTTTAGACTCTCCCCAGCTAACCCAGTGCATCCTCGTGCACTTCACTACCAGGCTGAGATTTATCCCACCTAAATTTTGCTGCCCATCTGTCACAGGCAGGATGTGTCACCTGGCAGAGGTACTGATTGGCCTGTGCTGAGGAGAAAGAGCCTGGTCAAGCCCGTGAGACAAAAACCTATTCAGCACCTGGAATTACAGGGAGCAAAGCACATCCCCAGAATATTTATTCTGCCACCGGTGCTCATCTTCCCCCCATCCATCCCCCTCTCACACGCCATGTGTGAACAGCCTTTTCCGGCACGGCGCAGAGCAATTCTCGCTTTCCCTTTGCAGTCTGCCTTCCATAATCCACTTAGAATTTGCAGCTTTTTTTCCCCTTTGTAAGCCTGCCTTTAAACTCTTGATGTAGCGCTTTTCCCATCTGTTTCTGCCTGTGCATCTTTCCTGTGCGCTGCCTAATGACTTGCTCTCGCTAGGAAGAGGCTGTATATTAATATTATCATTATAATTCTCCTTTCCACCACTTCAGATCTTGTGAGGAATGTAATTGCTAAAGCAGATTTTAAGTTACATCATGATAACCGAGCGAGTTACGGGGGAGGTTAGACTATCACTTTGCTCAGTAGTTTCAATTTCCCTTCGGTGCTGCTTTCTGAAGGACCCCGATGGCACAGTGCAGGCAAATCCCGCACAAATGGATTCATTATTAATATTGTTGTTAACTGGCATTATTAAGTTGGAGCCTGGCAGTCCCAATTATGGGCTGAGAGCCTTTTGTGCTGGGGGGCCTGTTTCCCATAGAACTCCTCTTCCATCAGCTGCGAGTTCTTTATCATCGGCTAATTCTGCATCCCAGAATTTTCTCTTGCTTCAGCCCACGTGTTCCCAGGGGGAGTATTTTCCTCTGCCTCATGCCCTGTCCCCAGAGGGCCAGAGGATGACGTTCCTGTGCTGATAATGTGCCTTGTGATGTTTATTCCACTCCGCTGAACAGAGTTAACAGTCTCTGTGGGTTTAACACCTGCCTAAAATGAATCTTCATTTCGCGTAGGGTGAGGTAACCGGGGGAAGTGGCTTTGCTTTCACCCACAGAGCAGGGTGGAAGTTAATGGGACATGAACAAGGCAGCACACCCCGTGCAGGGCTTTCCACATCCCAGCCTTCAGTGCCTCTCCGATGCCGACCGTGTCCTGCTGCCTTAGCAGGGCTCCCATCCTCCCAGTGGGAAAACACATCCGTGACACACGTAACCACGCCGGTGGTGGGCTTGGCGGTGACTCTGAAGAGGTTGGGATTAGTCTGGAAATGGATGAGGGAAAGGATGCTCTCCTCTGCCCATCTCCTGGTGTAGCTCCAGGCCACAGTGGCACTAACGAGCTTCCCATGCTGGAAAACCCCGCGTTTGGTGGATTAATGGCTCGAGCCTGCACTGTACTTATTAAGTGGCACAGACTATTTTCATTAAGAGACGCTGACATTATTAAGGGCAGCTAAATGTCTCCTGGAGGGGGTGTGCCCAGCGTGGGCTCGGTACAGCGTGTCCTCCAGTTTGCCTGGGACATCCAAAATCCATCCATCAGCCCTCGACTCATTTCTGTGCCTTATCCCTCAGCTGCTGAGTTTCATTTGGCCAGTCCTCCTCTCCCCCTCCTCTAATCCAGTTCCAGGGACTCAGGTGGATTGAGAGCTGGGGACTCAGAGACTTTCATTATTCACTTTGTGTGCACCTGAAAATTGCGCTGCCTGCTGGCTTCCAAATTGAGTACATTAAATACAATGCATTAAACTGCCGAAATATGGAAATATCCAGGGAGGGCCGATTTAAGACACTCCCGGCCGAGTCCCAGTTTCCGAGAGTCGCGAGCTCCGTTAATAGCGGTTGGTGCGGAGCCAGGGAGGAGCGGGGGGACGTGGCTGCAGCAGGGCGGAACGACGGGAGCCAGATGGGGTCCTGGGCAAAGAGGAGATGCTGTTGGGATCCTGGCAAAGAGGAAGAGTCGGGCTGGATTAAAATGCAGCAAAACCCAGGCTTCATCTCCTGCCTGGCCCTGTGTTCTGTCCACTTCTGTGCAGGGCCGCACCTGTGATGCTGGAGGTGGCTGAGGGGGTCTGAAGGGCGCAAAGTCCCTGAGCAGCAGAGCTGGTGAAGAGGCTGGGCTGGACATGCAAAAGACCCAATTTCCCCCCTGTTCTGCTTTGGCACCACATTCATCTCATATGTGAGAGGTGGAGCTCTTCGCTCTGCGCTCAGCAAGGATTGCCCAGCTGAGCGGGGCTCAGGGAGTGCCAAGCTGCCCTTTTGGCCTCTCTCAGTGCCTGGGCAAGGGCTTCATCATCACAAGCAATTGAATGCTGATAATGTAAGGTTGTTCCTGGTTTTTAGTTGGGGAAAGTGAGGCAGAGCAAGGAAAACAGCTCCTTGTCAAAGGTGAAGAGCCTCTGTAGCAGAGCATGGAGCAAAACCCAGGTGCCTTGTGTTCCCCACATGGAAATCGGGTTGGGCTTTATACCCACCACTGGCCTGCCCCAGTTATCCCAGGACTGGTCCCTCTGTTCCTTTTATTGGGAAGCTTCTGTCTCCCTGAAACACGCATTTCTCCCGTCAAGATGGCAAAACCAAAGCAGGAGTGCTGCCATTCGGGTAGGGTGCTCAAACTGCCTCTGGATTTATTGTTGGGGTACACTATGTGGTGATAGAGAGATAGGCCTTGAGGGCCAGAGAGAGAGAGAGCCTCTTTCCTGGGCCCGGAGGTGACCCTGGGACTGTATCCAGGTCACTGGGATGGGCAGAGAGAGGATTGTGAGTTTGTGGACAGGGTTGGACCTGTGAGAGGTGATGGTTGGAGTTTGTGACCTTACAGGGTATTGTTTACCTGTTACCATAACAGGCAAAATCTGGGCACCACCCCAGGTGATTGGGGGACACTGTGGTGAACATCTTTGCTGTTTATATGATGTGATATCCTGGGTGTGCTGGGATTTAGGGGAATTCTGGCTGCGTAATAAAGGACTTTGCATCCCTGTCTTGTGTGCAAAGTCCATGCCCGTGCGTGATCACTGCATTTATGTACCCCATTCCACACCCTCTTGTGATGGATCTCTCAGTGCTTCGGGAGCTTCACAGATGGATTTCACAGCCACCACGCACACAGACCCACAACTCTGGAAAGGTTTCCCACAGCTTTCCCACAGGATCGTGTGGTACAACAGTGCAGCCGAGCAGGCCAGGAAAGGAGCACGGTGAAAATATCGAGTTTCAACTGGGAATCTAATTAATCATGATTGGACTTAGATAGTGGATTTCCTCTTCTGTGATTAGAAAAGCCGTGTGGGATCTTTGATGACCAATAGTGATCAAGACTTTGATTAAGGTTTCATCTTGAGAGGAGAACCCTTGATAATTCATCTGCCCTGGGCAAGAGGCACCAGCAACTCAGAGGTTTGCAGCAGCACCAACAGATGATCCTGCTTAAAAAATCATGGCAAACCTCTGTGTGTTGGCCAAACCTCCCTTCTCCTTGTTGGCCTCCACCACAGAGCCCCTAAACAAAGCCAAAAGGCTCCTCTGCTTCTAAACTGACGTTTTTCCCAAGGAAAATAAAACCCTCCCACCCCCAGCACTTCTGGTTTAGGGAGAGGCTGAATCCAAATCCAGATTTTCTCCTCATCTCCACATTGTTCCAGTCTTGGGGTTTGTTTCTGAGCCATCTCTGGCTGAGCTGCCAAGTTTCACCTCAGTTAAAGCCAGTCCTGGTCAGCCGTTTCTTGTTTCCTGGCTGGAAGTGCATCCCACAGCTCCGCTCCCAGTGCCCCCACTGCCCTGGGCTCCCGCAGTAATGGAACAGGATATTTGAATACCAGGCCTGGCAGCTTGGCCTGAGTGATAAACAGGGAGTCTGACATAAAAGGAGAGATGGCAAACATCAAATTTTATGGCTTAATACCAGCAATTAGAGGGGAACACAGGTACTCTTTGGAGCAAAGGTTCCTGCTCCGTCTCTGCAGGGAGGCTTCTCCATTTGCAGGCATTCCTGGGTGCTCCCCTCCCTCGCAGAGCTGTCTCTGCCTCGGGCACGCCTGGCTGGGCCCGGGGGATGCGGGAGCAGCACAGGTGGGCACACCTGGCTGCGTGGGAGGCTGAGCCCGGCTGCCTGGAGCTCGGCAGGAGGAGGGAGCGGCAGCAGATGCCGCCTGTCAGCCCGAGCAGATGCCTCATTAGCCCAGCTGTGCCGAGGGGCCCGGCGGCCTCCGGCTCCAAATGAAGTTGTTGAGCTCGCCTCGCTCACCTCCCTTCTCCTTACATCCTTCTCCTCCCTTCCCCACTCCGCTGGTCATGGCTTGTGCAGCACCTCCTTGCTTCCTTCCTCCCCAGTCCCACTGCATCCCTGGGGCAGCCATCCCGATTTTCCCCCGAGCATCATCCTTTGATGATTGACGCAAGGAGAAAAGGGCTCAGAGCCAGTTCAGCTCCTCCCAGTGCCCAGCACAGAGGGTCCCCAGGGAGGGGGGCAGCTTTTGGGCGCAGTGTTGGTGGCCAGGGGCGTTTGGCACCGAGGATGTCTCTGTCCTCATTTCACCAGGAGCAGCATGCTCAAGTGAGAGCCATCACTCATCGGCTTAAACAAAGTGTAGAACAAGACAATTCAATTAACTGCAGCGGGAGTCAATAGCGCGGGGCCGGGAGCGCGGCACTTCCCGAGCCAGGGGAAATCATCCCCCTGCCTGGCGCCAGCCACGGGCTGCCATGCTGAGGGGACAGAGCGCTGCTGCAGAGAAAAGCGTCCCCCAGAGCATCCCCCGTGGGGAAGAGGCTGCCTTGTCTGTGAGAAGAGCCTGGTTTCTCCACAGCCGTCTGTACTCCAGGGATAAAGCACGGGAATGGGCAACTGTGGCCAGTGGCTTGAGGGTGTGGATTCCATCCCTCTACTCCGCTCTCACGAGACATCACCTGGAATGCTGTATCCAGCTCGGGGGGATCCCAGCAGAGGATGGACACAGATCTGTTCGAGTGAGTCCAGAGAGGCCACGGAGATGCCCCAAGGGCTGGAGCCCCTCAGCTCTGGAGCCAGGCTGGAAGAGCTGGGGGTGCTCACCTGGAGAAGAGAAGGCTCCCGGGAGAGCTCAGAGCCCCTTGCAGGGCCTAAAGGGGCTCCGGGAGAGCTGGAGAGGGACTGGGGACAAGGGCTGGAGGGACAGGACACAGGGAGTGGCTTCACACCGGCAGAAGGCAGGGATAGATGTTTTTGTTCCCCTTGCTTTGAGCACTCTCTGCCTTTCTTTACAGACCTCCCTCTCTTATCAGACCCCAGAAATACACAAAGATCCCCCAATTCACATCTCCATCCTCTGCCCATCCTTGTATTCTCCTGCGTTCCCCTGAGCTTCCCTAACAATCCGCCCTCCAATGTACTTGTAATGGTATTCCCGTGTTTCCTGGGGTTTGCTTGTGTCTGACGAAAAGACCTCATCATTCCAGATTTGTCTTGCGTGAACTATCACAGGATTAGCGAACTGGAAATCTTTCCGAGTTTTCTTTCAGGAGCTCATCCCTCGGGAGCATCGCTTTAGTAAGTGATTTTTCTGTTCTAGCCCAAGGATTGGATCCGCATCCGGTAGCCAAATTGAATTCATTCGGGCAAGGTTAAGAGCCATTTGATACAGTTTTAGATTAGGTGAAGGCAGCCATATATATTTCATATTCTGCACTAACTGCTGCACAGTTTCCAGGGATGGACCGGCGTAGCACTTATTGACTGCTCCCCAGCGATCTTGCTGTTACAAATGGATGTTGCTAAACAGGGAGATGGATCCTAAATCTTTCCCTGCTGAAAGGTAATGGAAATAAAACAGAGCGACAGGCAAAGGGAATGGCCCGACACTTAATAAAAGGTTGGGGTGGCTGTCGGGGTGGCTGTGGGCAGCGGGGAGAGCTTCCCCCTCGGCTGAGGGAGGGCTGTTTGCATTCCTCCCCTCAGCTTGAGCTCTTTCCCAGGCAGGATTGAGTGGGACCATTAGAGAAAAGTATTGCTGCAGTCACCAGCGTGGTACCGAGCACGGCTGCTGTGTTACCGTAGTAACAGGGAGGTGCTCGGATCCTTCCTGCTCCCCTTCCCCGGCTCGCAGGGAGCTGAATTCGGCGACGTGGCCGCGTGCACCGATGAGGCTGAGCTGTGTCAGCCAAGGATAGAGACATGGTTTGAATAGCAGGACAAATGGGTTTCTCTGTTTCCTTAAGGTGAGCCCATCCACAGCGGTAGTGATGCCTGAAATGCTCATGTGCCATCACCATCTGCTCCCGCTGGAACGATCTCAAGAGCGGGATCCCCTGGGGCCGGAGCCCTCCTTCCGTGTGCTTGGCCTGTGGCAGGAAAAAAGGGAAAAGAAATTGCTCTGAGGCCTCAGAGAAGCTGCTCGGGCTGTGAGGTACACACGGAGGCACAGGGAGCTGGGGCAGCATCCCGTGGGTCCAGGTACGGCCGTGGAAAGCAGGAAGGGAAATCTCTGCTGTCAGTGGGGAAGGGCTCAGAACACCGTGCACAGCTTTTAGCACAAGCCAGCTGAGAAAGGACTTTGGAAAAGAAGCAAGTTATATTTAGGATAACCAAAAGTCCCCCCTGAAGGATCCTAAGGACAGTCAAGGCCCATAAAATTCTGTTCTTACTCACAAATCTCACCAATACTCCAGAGCATCAGGCCCGGGATGTTTATTGCTTTTCCAAAGGGCCCAGCTCCTGAAGTCATGACATGAAATGAGGGGCTCAGCCTTCCTTGCCTTTTGACTGTTTGATCTTTACAGCAGCAGGGAAAATTTGGAAAACATAACCTTTACGTTCTGCAGAGCCAGGGAGCAAATAAAAAGGACATGGAAGTCGTTTGCTATTTATTTCTATTTCTGAAAAATTTCACAGTTTCTTTTGTTTGTTTGTTTATTTTGAAAGCACCTCGGTCTCGCACACTTTTTTTAAGTGCTTGAAGTGGTTTTGGGGAGTGGAGATGTGTAAACAATGACAGGGTTTGGGTCTTTTTGTGCATCTTCTGAGCTGTTCCTTAATCTTCTAGAAAAGAGGCAAATGAGAGCTAGGGAATGAAAAGCTGCCTAAGGATGTGACAGGGAAGAGCACAGAGCCTCTTCTCCTGGAAATGTGTTTCCCAGGAGTGGATGGAGCTGGTGGAAGTGAGAATGCTTGACCTGAACCCTTGTGTCACACCAAGAGCTCTTCAAAGCAGGAGATAGCGCAAAAGAGCTCTTCAGCTTCATGGCACAAGTGGCTCTAGAAATGGTGTTCGGTGTCAATTCTCACTCCATGCCGTCCAGAGGACATTTGCCAAGGCTGTTCCAGGTGGTTTTGTTAGACAGAGTCCCGGGAGTCGTAGACCTGTGACTGTGCGACATCAGCATCGAGACGTCTCCACTTCCCCTGCAGACAAAGCTGGGGATGAGAGGGGCAGGAGGTCACAGCAGGAGGACACAGGGCACTGCCATGAGAGGATGTGACATTTAAGCTCCACTTTATCTGTCTTTTGTCAGTAGAAGCCCTCCTCCTTCTTTTCCTCCTCCTTCTCCTTTTCCTCCTCCACCCATGTTCATCACTCAAACTGCCCCCATGAAATTCAGGGTCTCTTTGATGAGTCTCTGGCACTGGCATCTCCTTCCCTGTGCTAATCCATGATGTCTCCTCCCATGGGGCTTTCCCATCTCATCTGCCCAGCTGTAAACGTGTTTCTCCCCATTCTCCCCATTTATTGACCCTCCTGTTTAAAATGGCCGCAGGGCTGGTGGGGAAAATGAGCATTTTTGTTCTTGTTTGAACCAGAAAAAAGCAACCTCTCCTCAAAAAATTGCTCTGCGTCATTGCTTGGTTTGTTTTCTCCATAAACCAATTCAAAACTACCAGTTGTTTTCTTTGTTTGTTTGGGTTAGAAATGAGTGCAAGCCAGTAAAAAATGTTTAAGCTTGAGGGATTCACCATCCTAGAAAGAAAAAAAAGCAGAGAAGGAAGTGTGGAGGAAACAAAGCTCAAATAACAATGCTGTGAATCCCACCGACCTGGGAATTAAACATCGCTCCTTCTCCAGCATTTCCTCAGAGAAGCCCAGGCACAGTGAACAGTTTTGACAAATGTGTTTATATTGTTCGAGAGGAATCTTCCAGTCAGTACTGAAACACAGCATTTTGGGGCAGGATGGGGAGGGAAGATGCACATTCATCTGTCTGGAGAGCAAACGGCACGTTAGGATTGACGTGGATACAGGCAGATCCGGGACGTACGGGGCAGTAGCCGGAGGTCTTTGGTGGAGGGTATTTGATGGCTGTGTATCCAGCAGTGTAAATGCAAGGGAGAGCGTTTCCCTGTTGGCATCTGCATGGAGAACAGCGATAAATTTGGGATGAAAGATCGCGCTCATCACTGCGAGACCCTGAAGGGACGGCCGGGCACGGAGATGGAGAGTGATGGCTCACCAGGCACAGGAGCTGAGCTGGCAGGAGCCTTCCTTCCTCCCGGAGCCGACCTTGGCTCAGGAAAAAGAAAACCACAACATTTTTGCTGCTCTTCAGAATTCATCCTTTTTTCCAGGGTCCCAATTTCACATCCTTTGGAGGAGGAGGAGGCAGGCTTTGGTGCTGACTCTGGATGTCTCCCCAGGCCAGCTTCAGAGGAGGCTGTGTCATCTCCAACCTTTCAAGGAAGCCACAAGGGCTTAATTAAAACCTAAACTCGCGCACCGCTATTCAGATGAGACCGTCGGCTCCTCTGCTGACGGCAGCTCAAACTTGTCACTTTGCTCGTGCTGCACATCCGTGCTGGAAGGGAGGAAATTTCAGCTGAGAGACAGGCCCGGGGCTGGCGTGGGCTGAGCCCCTCTGCTGGAATTCTCCGGCTGGCAGGAGCGGGTCGGGGTGCCGGCAGCATCCCTGCAAGGATAGGGAGCAATCAATCACTGGGACTTCATTAAAAGATGCAGCGGAGGCAGCTGCTTGACAGAGCCGGTGTGCAGAGGTGACACAGACCTGACTCCAGTCACCAGCACTTGAGGGAGAGGAAAATCTGCATTTCCTAATCATATCGCTCTGGTCAGAAGTCACTTGTTTTCAGCTCCACTCTGGGCATTTCTGTGCTTGGAAGGAAAAAACATGATTTCAACCATTGCCTCCCATCCCTGAGGAGTCAGCTGGGACATGGAAAGAACAGCCACAGAGGGAGATGCTTTGGGGGAGTGGGATACCCACAAGAGTGTGGATTCAGGGAGCGGCTGAAAAGCAGCGTGGAAAATCCAGCCCATCCGTGCGATATCAGTTTGTGGTTCCCAGTAAAAGAAGAAACCAGGTACTGCAAAGGGCCGTATCTGTGAGATGTGCTCGTTCCTGCACATGGCTGCAGCATTCATGCCTCTGTGTGTGCTGACAGGGCTGTGCACGGAGAGGCCGCACCTGCAGGACACAGCTGTGTGACACAGGACAGGTGTGCCCACCAGGAACATGTGCAGGGCGTGTATCTGCATCCAGACAGACCAGAAAACCCTTCGTGAGACGCAAGGGACCATGGAGAGATTGTAGAAACCATGGCGAGGTTGTAGAAATTTTGGTGGGGCTGAAGAGACCATGGTGATGTTGTGGAGATCAGTGAGGTGGTGGAGATGTTGATTAGGCTGTAGAGACTGTGGTGAGGTTGTGGAGACCATGGAGAGGTTGTAGAGACCATGGTGAGGTTGTAGAGACGGTGGAGAGGTTGTAGAAATTGTGGTGAGGCTGAAGAGACGATGGTGATGTTGTAGAGACCACAGTGAGGTTGTAGAGACCACAGTGAGGTTGTAGAGACCTTGATGAAGCTGTAGAGATCATGGAGAGTTTGTAGAGACCATGGTGTGGTCGTAGAGGCCATGGTGAGGTTGAAGACACCATGGTGAGGTGGAAGACACCATGGTGAGGTTGAAGACACCATGGTGAAGTTGAAGACACCATGGTGAGTTGTTCCTCTGGTGCAGCTTGAGGTCGTTTCCTCTTGTCCTGTCACTTCTTTCCCCGGAGCAGAGCCCAACCCCCATCTGGCTGCACCCTCCTGTCAGGGGGTTGTGGAGACCCAGAAGATCCCCCTGAGCCTCCTTTTCTCCAGGCTGAGTCCCCCCAGCTCCCCCAGCTGCTCCTGGTGCTCCAGCCCCTTCCCCAGCTCCCTTCCCTGCTCTGTTTGTGGTGTCTTGCTTCTGCCTGGGGTCCTCAGGAGGTGCTGCAGGAGGAGGTTCCATCGAGAGGCCACCAGCCATTCCCACATCGCGCTGATTTCCAGCACAGGGCCCCTGTGCCGAGCCAATCCCACAACCACTTGCACAGTAGCTGTAGGAAAGTAATTTCTGCATTACTTGATGCTCGCATGTTGGAAACCAGGTTGGGCCTCACTCAGGTGCTTCCTTGAACAAGCACAAGGAGGGATCTCAGATTAGATATTGGGAAGGAATTGTTCCCTGGGAGGGTGGGCAGGCCCGGGCACAGGGTGCCCAGAGCAGCTGTGGCTGCCCCTGGATCCCTGGCACTGCCCAAGGCCAGGTTGGACGGGGCTTGGAGCAGCCTGGGACAGTGGAAGGTGTCCCTGCCCATGGCAGGGGTGGCACTGGATGATGTCTAAGGTCCCTTCCAACCCAAACCATTCTGGGATTCCAGGAAATCCAGTACTACTTCCAGGTGAATGAGATGCTGTGAGGGCACCACACACATCCCAGCCCATCCTGCTGTCACTGATCTCTCTCCGAGGAGATCCCAGCTGCTCTCTGCGCTCCATCTGCAGCCTCCAAGCAGCCATTGCAGGGGAGAAAATAAAACATTGAGTTCAAGGGGGGGGAGGGAAAAATTGTTTTTAAAAAAATCAGCTCTTCTGGCATCCCATAAATCTCAATTTATTTGTCCTTTTCTTTTTATACAAGCATGAAGGGAGGCAAAGCCATGAGTGCAGAGCCTCCCCAGGGACCCTGTCAGCATGGAGGGTGGTGTTCAAGGCAAGAAGCCTTCAGCCCTCAGCCACCTGTAGTGAGGAGAAGGGGCTTTGTGGAGTTTAATTTAATTTTTCCCCTCAGGTGTCTCTCTGGTGGGATCATTCTCAGGTGATTTTTGCCCCAGGGAAGAGGAAGGTGCTGGTAGGGGAAGAAGGGGCTGCAGAGCAGAACTGTGGGAAGTGACCTGAGGGTTCTGGTTGAGGGCAAGTTGGACACCAGCCACCAGCGTGTCCTGGCAGCCCAAAGGCCACCGTGTCCTGAGGGTAGGAGGCCAGGGAGGGATCGTCCTGCTCTGCTCTGCACTGGGGCAGCCTCACCTCCGGTGGTGGGGTCTCGTGGCTGCCCTCCCTCAGGGCTCTTGGGCACAGGGGGTGTCTGAGCCCACGTGAAAACACCTCTTCAACCAAACTGCTTGTTGCTGAAGCAGTAATTGTGGGGTTTCGGGTGGCCTGGGATTTTATTTGCTTCTTAGAGTAGCTGCTCTGTTTTTCGTGAGCTCCCGGCAGGATTTGCTTGGGACTTTGCCATCCACAGCACCTGGATTTGATGTGCCTGTAGCCGCAGAGAGGTGGGATTGGGGTGCTCCCAGCACCAGGAGGCCTTGCAGGATCGTGACTGTTTAACACCCCTTTTCTGCCTGTTTAACACCCCTTTTCTGCCTTTTTAACATCCCTTTTCTGCCTGTTTAACACCCCTTTTCTGCCTTTTTAACATCCCTCTTTCCCCCTCTTCACACAGAACTTGTATCCACATCTTCATTTTCCCTGGGCTAGGACATTCACAACTGGCGTGCAGTAGTACAGCAGTAATTACACTCTCCATCGCTTTCCCATCAAGAAATAAATGGAAGAAAACCACATCCCAAGGTAGCAGCACTGACCTTCATTTTGGAAGGTTAGTCACAGTCAGCTGGGCTATAATCCAGCCCTAAATTTACCCAAGACCTTGCTGTTCCCTCGAGCTGGTCACGTGCTGAGACAGAGGCAGCTCCCAGTGCTGGGGAGGCTGACAGGAGAGGCACCAGTGCTTTGGGAGGTGTTTTCCGTGGAAAAGGTGTCTGTCAGGAGGGGCTGGGCGTGGGTTTTTGGCGACACTAACGTGTGCTTCACTCTGTTGGTGGCTTTGAGAGCAGGAAGGTGTTGGGGTCCCCCTGAGGTCAGACACTCAAAGTTCACTAATCCCATTCTCCTCTGTGGCCTGGCAGGGCTGGGACACTGCCTTATCTCCCTGAAATGCCACCTTTGCCTACTGACGATGGACAAACTTCTTTCCAAAGACCTTCCCTGAGGTGTGGTGCCTGATGGGACTTTAAAAGCACTTGCGCTTCCTTCACTCTGTCCTACGTAGCTCCCAGTGATGAAACTCTCCCGCCAGGGTTGGCAGCACTGGGATAAACCTTGGGAAAGGTCACCCTGTCTGTCCCATTCCCTCCAGCCTCTCGGGTGCTGCACCATGTCCTCACCAGTCTCACCAGCCCGCTGCTGGCTGCAGAGATGGGAATATTCCAGTTCCTCAGCCTGTGGAATGCCAGGGAATGTGGTCACCAGTTTATTCCCCACCCTGTCACCCGGACCATTTAAAGCTTGCTGAGGGAATATCTGTCTCAAGGCCTTCAGGGTGCCACAGCGTTGTGTCCCGTAGTCCAGGGAAACCCTTCCCTGCTCTGCTCTGATGCTGTGATGGAGGGAGGTCCGGCATTTCTCGATGTTCCTTGGGGAAGCTCCCCTCCCTCCTGTTCCAAAGGAACTCTGTCTCCTCTTTCCAATGTTATTCCTGGGTTGTGCTGCCCAGGAAGGGGGTTTTGGGGTCTCTGTGGAGTGGACAGCTCTCCTCTGTGCCCAATCCCACTTCCTTTGGCTGTGGAGGGAAGGGAGATGTTTCTGCCATTCCCTGGAAGGATGATTATGGAACGCTGAGGTGAAAGACACTGTCTTGATCTGCTGTAAATCCAGCTGCACTCCTGGACCTCAGCTGCACAAGGTGCAGGGCAAGAAGTGGATCCTGGTGTCTTTATTATCCCTCTAGACTTGCTCTGCGCCTCTCACTTGCTGTCTTTGAAAGAGGAGGAGGGGGAAATAGATGGCCATGAGAATTGTGTTCAGCTATTTCATTTAAGTCATAATCATTTCTAATCTCAGCGTGCAGGGACTGCATCACATGGCCCAATCAGTCACTGAGATTGTCCTGCAGCTGCAGTTTAGCCAGGAAAAAAGAAGCTCTCCAGAGAGAGAAATGCAGGAAACGAGCGCCTCTGGGGCTGTGCAACTTTGTAATGATGGGACAGCCCAGGTATCTGGGCTCTGGTGGGTTATCCAAACCTGTCCTGTGGATCAGAGACACGGCCCTGGGATGGGAATGGAAGAAGGAACAAATGGTCTATGGAGTAATGACTTGCTCCAAGTGCAGATGGAGGAGGAGGGCAGCCTGCAGGGCTGGCAGTGCCATTCCCTGTGGGATACCCATGGAATTGTAGAATCCCAGGATGGTTTGGGTTGGAAGGGAACTTAGAGACCACCCTGTTCCACCCCCTGCCATGGGCAGGGACGCCTTCCACCAGACCAGGGTGCTCCAAGCCCTGTTCAGCCTGGCCTTGGACACCTCCAGGCATGAGGAGGAGTTTCCTCAGACCCAAAGAAGGGTATTTCATCTGGGCAGATGGCAGGGGGTGACCAGAGCTCTGCTCATCTTTTCCTGAGGGAGCCCTGTGGCAGCATCGCTGGGATCCATCCCTCAGCGTTCAGGGCTGGGGATGTGGGGGCAGCAGGTGTTCCACTTGTGGCATTGAGTGTCTGTGTACCTGTCAGGTTTTAATACAGATTGTTGTCTGTTTTCCCCCTTGGTGATGGGATTTGCCTGCCCCAAGAGCGTTCTGGCCGTGGGGTGAGTGCCCTCACGTCCTGCAGGACTCTCCTCTGGGAAGTCCCTGAGCAGGCGAAAGGGAAGGACATTATTAGGGAAGTTGGAATCCCTCCAGCATCTGTGATCCTCTCATGTTTGCTCCCTGTGTGTTTGCCAAAAGCACCCTTATTTATTTCATCAGCTAAATGCTGCAAACCAGATGCCTGAGTTCCATCAAGGCACTTAATGATGATGATCACTGCTTCCCCTAATGCAGTGTGTTCTAGTGAGGACGATGCCACAGCAGTGCACAGCTGTTGACCAATGGGGGCCTGTCTGTTTTCTCCAGTGTTTTATGGTACTTTTCTGTTTTTTCTGCTAGGCCGCCTTTTTTTCCCTTGTACTTCTTTTTTTTCTTTTTTTTTTCTGCTGAGTTGCAGGAAGTTCTGAGGTGGAACGTGGCAGCTGTTTAATGGTGCAGGAGCCTGGCGAGGCAGATGAGCTCAGGGAGCGAGGAGAGCCTCCCGCTCCTCTGTAGTGCTGCAGAAAGCCTCCTGTGTGACAGAAACGCCGTCCCTGCGTCCTCCCAGAAGCAGGAAAAGGCTGCGGCTGCTCTTTCCCAGCTAAGCAGGGAGTAAATTACACAAATTAGTAAATAACACAGACCAAGCTGCACGAGGAGGCTCTGGCACAGCCAGAAGGGAAGATTGAGCCTAAGGGATTTGTTTCTGGTGCAGAGCCGTGTTTTTCCTTGGCTGGATGCACCAAGATGAGCTCGAGAGGACACGAGATAGGGCACAGATGTTGGGAAAGGCACACACTGGGTGTGCTGGGACAACCTGGCACGGGGAAGTTGCTCAGGCCCTGTATTTCCCAGGCGTGTGCTTGGCTGTTCTGCTGAGCTGCTCCGTTGATCAGGAGCAGGGATTGTCCCCTGCCGGGGACAGGTCGGGCTGCTCCGGGAAGGTGGGAGCAGGATGGTGTCCTTGCATCCCAAGGTGTTGCAGGATGGACGTGCCCCAGCTGCTGTGCAGACAGGCAGGAACACTTCCCAAAAGGTGTAAGGAGACCTTTAGGCTGCTGCCATCCTGTAGGAACCATCCGTGGCTGTTCAGTCCAACCACGGTGCCGCTTTCCTGCTGGGAAGAGCCGTGTAACTTCTGGAGGTGCGGTAAGATCTCTTAAGAGATAATTAAGAATTTCAGTGTTGCTTTGATATTTGTTGAACGAAACGTTGACACAACACACCAGGCTATTCGGGTTCGTTTTAACTTGCAGTTTAGGCTTCCAAACAGAAAAAAAAAAAAAAGAAAGTATGAAATGAATTAGCAAATTATTTTGATTGCTTTGTTCATTTTTCCAGCGAGAAAGTTACCCACCTGGAAAATACCGACTGGCTGCAGGCAGGAGCAGAATTTATTACCTGAGATAAATGGATCTGGGATAAAAGTCCTCTTTATTTTTTCATTTTAGCTGCAAAGGATGATATGCTTCTGTTCTGCTCTTTGTGCCCAAGATCAAATAAGAAGGAACTTTGCATAGGTGTGCCAATGCCTTTCAAGGGGAAGTTTCTCCCCCACCCCAACCTTCCTTTTCCTCCTGGAAGCAGCACCTTGGACTCGAGATGAGAGCAGTGTTTGACGTCCTTTTCACAGTGATGCCGGCATGACTCTGAATCCCAGAACTGGCGCTCATCCTGCGTTCCATCCCATGTGCACAGGCTCTGATCTCTCTACCTTGGCCTTGTTTTATTCCCTTTTTTCTTCCTTTCTTTGCCCATTTCTTTGGCAAAGAAGGCTTTGTGGGAGAAGCCTCATTTCATTTCCCCACAGGTCCCGAAGGGCGGCTGGCGGATCTCATATGCAGGGTGTCAACTGCGTTAAATGAACGCGCTCAGATCACTGTAAATCCCTATTTACACATAATAAACACGAGGATATAAAACACAGAGGAAATAATACATTATTGATTACAGCAGTGGCATGTAATGTCCTTTGAAAGGCGGGCGGTGCGCGCCCATCCGGCAGCGCTCCGAACGCGGATCCTGCCGCTCCTTGGGAATTCGGGGCAGGTCGGCTGCGCGTGCCTGGCTCCCCTGGCTCCCCGTGCAGAGAGGATGGGCAGGAGTGGGGAAAGGTGGCTTAGAGCTGTTTGCAGATGGAACAGCAAAGGGGGGTATTGGCTTGTGGAAGCTGAAAAGCTTTAAGCAGAGAAATTTTCCAGCTTTCTGCAGCGTTCTGTGAGAGCTCTGTGTTTCTCACAGAAGCTATGAAAAACAGTGCTACGGTTTTGTGAACGAATTTTCTCTATCTTGCACCTGTTGTTATGTTATGGTACTGACTAGAAAAATATTTTGGAATGGGTGTTGTGGGTTTTAGCCAACCGCTACGGGAGGTGGATGACCAATGACCAATGATCTCATGCCATTTAGCGAATTAGGGTATAAAAACGGGTCTGTAGATTAATAAAGGGCTCATGCCATTCTGTTCTCTTCCTGGACTTGGATTTTCGTGTTGTAATTTCTCTCCGGCCACGGTACAACAGTGACATTGGCCTACAAGGAAAAAGTTTTGACAATGAGGGCGGGGAGGCCCTGGCACAGGGTGCCCAGAGCAGCTGTGGCTGCCCCTGGATCCCTGGCAGTGCCCAAGGCCAGGCTGGACACTGGGGCTTGGAGCAGCCTGGGACAGTGGAAGGGGTCCCTGACCATGGCAGGGGTGGTACTGGATGGGCTTTAAGGGTTCTTCCCACCCAAACCATGCTGTATTTCTCAGCCCTGTCTGTTGGGCATGTTGGAATTTTCCTTTAGGCAAGAAGGTGCTTGAAAATAAATTTCCTACAAGTGCAGCCAGAGCATTCAAATCTCCATGTCTTTCCCTCTCGGAGCAGACAGTATTTCCCACAAGGAGTGGTTTATGTGCAGGATGCCTTGGTCACGTCTATTTGTGAGCAAGATGAAAGCCTGGTGCAACACCTGGGGGTGCAGGGTCAGTTATTTTTTGGGGTTGGGAAGGATGGCTCACAAGCCCTGGCACCACTCTTACAGCTATGGGTAGGATGCACTCCAAAACAAAAAATGTGGTGGTTTTTTCTCTGTGTGTATGACTTTTTGTTAGGTTTTGTGTTTGTTTTTTTTTTAGAAATGGTGATGTGACGTGCTCACCACCTGAGATGCCCTATCAGCATCTCTGCACTCGTGTTGCAGTGATGAAGAGCAATGTTTTGATGGCTGCTGAAATTGTAGGTGATGATTCCTTCTTTCTCAGCAGCAGGCACCATCCCTCATCTCCCATGCGATTCATGAAATTCATTCCCTTGTTTTATCTCTGGCTGAGGTTGCAGGCGAGTGAGGTCGGTGAGGCTTGACAGGCGTCTGGAATAGGTTTTGTTGGGTTTAAATGAGTTGAGAGTTCACAGCCAGGCAGGTAATGGAGCAGTTCTGCTCCCCTTGTTCGCTCTGAGGGGATGGCAGACCTTGCTGCTCCTCGCAGCACTGGTTCAGAGGCCAAGTGCTCCAGTCAGGAGAATCCTGAGGCGCAGCTGTGTCAGAGGGTAGTGCAGAACAAGGGGAAACAGCTTCACACTGGTGGGGAGCAGGATTAGGGTGGATATTGGGAATGAATCATTTTCTGTGAGGGTGGGGAGGCCCTGGCACAGGGTGCCCAGAGCAGCTGTGGCTGCCCCTGGATCCCTGGCAGTGTCCAAGGCCGGGCTGGATGGGGCTTGGAGCAGCCTGGGCTAGTTAGTGGAAGGTGTCCCTGAGGATGGAATGAGATGATCTTTAAGGTTCTTTCCAACCCAAACCATTCCATGGCTCTAACAGAAGGAGCACCTCCATGAAATGTGGATAACTTGACTGGGCACATGGGGAAAGCTCCCCGCCCCACGAGCCGCCCTGACCTCAGATCCGAGCTGTTTGCTCACTCATGGGAGCTCTGCAGTGGAAACATATTAGAGTTCCCTTTTCCTGCAGCTTTTTTCCTCCAGGTATTTAATCTTAGTTTACAGATGAAATGTGCAGTGGAGAAAAAGATGCTAATCACACAGTTGCTGCACTCTGCTCCAGCCACTGAAAAATTTATTGCCATCTGTCCTGGGTTGGACAGGGCTGGAGCATCACCCCGTTAACAGCTTTGGAGCGGCAGCAGAGAGACCCAGCATCACAACAGGGCACGACCCCGAGCCTTTGGGGCCACCAGAGACCTCGCAGGGGTTGGTGCCAGAGAGCTGCACTTCCTAATGTGCTCTTGGCTCGGCTCACAGGCAAGAAAAGTCCAGGCTGGGCTGGAAGCTTCCAGCACTTGGCTGTGAATGTCACCAGCAGCTTCCTGGTGTTTTATGGCTTTTTGTCAGGGGAGTTTTTATCAACCATTTGTCAACACTCTCAGGCACCTGGTGGAATTCTGGGGGTGTCCTGTGCAGAGCCAGGAGTTCANGGATTAGGGTGGATATTGGGAATGAATCATTTTCTGTGAGGGTGGGGAGGCCCTGGCACAGGGTGCCCAGAGCAGCTGTGGCTGCCCCTGGATCCCTGGCAGTGTCCAAGGCCGGGCTGGATGGGGCTTGGAGCAGCCTGGGCTAGTTAGTGGAAGGTGTCCCTGAGGATGGAATGAGATGATC
The DNA here is from genome assembly GCA_013398055.1 of Ifrita kowaldi. Classification (NCBI taxonomy): domain Eukaryota; kingdom Metazoa; phylum Chordata; class Aves; order Passeriformes; family Cinclosomatidae; genus Ifrita; species Ifrita kowaldi. The sequence continues at coordinate 102,608 of VZRS01012786.1, forward strand.
TTTAAGGTTCTTTCCAACCCAAACCATTCCATGGCTCTAACAGAAGGAGCACCTCCATGAAATGTGGATAACTTGACTGGGCACATGGGGAAAGCTCCCCGCCCCACGAGCCGCCCTGACCTCAGATCCGAGCTGTTTGCTCACTCATGGGAGCTCTGCAGTGGAAACATATTAGAGTTCCCTTTTCCTGCAGCTTTTTTCCTCCAGGTATTTAATCTTAGTTTACAGATGAAATGTGCAGTGGAGAAAAAGATGCTAATCACACAGTTGCTGCACTCTGCTCCAGCCACTGAAAAATTTATTGCCATCTGTCCTGGGTTGGACAGGGCTGGAGCATCACCCCGTTAACAGCTTTGGAGCGGCAGCAGAGAGACCCAGCATCACAACAGGGCACGACCCCGAGCCTTTGGGGCCACCAGAGACCTCGCAGGGGTTGGTGCCAGAGAGCTGCACTTCCTAATGTGCTCTTGGCTCGGCTCACAGGCAAGAAAAGTCCAGGCTGGGCTGGAAGCTTCCAGCACTTGGCTGTGAATGTCACCAGCAGCTTCCTGGTGTTTTATGGCTTTTTGTCAGGGGAGTTTTTATCAACCATTTGTCAACACTCTCAGGCACCTGGTGGAATTCTGGGGGTGTCCTGTGCAGAGCCAGGAGTTCAGCTCTATCCTTGTGGGTCCCTTCCAACTCAGGATATTCTATGATTTAACTACTCAGCTCTTCCCACTGTTTTTAGCCAGCTGTTGAGATGCCATTATTTCAGTCTCCCGGATATATCATTATGTACATCCCTAATAGGTCCTTTCCCTGGCTGTAACAGGGCACGTGGCTGTATCTGATCAAGTTCTGCCAGGCTTTTATAAACCCAGAGCAGAAGGCGAGGTCAGAAATCAGACCAGAAATGGGATTTCTCCGGCTCCCAAAGAAAGGTGTTTGGCTGCACAGCTTTCTGAGCATCTTGTAATATCAAACTGTCTTGGAAGCAAAGTGGTTTGATTTTTGGCCTGTCTCTGCCCTCAGTGGATTATTGGGCTTACAGTTCAGAAAGACTCAAACTGCAGCTCCTGTGATGCATCTTAAATATACGATTTTCACTTGGCTTTTTGCAAGACCCATGTTTCTTCCTGGCGGATCCTCCTGCAACTGCATTTCCCCTCCAGCACCGGCAAGCCCAGCAGAATCTTGGAGCACACAACCATTCCATAAAGTCCCTCTCCTGGGGCTGTGTTTGCTTATGTCTCTCTTTTTTTTTAACTAACTTGGACTATTTTCATAAAACCTCACACCTTGAAGAACCCAAAATTGCTGAGCAAGGAAATAATTGTCAGTGGTGCAAGGAGTGCTCGTGTCTCTCCTGCAGCAATTAGCAAACCTTAACGCAGGCTTGGCCCTCTTTCCAATTAAACCCTGGCAAGCTGGAATGCACGATGTGCTAATGAAACGGGGAGTTCTGGAGCTCCTCTGCTGGCTGTTGGGAGGGTATGGGAGCTTTAGGCTGTCTGACTGAAACTAAGCCATTGAAAGTAATGGGCTGGACAATCTCACTCCATTACTTTTAATGGGATTGAGAGAGTGCGCGCGGGAGCAGCGCTGGGGGAAGCAGGGGAGCTGTTTCCACAGATCGTCCAAGTTATGGCCAATGCTGGGAAAATGCCCCCCTGGCAGCAGGAGCTGTGTGCAGTGATGGGGTTTGGCAGGGGGGGAGCAGGGAAGGTGCAGAAAGGCAGCAGTGCCACGAGTCAGCCCTGAGCGGGGGCTGGTTTTGGTCAGGGCACGTCACAAGGAGGGGAACTGCTGGATGGGGGAGATCCCTGCTGCTGGATGGGGGAGATCCCTGCTGTTGGATGGGGAGATCCCTGCTGCAGGATGGGAGAAATCCCTGCTGCTGGATGGGAG
>VZRS01012786.1:104868-158267 GCA_013398055.1 Ifrita kowaldi
GGGGAGATCCCTGCTGTTGGATGGGGAGATCCCTGCTGTTGGATGGGGAGATCCCTGCTGTGTGTGTGTGCTTTGGTCCCTCCCTCACACCCATCTTCCCTGGTTTGCCTTCCTACCCCGTACCTGTGCTGACTGCACCTGTAGAGGTGGAGGGAGACTTTAACGTGGTGTGAAGTGCAAGGATTTTAGCTGAGGCTGCTGAGCATGGTGGCAGCGGGAGGATCCAGCTAGTGGAACTGGCTGCAGAAATCCTGAGTTTTCAGGTCAATCAGGAAACTGAAAATGCTCGAAAAGGGGAGAGGGATGGTCATGAGACACAGATATTGCAGGAGAAAAGATTTAGGCTGAATGCTGCAGCCTGAAGTTGTCGTGGATGCTCAGTGCCTGTGGTGTCCTCGCTGAAGCCAGGCAGGAGCTGAAGCAGCCCAGCCTGAGGCCGCTGCTGGGGATGCCTGCATGGCCTGGGTGATGGATTTGTTCCTCGTGGTGGGACCGAATCTGCTCCCACCGGGACATGGAAGGACCATGGTCTGGACAGGGCAGCAATCAGCCTCCCACAGCCTGAGATTTGCCCACTCACTTTCCTGTCTCGTCCTGCTGAGCATGGCCAAAGGCCTCCCTGCCAGGGCACTTAAACCTCAACGCCTCAATCAAAGCAGAAAGGGACGGAAAAGTGGTGATGGGATAATCCCTTAAATCTTACGGCTTTCCCCCCTTCCTGTAACTGGGGCCTTGGTCCTTGGTGCAGGGCTGGGGCCTGTTCTCACGCTGCCCTTTCCATTTAGCTCTTCCAGAAAGTTTGAACAGAAGGGGAGGAGCAGGGACTGCAGCAAATGCACCTCCCAACTGGGATTAACCTGGAATTGCTGCTCCTTGCCCAGCCACTCATCCACGGTGGTTTGGCGATACCACCACGAGGTTCCCCAAGCTGTTTAGGCACCTCAGCTCCCATTCAAATTCCTGGGAGGTAATTCAAGTTTGGATATCTGAGGAGGAAACGGGGATTAACCTGTGCTGTGAGGCTGCCCTAAGATAACACATTCACGTCAGCGATCTCCTTCATCTTGGAGAGGAGACAGCCCAGCATGGACTGGTCACAGCAGGTCTCCTGCCCCTTCCCACCTCACAGGCGGGAAGGCAGCTAAAAGAGACGGCTGAGAGTTGCCAAGGAGAGGAAAAATGAAATAGAAGCTGAAGATCAGAAATATTTTTAAAACGCCTCAGATGCAGAAGAATTGCAGCCATGCTGTGAGGTAACCAGCAAATAGAATTTAATTATACGATACACAGGAGTAATGGAGCTTGTGAGGCTGGAGTGCGATTTCCCAGTAATAGGAGGACAGCAGGGATCCCTGCCTGGGCTGTCGTGTGTGTTCACGGAGAGCAGGACGGTGCTGCAGGGCTTTCCCTGCCTCCGCAGGGGAGGGAAGGGCCACAGCTGCTCCAGCTTGGAGGAACCGGGCTCTTCTCGGGGTGTCCAGCACGTGGAGCTTTGGAGCAGCTGGCAAATGGGATTCTCTGGATTGGGGGCACATGGGCTTGAAGGCAGTGACTGAGGCCAGGCAGAGGAAAGCTGTGATCCCAGCACATATCCGAGGGCAGAAGTGGTTTGTGCTTCCCTGTGCTGCTGTCCATCTTCCCAGACTTGTGGAAAGGGTGGCTTAGGCAGCAACACGTCCAAGGTGGGAGGTGGGAGGAGCCATTGTTGATCCAGAGCACAGCTATAGATGTGACCTTTACGGTGCTGTGGCTTTATTTTTATTATTTTTCTCTCCAGTTTATCCACAATCTGTCAGAGCAGCGTGGGGACTTCCAGGGTTTATTGCAAAGTGTTTCCATTGCCATGTTCGCCTCCCAGCTGAGCTTGTTTTGTTTTATTTTGTTGGTTTTTCGCCTTCAGGGGGTTTTGTTTGTTTGTTTTTACAAGGTGCTCTTCGTAGGGTGTGAGGCAGGGACACTCCCGCTTTGTGTGGAACTCTAGACCTGCATGTAAATGTGGCTCCCTGAGTGCCAGGGGAGCACAAGAAATGTTATTTATTCCACCATGAGATGTTCCCACCAGGCTACAGGATAACGTCATGCTGTGTGTGTGGCTGGTGTCACTTGGATCGGGGTGGGACGTGCAGGGATCCCTCAGCAGGAGCGAGCAACAGGGGTCCCTCAGCAGGGGCTCTCAGTGAAATGAGAAGCCCCAGTGAAATCAGGCCTTGAGAGAAACACTGCGTTCTTAAGGAATCAAAATACGTGGATTTTGTGTCTTTCTCCCTGTCAGTTTTGTTCTGAGCTGGTTTTAGACCGTCTCAGAGTCTCACAATCCCTGCTGGGAAGCCCTCCCGGTTTGTAGGAGCACATCCTGATGCAATCACTGGGGATGGAGCAAGAAGGCCCAACACAGCTTTAGACCAGCTCAATCCATCTTCCAAACACCCCTTCCCTTGCAGCCCACCCTGATTCACACAGACCCCGTGTGCTGAACACTCTGGGGCTTCTCCAGTCTCTGGGCCATGTCCCCATCACAGTGTTTTATTTCCCTGGAGAGCTTTTTCAGTGGAAGAGGTGCTGCAGAAAGGTGGGATGGGTTTCATACATGTCCTCCACCCTTTCCTCTCCACGAGGGTGGGGTCAGGTTTCTGCTGTCTGGAGCTGAATGCGCAGCCCCTGGGTTTGGTGGGGTGGAAGGAGGTGGGTGGAGGAAGTAACGTGGCATCGGTGCCACCACAGCCCTGGGCAGGCAGGGCCCCGAGTCGCTGCAAGTCCGGGGCCGAGCTGCCGAGCAGGGAGTGGGGGGAAGTGACAGACAGCCCAGGGCCATCCCAGCCCTTGGCTGGAGCAGAGGAATTCCTGGAGGAAGTGGAGCAGTCAGACAGGGCAAGGGATGCTGCCTGTTCCCCTCTCCTGCCCTCGCCATTCATGTCCCGAGGGGGCACAAGGAGCTCATGGAGCACATGGATCTGTGCGGGCTGGTGAGGCCAGGACAGATGTGCCCAACACCTGGCTGCCCTGCCGTGTCCCTGGCTGCCCTGCCACCTCCCTGGAATCACCAAATCAGTTCAGATCTCCTCCTGGTGGGACGATGTGGATGGTGATGTGTCCTGGTTTCAGGGGCTGACCTGGGGAAATACCGGGAGAGACTGGGGAATGCATGGGCAGCTGCTCGCCTGTTGCTTAAATTTCCCTGGAAGGCTTGTTCCAGACCTTCCTGCATTGGAACTGAACATTTGAAGGCTTGGCAGGAGCAGCAGGTACAGTGAGCTGGAGTGAAGCCGATCAGTTCCCTGGGAAGCCCTTGAAGTGCAGGTCAGAGCCACCAGCAGGGAAATTGGTTGAACAACACCGAAATCTCACAAGGAGGATCCGAGCTCCGGGGCTGCAGCAAGGCCAGGAGCATCAGAGGGGCTGAGCCAGGCCAGGCTCTTGAAAAATACCCTAAACTCGTGTGAACTGGGGGGAAATCCTGGAGCTGCACCTGCATCCTGTGGGATTGTGAGAGGAAACAGTGACCCCACAGGAGTGGGGCTTTCAGCAGTGGGGTATGGAGGGAGCAGGTGCCAGCCAAAGGCACACGGGGCTGTTCTTGGATTTGGGATCATGGGCAGCCCCACCAGCCTTCTCCGATGCCTGGGGGTGGTTTTTGCCCGATGATGTGGAATTCCCTCTCTGTGTGGGGTACCTGACCCAGCTCTCAGCAGTGCAAACAGGAGTGGGTTTGATACTCCGTAGTGAGGAAAACAGATCGTTTCTACATAACCTTTTATTTGGTTTTCTTTCAAATAAAACTCTGTGAGGAAGTTATGACTTTTACAGTAGGAAATACAGGAAAAATGCTTTTTCCTGCACGAGAGGTGTAGTGAAGCTGTGGAACTTGCTGCCCCAAGGCGTTAGCAAAGCATTTTGGACCAGTGTAAACACATACCTGAGCACACAAAGCTCTTGAAAGCTGTGTGGGAAGGTTCAAGTATCAACAGCCACCTTACTCTGGGGTGAATTGTTTTTCCCTCTTGCAGCTCCATCAGATTCCTTAACTTCAGGAAATAAACAGTCCAGAGAATGACTGGATTGGAGGTTTGTGAAGATTTTTCTTCACGTGTCGGATGCTCCCCAAATTGGACATGTTTGTGAGAGGTTCAGAAAAAGTGCATCAGCCATGAAGGGCTGGGGAGGAGAGCGGGGAATACACACGGATTCAGTTCTGAACTTTAGGGACCAAAGGCTCTGTGCTGCCACTAGAGAAAAAAAACCTCTTCAAAACACTCCAGTGCTGAGTTACAATTGGAGGTGTCTCTTTTCCCTTCATTAGCCAGGGAACACAGGGATATCATTCTCTTTGCTCAGCAGCACGAATCCCTCTTCTTTCTTTTCCCTTCTGCCGGTTGTGTTTCCTGCTAAGAAGCAACTTTTAATTGTCTGGTACCAGGGCAGAGCTTGTTCCTGGGCAGAGCTGCCTCCTGCGTGTTTCTCTGCTCTTCCTCTTGATGCTTCCAGTGCTGATGCCTTTCAAGGCACCTGGAGAGCTGGATTCCAGTGTACTCCAGGCATGTGCCTGTCCAAAGCTGTTTGTCCCAGAGAATCTCCTCCTGGGTTATGGAGACTCCGGTTTTCTACTGGGGTTGAAAGATAAAATAAGCACATCCAGGTTTCCCTGTCTTTTTCCATCGTGGTTTTTAACCCAGAACAATATTTGAGAGAAGTTTCAAGGATCTTCCAGAGCTTCACCCTCCAGCACCAGAAATTCCCAGTAGGGACAACAGCTCTGGCACTGGTTTGTGCTGCTGCTGTTCCCAAATGCAAGTAGGTGCCTCTCCAGTGGTGTTTAAGGCAGATTTTGGTCTGAGCAGAGGTTCTACTCTATTCTGGGGAGTTTTCCCTCACCGTGCAAAGTTCAGCTGTCCTCTCCAAGGTGGTCTTCACCCTGTACAGCAATAGGGGAGGAGACTGGAATGACAAATTCCAGCCAGGACTGGCTCCTGAATGGGGGCATTCTCCACAAGCCCTGCTGGATGTCCTTCTCTCTTTCCAGGTCTGTGGGCTGTGGAAGAATAGCCAGTTGTGTTTTCCATCTCAGAGCAATGAGCTGGCAAACATCTCTGCTCCATCTGTTTTCTTTCGTTGATGGATTCTTTAAAGTTAGATTGTGGTCCCACAGGGACACACTCAACTAATCCTCCGCTTTTAAGATTTTATTTGTGCAATAAATGGATGACAAGGTGGTTTGCGAGTACATAATACAATAAATGGGTTTATAAATGCAACTTTTTTGCAGAGCACTGTAGAATAAAATACAATACCACTCCGGCATTTAACAGTGATCTCTGCTTCATTCATATTTCAAACAGTAATGTGCCCATTTTCTCATCTGGGAAGCCTCTTAGGTTTTTTAATACATTTTTATAAATTAACCAGGCACAGATTTAATAATAATGTGCATTCGTATGGCTTTTTTCATCTCCGAGGATCTTGGATTGCTCTGCAGACTCATCAGTGTAATACAGAAATTCCATGCCAAAGGATCCGTTTGCTCTCTGTGGGAGTTTGGATGGCTCAGGAATGCTCATGGATGCAAACGACATCGAGGGAGGAAGCTTGAACCCAGCACTCATGGCAGGAGAACTTGGAGGGGAAGGTGCTCCATGGGTGCCCAGGGCAGAGTCCTCTGAAAAGAGGTCACAGGGATGCTTGGAATGGTTCTGAGCCTGGAAGTCAGGATGCAGAAAAACAGAGAAAATGCTCCTTCATGTATTTATTCAAACTTTTGGGATGCAGCATCCCTAGACACAGTGAAGCCAAGAGCATGGAAAACCTTGGGAGATGAGGATCTCCTGTCCATATTGCTGCTTTCTCAAGGCATCCATGTACAGCAGGCAGCTGTACCCACCAGAACAGGGAACTTCTAAGCAGGAGGGTGAGATTTCTCCATCCAAGTGTGAAATAACCAAAATCTCTTAGATTGGGTGATGTAGGATCTTCTCCTGTCACCTTGCTGGCCAACTTAGGAAGGTGTTGAGTTGCTTTCCTTGGAGAATTCCGTGCTCTTTGAAGAGCTCCCAGCCGAGTTCTTTGCTTCTGGGATCCCCAGGTGAGAGAAGGCTTTTCCAGCCCTCTGCCTTTCCCGGTTCCCACGTTTCAGTGTCACAGTAGGGTATCTGCCATGGACATTGCCCATTCCCCATCCCAGAAAGAAGAACTTTCTTTAGGAGTTAAAGAGTTGTAGAGTAGGGTTAAACTCATGGATATAATACGCAATCGGAAAAAATATTTACAGGTAGCAAATTGCCATCACTGTAGAAGGAAAACATGAGAAAATGGAAACGTGATATTTATGTTAATACAAAGTTTTAAAAATTTAATTTAAGAGACCAGCTGTTTCTGCTTCTCTTATAAGAGTTTAATTGGTATATAATAGCATAGTTAATTAAATACAAATCAATAGTTTAAACCAGCTAATTGATATTTAATATGTATGGGAAAATATAACTTAGTTGTAATATCATTAGCTCAATATTAAATAAGCAATGGAATTGCAATTATGCCTTTACAACGATTATAAAGTTTATCGTTCTTTAATAAACTTGCAATTAGACAGGGTGAGCTGAAAAATTATTAAACAGGTATTATTGGGCTATTAAACATTTATTATCATTCCTGGTGGGATACAGCTACACAATAGTACACATTATGATTATGTTAATAAACCCTTATTACAGCTTTGCAGCTTTAGCCTTTAGTGCACCGGTGATCGGATATTTTGTTCCCTTCCTCAGTGGTGAGCGAAGGAATTGCCTTGAAATTGAGTAAGGAAATACCATAAAATGAAAGAACTGAGGAAAAAACAGGAGGAATGCGTAGTTTGGGCCAGCACTGAGAGATCTTTCTTCCTAAACATCTTTCCCCTCCGTTTCCCAGGCTGAGGATCCCTTTCTCCGAGACTCCAAGGTCTTGTTTCTTTTGATTGGCTTTTGCTTCGTTGTCACTGCCAATTTATGGTTTGAATTTGCTCCTGCTTTGCCCAGTGAGTGGCTCCTCTGCCAGTTTGAGGGTGAATTAACACAGGTACTTCTGAGAGAGTCGAAGCCATGGTTCTGCTGTGTGTTTTCCAGCCAGGATACTTTAGCTTCCTCTTCATCACAGTGCGTGGGAAGATCAGCTTCAGCTGTAACTGCTTTTGCCCTGCTGAGAAATTCAATTGTCAGCACAAGGAAGTGGATGGGATTGATTTGGGGGAGATGGAGACACACAAGGGTTAAAACATTCTGGTTTTAGTGTCTCAGCAGCCGCCCTAAAGCCAAGACATTTAAAATGCTGGGTGTCTGCTTAACTGTTTTAGCTTTAGGTAGCCACTAAAAGCCAAAATGGTGAGACATCCTTAGGCAGCAGAGTCATCTTGAAGTATTTTACCTTTTAAAGGCACTCTCAAGTATTTAAAGGTGCCTTTAGCTATAAAGATTTTTGCATGTTCTCACAAATTTATGGTATGAATTATTATAATGCAGTGCTTTTGTACAGCTCCTTTCATCATGGGATATCAAAGTGGTTTATAAGTGTTAATTATAGCACCCCTCAGGGAGGCAGACAGGAGACAGGCACCCACACCAGCCTGCTGAGCCGGGCTCCAGAGGGGCAGGAGCCCACATTTCATTGGGATCCAGCTCAGCCTGAGCCTCCCTCCCTCTCTGAGGGCTCAGCTGGGCCTGGGACCTGTTGGGCAGCACAGCTATTGCCTGGGGCTGGAGCCCCTGCCCAAAACCTCCTTTTTGGGAGCCTTTTGTTCACTGCAACGGGAAGGTGACACCTGAGTGGTGGGATTGTTGTCCCAGGACACTGCAGCTCCTGCTGCCCCCAGCTCTGGGGCCACCATCATCAGGAGGACATGGAACTGCTGGAGTGAGTCCAGAGAGGCCACGGAGATGCTCCGGAGCTGGAGCCCCTCTGCTCTGGAGCCAGGCTGGGAGAGCTGGGGGTGCTCACCTGGAGAGGAAAAGGCTCCAGGGAGAGCTCAGAGCCCCTTGCAGGGCCTAAAGGGGCTCCAGGAGAGCTGCAGAGGGACTGGGGACAAGGGCTGGAGGGACAGGACACAGGGAATGGCTTCCCAGTGCCAGAGGGCAGGGATGGATGGGATTTCGGGAAGGAATTGTTCCCTGGGAGGGTGGGCAGGCCCTGGCACAGGGTGCCCAGAGCAGCTGTGGCTGCCCCTGGATCCCTGGCAGTGCCCAAGGCCAGGCTGGACGGGGCTTGGAGCATCCTGGGACAGTGGAAGGTGTCCCTGCCCATGGCAAGGTCCTTAAGGTCCGTTCCCACCCAAACCATTCCATGATCTTGGTGATGTTTGTGCTCATGGCCTGTGCAGGGTGTGGCAGCCCCCTCATTCCAGGTCTGCGTCCAGGAAAACCCAGCCAGCATCCACACTCCGGCCCCCGCGTGCACGTCTGAGCCAGAGCAGTGCCGGCTGCTCAGCTCCGCTGTGGGCTCTGCTGCCTTGTCTGACGCTAATCTAATTGTGTTGTTTTAATTACTTTGATACCTTGGTGCTCGTCAGAGGCTCAATAGCAATCGATGGCGTTTTGTTTTCCTATCAATAAAGGCATAAAGGCTCTCACCTGCTTTGCTGGCTCTGCGCAGTCAGCCCCGGAGGCTCCGGGCGGGCTCTGCCAGGCACATGGAGTGTGTGTCCCACAGGATCCTGCGTGGAAACCCCACCAGGGTCAGCAAGGTCTTATCGATTCTCGTTATCAGGCAGGGCTGAGGGAGGCAGCCTGAGCTGGCTGTCCCTGCAGTCAGAGGTGTCCAACGCCCCGCAGGCCGACACCTTTCTGAGTGTGTTTGTGGTTGTGCCCTTTGTGCAGACTGTGGTGGAGCACGTTCTCTCTGTCCTGCAGAGCAGGAGAACTGGTTCCCACCATCACAGGTGGGCAGTGGTTGCTCATTACCCCTTCCTGTTAATTCAAGGAACCACTGAGAGTTCTGGCGGTTGATTCATCTGCCCTGATCTTTAGACATCGCCACCTGAGTTAGTCACCACCTTTTATGGCTGATGAGAGAGTTACAAGCAGCCCCAAAGACATCATGAAAGGTGAAGTGAGTCACATTCTGGAGACGCCTGTTTCTCTCCAGGGTATTCCCTCCAGGACAAGGCAGATTTAGGGGAGCAATTAAATTTCAGCCTACTCTGAGTATCTCAAGAGACTTTTGTCTGAGCATCCCCCTCAGTGAGATTACACGTGTGATTTGTTTTGGTTCCTCCCTGGTGGGAGCCTTAGGACCAGGAGCCTCCTGAAAGGTGGAGCGCTGTAGGATGTTAGAGGAAGTGCTTTAGCTGGGCTGGTGCGTACCCTGAGTGCCCTGGCATCAAAAGAAATCTGTTTTTTTCTAGGTTTAGGCTCAAATTCTGCCTCATGCTGTGCACAAGAGGAGGATGTAACCGCTCTGCTGGGGTGCCATGGCAGCGAGCACCGTTAGGGAGGGATTCTCTGTATCTCTGGCTGTACCCACATGGATCTGGGAATCTTCCCTGCACATCACATCACGTCACATCCCACTTCCCTCTTCCTCTGGGCACGATCCAGATCCGCGATTCAGCCCCGAGTTTGCCTCGTGGCACTGAAAGCCAAGTTTGCCAGGCAGCTCCTGCTCCGCTCTCCAGCCACCGCTGCGCTCTCCACCCTCCTGCTCTGCCGCCTTCCCCTCCCGTGCGCGGCACAACTTCCCAGCGCTCCTTCCTCGGCACAGGGGGCTCTGCAGAGTCCACAGCCACATTAAGTAAACATCAAAGGGACTTTGATCAGCGGGGCTCTGCAGAGCACAGAAGCCCCCGAGGAGCTCTGCAGGTCCGCAGGCAGCATTGGGGACATGGTACCTTAATTTTCTGCACTGTGACACGGGAGAATTTGTTTGAAGAATGAGAGCTCTCTGCCGCTCTGAGATGCGCACGGGGACAGCGCCTGTGCTCGCAGCCTACTTCTGGAAAAGCCCACGCTCAGATCTCTCTGTTTGTTACCAAGAGTCAAAAAGCCCCATTAACAAATCAAGGCATCAAAGGCCTGTGCCTCCTCAGACTCTGGCACCCTCCTGCTCGTAGGGTCACTGGCTTGCTTCTAAAGAGCTAGATTCCTCAGGCCAGAATTATCTTCCCTCCTGAGGGCCATTTCCCGTTTCACTTTGCTGCCCACTAAGGGAGAAAGGGATAAAAGAGTCCTGTTGTTGCAACACGCTGCTGTGGAGGAAGATGCAGCTCCTTCCCTGACTTGGAGTAGAGGAGTGCTTAAGGACAGGCCAGGGCGGGGATGGCCACCCTCCTGTCTCCAGACACACTGGCTTGGGGCCCAGCCAAGCTCAGCTCTGTGAGGCTGCCCAAAGGCTTCAGTTACGTGCCCGCCTCGCTGGCGCTTTTCCCGAAGGGTGTCTCCGGCAGGATTTGCTCCCTGCAGCATCCCCGGGTGCCTGCTCCTGTCCCCAGCCCAGTCTAACACCGCGCTCTCTTCTCTTGCAGAACTGGGGCTCCCGGGAAGAGGATGCTGCCTAGTACTGGGGTTCATGTACAAGGAGAAGTACCGCAGGATGACTGAAGGTGAGCAGTTCCCTCACCTTCTCTTCTTCTTCTTCTTCTTCTTCTTCCTCTTTAGCAATCTCATTGTGAGGGGCCTCACCTCTAGGGATGTGCTGAGCTCTTGTTCCCATCCAGGAGAAAATCCTGCTTCTCCTTTGATCTCTGGAACATCTTAAAGGGCGTGGATGTGGGGAGCCACCTGTGTGAAGCTGCAAGAGAAGAGCAGGAGCTTTGTATTTCCATACATCCAAAATCCAGTGTCTTTTCCTACAGAAAGGATTTGTCACGTGGGAAGCTCTTGCAGCAATTGCTGAATCTGCCTACTCTTTTTATCCTAGTTGGGAGGTCGTGGTTAACCTGACACTTCCAAAATCCCAGTTTCCAGTGCCTTTGAACCTCGCAGAGTCGCCGTTACATTGCTCTTCAAACTTCTGCTGAAATTTCCCTATTTTATATTCCACTCATTCCCCAAGTACTTTATGAGCATTGATTAATCCATAGAAATATCATAAATAATTATGAAGCATAATAACTAAACAAAAACTATTTATGCTCAGAAGAAGTGGCATCCTTGCTTCTGGTAGCTTCTTTTCCTGGAGCCAACCCTGGTGCAGCACCTTCTGATTAATGCTGGATGAGACAAGGAAGCCCAGAGTGCTGTGAGATGGGAGGGTCTCCAGAATGTGTCACGGAGAGTTTGGCTTCTGTGAGGTCACTCTGGGAATTGGAAACTTGACCCAAGCGTGGATTTAACCGTTTTTAGGGACTCTGGTTGGAAATAATTTGGACAAAGGGTGTGATCTCTTGCCCTATTGCGTTTCCTTTTCTGGGAACATCCAAGGTCAGGCTGGATGGGGCTCTGAGTAACCTGGTCCAGAGGAAGGTGTCCCTGCTCATTGCAGGGGGGTCAGGCTGGGTGACCTTGCAAGGTCCCTTCTGACCCAAACTATTGCATGACTCTTCTCCCGTGCGTGGGATGGGGTTTTGCCAGCAGTTAGCCATGGGGGTGTCTGCTGCTGCAGGAAGCCTTTTTCCATGAGAGTAAAAGGTGAGTTTGTTTCCATGGAGTAAAACTCTCACAGAGACAAGTTTATGGCTCAAATACCCGTTAGAAGATCAAAGGTTCCTTCACGCTCCCAGGAGCCCTGATACTGAGCTGATAACGTGGGGAAACTACTTCACAAGACTTCACCTCGTGCTTGTTAATTACCACACGCTCTTTAAACATTGATTAGAGGATGTTTTTAATGGGAAGGGGCTGCCCCATGGGACACGAGTGCTGTGAGAAGGTGCAGCCTCCCTCTCTCGGTGCCTTCCTGTCCCTCAAGCCTCTTGGACAGGCTGCTGGTGGCTGTGCCCAGGCCCTGGGGATGCTCACAGGGTGTTGGAGAGCTGGCAGGACCCTGGGCACCCTGCCAGTCCTTTGGGATTGCTCTGGTACCCTGATGGCTCCCGAGCCTGTGTCCGCCTATGAAGCGAGCACCCTTTACAGGCTGAGCACGGCTTTGTGTGGAGAGAACAAAGACACATGAAAGGCCAAAAGGAAAGCTTTTGTGAGGGAAAGGGAACAAAGTGTTCCTGCCTGATGTGCAGCCAGTTTCTGGCCCCTGCAGGCTGCAGGGCCATTATGTTTAAAGGTACAATCTGCCAAAAACAAAAGTCAGGGGGATTTCCATGGCTACAAAGACCACCTAGGACATGTGTTTTCACTAGAAGCAGTTCCAGATGACAATTGCTGACATCCAGCTTCCCAGGGTTTTGGTGGATTGCAGTGCAGATCCACACTGTATGGTGTGTGAGCTGGGGTGGGGTCAGACGTCTGGTCATCTACAGGAATTTCCTGCCCGAGGTGCCTGAGCCGGACTCTTCAGGCCAGTTCCCTTGCCAGGGTGAGGAGAGAGAGCAGCTCCCCTTTTGTATTTGTGCCAAGTGGGAGCTTTTTCTCCCTTAAAAAGAGGTGAGAGAACAGCCCTGTCAGTAATGACAGGGGAGCTGAGGAAACTGAAAGCGCAGGAAGGCAGTGGGGCAGTGGGATAATACGAGGTGTGGGAGGTTTCTTCCAGCCTGGAGGAAAAAGGTAATTGCAGGGACCATTAGAACCTTCCTGTCATTTACTGGAGACATCTACAATGGCTTGGAGGTAGATCAGCACAAGAGGAGTTGGAGGTCTTGACAGTGTGGAAGAATCATTTACTGATGGGAAATCATTTCTTAGGTTGGACGTTGGGAAAAGGTTCTTCCCCCAGAGGGTGCTGGGCACTGCCCAGGCTCCCCAGGGAATGGGCACAGCCCCGAGGCTGCCAGAGCTCCAGGAGCGTTTGGACAGCGCTGCCAGGGATGCCCAGGGTGGGGGTGTTGGGGTGGCTGTGCAGGGCCAGGGGCTGATGGGAATGATGATCCTGGTGGGTCGCTCACACCTCAGCATATTCTGTGATTCTCTGAACATGGCTTTTCTGGCTGTCCCCAGAGAAGATCCAGGCTGGATGCTCACAGACCAGTTGGGCAATCTCTCCCAGCGGGGTGAAATGGGTGTGGGTCAGAGATGCCCAGCAAGGGTCTGTGGTGGCATTATGCTGTTTGTTGACCAGCTGGCAAGGGGTGATGTCCATCAGCACAGCTGGCTGCAGATGTGGCTCTTCCAGCTGCGCTGGGCCCCAGGATGAGAAGCCAAGATCTGTGTCCATGGATGTGCCTCTGCCCTTGTCAGATCCATCAGTTCCCTATCTCAGTCTCTGTGTAGGGATCAGACAGGTCCAGGTGCGGTGTTGGAGCCTCTCCCAACTGTCAGGCACCACGTGGTGGGCACAGCAAACCCAGTGTGGGCACTGTCCTTGCGCTGCTGTGCTGTATCAGGTGCGACCACTTCTCGCTTTGTAAAGCCCTCAGCAGGAAAAGTCTGGGTTTGGGGGTGGAATTTGGCTGGGGAGCAGGAAGGCGCAGCTCCAGCGGGGCTGCTCTGTGCTCATCCCTTCGCTGTGATTGATGACGGACTCGTCTCGAGCTGGGCCCGCGCTCTGGTGCGCACTGGGAGCTGTGGGGCGGAATGGAGCTGGTGACAGTCGTAGACAGGGGGAGAGGGAGAGCTGTCTGCAGTGACGGCCGCGCAATGAAGACGCTTTGGACTTAATCCTCCACCATCTGTCTTCATTCTGCTAATAACCCACTCAATCAGCTGCTGCCGACTGTTTGTTAACATTCAGAAACAGATACATAATCAGGAGGAGCGTGCTGGTAGCTCAGGAGGGGCTGGATTGCTCCTTGGGAACGGCTCTCCCATGGCCACGAGGGTGGAGCAGCGGGAGCCACGGCGGGCGGGCTGGATGTCCCAAGGCACGCACAGTGCAAGGGAGGTGCTGCTGGGGCTGGAGGTGGTGCTGAAGCTGGTGGTGGGCTGAGTCACCCTGCTTCTCCCAGAGCTTGTGCTGCCCTGATTCAAGGTGATTTTGGAGTAGAAAGATGTTCTCTAGGAGGTGGGTCACTGTAGTCCCCCAAGAAAAAGGGTTTTGAGCCACTCTGAAAATTTGGGCTTGTTTTTCTATTCCCACTTGTCCTTTCTCATGCAGTTCTCTCCCCAAGGGCAGGCAAGGGGTGTGCTGGAATATCTCTCTCTGCTCACCCATCGTGCTTGGTCCCTCCCTGTCCATACCTGCAGGTCCCAAGCTGGGCTTGCTCCGCTCTCCTCTGCAGTGGCCCAAGGCAGGAATTCAGATGCTGCTCCTGCAATTTTGCTTCTTCTCTCCTGCCTTTGACTACTTGCCAGATCTAACTCGAGTCGTTAGCAAGCGTCACTGCAGCAATTATGGCACTTTTTGGCTGCCATTCATAAAGCTACTAACGGGAACGATTAAGCGCTGAGAGGTGTCAGCCTTCACCTCCACCACCTGTTCCTGCCAGCCACCAGCTGCTGGAAGGTGCCTACAACAGCGTCCCCCCACGCAAGGGCAGCGGGGCAGGGCAGGTCTGACCTCCCCTTCCCGACACTTTGCTGGCTCTCGTGTCCTCACGTGTGGAGGGCAGGCAGCATCTCCATGGGATGGACACGGCTCTTGGAGTGTGAAGGGTGGGCTTCATCCTCGTGCCCAGCACGGAGCGGTGAAAGCCCGGCTGGGGAAAGGGACAGAAGGATTTGGTGCAGCAACTTTCTCCCGGAGCAGTGAGTGGTTAATGACCTGTGCTCAGGGAAGGACAAACCCTCCTCTTCAGAGGGATGCAAACACTGCCTGCTGTGCCAGGAGAAGGCTGTGCCGCAGTTATCTCCGGCAGCAGCCGCTCTCCGTTTGTGGCGGGGCTGGACTGTGCATTCAAGGTGCCTCCATTCGCCACACAAAGCACAGCAGAGCCAGCAGCCCGTGCTGCAGAGCTGCAGCTCCACATAGCAACGAGTGCTGTGCCTTCTGTGCGACAGGGAGGGCTTGGCAGATCGTCTGCTGGGTAAGGGCTGCAGGAATCAGCTCGGGGAAGGGCTGCCCACACCCAAGGTGCACGATTTTTCAGTAGAAGCCATGTGGGGCTGCTGGGCAGCATAAGACAAATGTTTTGGGAGGGTGAAGGGTGAGGCCTTGAAAGTTTTGCAGTCTGAGCTGCAAACTCACCTTGACTCTTCTGTTCTGAAGGTTTGGGATCTTGTTTAAAGGCACTGGGACTAATGCAAAGCTCTGCTGTCCATTGTTCATAGAATCCCAAAATGTTAAGACTTGGAAGGGACCTTAGAAATAAATCATCTGGTCCCACCTTCCCCCTGCCATGGACAGGGACACCTCCCACTAGACTCAGGTGCTCAAGGCCTTGTCCAGCCTGGCCTTGGACACTTTCAGGGATGGGGCATCCCCAGCCTCCCTGGGCAACCCATGCCAGTATCTCTCCACCCTCACAGTGAAGAATTTCTTCCTGATATCTGGTGGAAATGTCCATTTGTACCCATTCCCCCTTTTCCTGTCACTACAGTTCCTGTCAGAGCCCCTCTCCAGTTTCCCTGTGGCTCCTTCAGATACTGGAAGGTGCTGTGAGGTCTCCACACAACCCGATCTTCCCCAGGAAGCTGCTCCCGTCCTCTTATCCACTTCATGGCCTCCTCTGGACTTGCTCCAACAGCAAGTTGCTGGGGGAAGGGGAAGGTCCTGAGCTTCAGGGTGCCTCCAGTCTGCAGCGAGGTTTTGGTGCTGCCAGACATGGGGAGAGAACTGTGTGTGCATATGAAAGCTGGGTTTATGGCTTGTAATTATCTCATACCCATCCTTAGAATAATTATAGCTCCTCCATTATTAATAACTGGAATTCCAGTCCTTGTCATCGATCACAAAATGCAGAGGAAGCTCAGCCCAGGGTTTGCATAATGTACCTTGGCCTAAATTGAATAATTGGTAAAATGGTGAAAATTGTTTGTTTTTCCCCCATTCCTTGGTGCTGGAATTAGTGAGATATTAGTGCAATTAGCCACTGCTTCCATTTGAGGCTGCAATCATTTGGTTTGTAATTTAGAATAAATGTAAAAGCCCACTTTGTGCTTCCGAACGGATTATTTGTCCTGTTTAAAAGTATCTAATGGGGTGGCTGCCATCTAAGCAAGATGCATTTGACCCATTTCAATTTGTTTCCCTTTTAATCTGCTATCTGTTTTCCTGGATCTTTTTTTAATAAAAACATAAAGAAGAAGTGGGCAAGAGAGACCAAAGAGGGAGAGAATAGCGGCGTTATAGATCCGGAGTTTATCATAAGCCAAAGTAACTTGAAATCAAGGCTGTTAAACTGCAGAAAGCAATAAAAAGAAAACACTATTTGGAATCGTTTAAAGGGCCGAGTGCCTTGTCAATGAAAGGTTGCTCTATTTGACTGCTTCTTAATAGCTTCTCTGAGGCAATCTGCAGCTCCTGCAGGAACCAGGGCTGCTTCTGCAGCAGCGCTGCTGAGGGGCAGAGCTGGGGTCCCTGGGGAGCTGGGCAGCAGTGCTGAGGTGGGGAAATGCAACAGCAAGGAGGACAAAGAGAAAAGGAGATGGATTTAAACACCAAACTGGGTTAAAGTTTTAAAGCATGTCCTAAATATTGCAATCCTGGACGTTGTGGTAGGCACAGATGCAGCGCTGTGTGTGGGGCTGTGGCAGATCTGTGCCCAGTTCAGTCATAGAATCGTGGAATGGTTTAGCTCGGAAGGAACCTTAAAGCTCATCCAGTTCCACCCCCCACCACGGGCAGGGACACCTCCCACTGTCCCAGGCTGCTCCAAGCCCCGTCCAGCCTGGCCTTGGGCATTGCCAGGGATCCAGGGGCAGCCACAGCTGCTCTGGGCACCCTGTGCCAGGGCCTGCCCACCCTCCCAGGGAACAATTCTTTCCCAATATCCCATCCAGCCCTGCCCTCTGGCACTGGGAAGCCATTCCCTGTGTCCTGTCCCTCCAGCCCTTGTCCCCAGTCCCTCTCCAGCTCTCCTGGAGCCCCTTTAGGCCCTGCAAGGGGCTCTGAGCTCTCCCTGGAGCCTTCTCCTCTCCAGGTGAGCACCCCCAGCTCTCCCAGCCTGGCTCCAGAGCAGAGGGGCTGCAGCCCTTGGAGCATCTCCATGGCCTCTCTGGCCTCACTCCAGCAGCTCCACGTCCTTCTGATGTCCCACCCCTCTTCATCCATCCCACCATGCCCTCCCATTTCTCCAGGGGAGAACAGAAGGACTCACAATATTTTTTCCTCACGGAGCCTGAGCATCCTTTCTACAATGATCTGATTTGCAGCCCCTCTCTCTGTCAGGCCCTGTGTTATGGCCTGGAGAGAAACCAGCTGGGGCTCTGGGATGGAGTCCCTACTCTTTTGGGAAAAAATGGCTTGCTCAGAGAAGCTGGCTCTGCTCCAAATGTCTCTCTGCTTGACCGCCTCTTCTGCTCCCTGCCATAGTTCAAACTGGGTTCAGTGATCCCTTCCTGCCAGGAAAACCTCTGATTAGAGCGTGGCACTGAGGCACAGTGGCATATTTGTGCCACCCATTAACAGCCCAGCAAGGCAGTTGCTGCCTCGGAGTTACTTGGATTTATGGGAACGCTTAATCTGGATCTTGCAAGTGACTTTTACATCTGCAGCAGCCAGGCTGAGCATGAATCTTCCTCAGCCTCAAGGATAAATAGGACCTAGTCCCTCTTATCCCTGTAAAACGTGACCTTTCTCCTCTACCAGATGCCAACAATCTCAGTGCTGCTGTAGAAGGTCAAGCTTCTCTTGGTTCTCTGGCCTGACAGTGGAAGGGTCTGGCCTTTGGGAGCAGACCTGTGACGTGTCCCTTGGTTTGGCTCACGCAGTGCTGGCTCTGCTCAGCCTCACACAGCGGAGCTCAGCAGCCCAGAAACAACTCCAGCACCACCCCAGCATCTTCCCACAGCTTTGCCCGCTGGGCTTTGCTCTGTCTGCACCCTGGAAATGGCATTTCCGCCAAGCTCTGCTCCAAGCTACAGCATCCCTGTCACAAACTGCCCCAGGAGCCGCAGTGGCGGCTGGTAACTCCCTTATCAGCTGATCTCCAAACTCCCTGCGGGATGTGGTGGGAACTTTGCACTGCTAACTCTGCTGTCACTGCCAGTGAAGGTGCCACCCGCTCCGGGGCTCGGCAGCTCTGTGGTGGGGGAGCTGCCCTCACCCAGCGTTGTCACTCGTGTCCCCACGCAGACACCGTCACAGCTGATTAGGGCCGGCAGTCTGCATCGAGCCTCCTGTTCTTTGTCTGACAAAGGCGTCGGGAAGGAAGAGGAGCGTGGATAGAGCCGCTCCCGAGGAGTTGTTAAGGATGCATTGTTATCTCAGAGGGCTCACTGATATTTCCGTGGTGCTTTGTGTGTCTGGGAGCTGAGCAAGGCCGGGCTGTAAGGGAAACCTGAGGAAAACCGGTGTAGGAGCTGCCTCTGAGTGGTGTCAGGGGGAAACTGTGCCTGGGTTGGCTCAGCTGGAAAACTGGGTAAGGCAGGACCTCTCTGGCTGTGAGCACGCACAGTCCCAAGGATTTTGGCGAGGGAAGGATCCCGTGTTATCTGTTGTTCCTTCTCCCCAACTTCCTGCTGCTCTCCGCTCCTTTGGAGGGGGGGAGCAGAGTTCTGTCTGCGATCTTCCAGTTGTCTGCAGCGGCTGTAGAGCGGCTGAACAACTCTGCTGGTCATAAATCCGACCCAAAGCTCGGGAGCTTTACGGTAACGGTGTTGTTGTAGCAGTTAATGGTCGAAGGGTATCATTTTATCTATTGATTTGAGCAGCAGTCCCCTGTGGACAGCTATTGCTGCATGGCCTTAAATAAATGAATACAATCCTTCCTCACTCCCTGAGAACCGGCATCAGACATTTCAGGAGCTGCTTCTCTGGCTACTCAGCCTGCAGGTGTGCACAGGAGAACCTGGATCGTGTGGAATCTGTGCACCGTTCCTTTGGAGGGCCCACTAAGAACATTGCAGGAATTTTAGGCTGGAGAGGGACTCTTCACAAGGGCAGGTGGTGGTGGGACAAAGGGAATGGCCTAAAGGTGAAGGAGGGCAGGGATGGATGGGATACTGGGAGGAAATTCTTCCCTGGGAGGGTGGGCAGGCCCTGGCACAGGGTGCCCAGAGCAGCTGTGGCTGCCCCTGGATCCCTGGCAGTGCCCAAGGCCAGGCTGGACGGGGCTTGGAGCAGCCTGGGACAGTGGGAGGTGTCCCTGCCCATGGCAGGGGTGGGATGGGATGGGCTTTAAGGTCCCTCCCAACCCACACCATTCTGGGATTCCGTGATTTATATCCATGGATCAATATCTAGGGTGGGATGTATGCGGGATTTATTTCAGCCACTTGAATTCCATCGCCTTTGCCATGCCCCTGTAGCTCCTTTCTGGCACTGAAATGGGATGTGCACCTAAGGAACATGGCAAGGTAAAAGCTTGTCCTGTGAACTGCCCCTGGAAGCGGGCAGAGATGAGGCTGCGGACCTCACCTTGCCACAGCTGCCACTTTTTGGTGCTGTGGGCTTTGGGCCAGTTTGTTTTTAATCAGGAGTTGGGGGGACATGAATGAATGACAGGAGGTCCAAGGCTTCTCCCTGGAGATGGCAGCTCCGGCTTTCCCACCTCCACGCTGCTCCGGGCTGAGTTTCCCTTGGAGCTGTATCTGCTGATGGTTCTCCCCTCTCTGCAGAGCTGCTGCTGCAGCCTGGGGTCTGCTGTTCAGCTTTCCTCCCTCGTGTCCATGGGACCCTGCCAGGGGGTCATCAGTGATCCCAGTCACGCTGCTGACACGGAGTCATGGACTTGTTTAGGTTGGAAAAGACCTCAAACATCCCTGAGTCCAACCGTTAACCCAGTGTGGACGCTGAAAAGCTTTAGCAGAGAAATTCTCCAGCTCTCTGCAGCATTTTGTGAGAGCTCTGTCTTTCCCATGCAAGTAAATCAAAACAATGTTACGGTTTTGTAAACTCCTTGCACCTGCAGGTTGTTTTGCAGAATTGTTATGGTTCTAACTAGAAAAACGCTCCGAGATGGGTGTCTTAGAACTTGACCTATCCCCTTAAGGGGTGGATGACAAAAACCCAATTACCTTATGCCATTTAACACACTTTTGTGAACTAACATAGAAAAGCCTTCTAAGAGATCATTAAAGCGCTTCCATTTATCCCCGAGCCTGGACTTTGATGCGTTTCTCTACTCATCCGTGGGGAGAACAGCGACAACCCAGCACTGCCAGGCCACCACTAAAGGACATGGTGGCCACCAGAGCAGAGCCTGGACGGGCAGATCTGGCTCTGCCATGGAGCCAGGTGCTGGTGATGCTGTAAATCCCCCTGGCACGATAGCCTGGCTGTGTGGAAGTCTCCAGCTCTCAAGGTGTCTGGAAGCCATTCAATGCAGATTTTGGCCGGGAAGGAGGCAGGACTGGGACAGCACATCTCTACCCAAGGCTGGAGAAAGGGAGAGCATCATCTCTGACATTTTGGGGGGCACTTGTGGGGCACAGGCACTGCAGTGCACCGATGGCTGCAAGGAGACACCAGGATTGCTCCTGCCTGGTCTGGATCTCCAACCTCCCTCTCCTGGAGGCAGCCACATGCTTTTTGCAGGCAGAGATGGTTTGGAGCTGCCCAGACTGGAGCAATGAAGCAGTACCAAGCTGCTGTCACTTAGAATATCAATTAAAACCACTGCAGCCTTGTAAGTCCCACCCTGAGACACACTCGGGATCGACAAACAGCCAGGCCTGCCATTGAAGTGGCTCTCGAGCCAGCAGGAGGAAATCTGCTGTGCAATTGTGAGCAGAAACTGGAGTGCTGGAGCGCTTCCAGCCCAACAGGCTGTGGGGTGGGAGCTAAGACCGGTGTGAAGATGAAACCCTCTGGTGTTCCAGGCACTGGGGAGCCTCTGGTGTGCTTGGAAAAGGCTTAAATAACTCATTTTGAAGCTCCCTCCCCAGGGTTTCCCTGTGTGTCACATAACACCATCCCTGCAGTCCCAACCCGCAGGATGGAGCTGCTCTCTTACAGGAGCAGTGTGAGGCAGCTCTATTTCACTGCTGTAATGACAAAATGGGATGAAACTGTGAGTTTCAGGCCAGCAAAATGATCCTGCTTCCATTCCCCAGTGAAGTGGGACTGTGTTGGATTCAAATGAAAGACACTGCCAAGCACCCAGCAACACCATGGCTGTGTTTGAGCTGACTGGGTTTTAAACCCTTCCAAAAATCCTTTCTTACCACAAGGAAATGGGGAAATATGGCTGTGAGGTATCCAGCTGAATGCTGCCAGTCCTGCTTTTCTTGTTTCCCCCTGAGTTATTCACTGTATCTGGCCAAAGCCTCCCACCTGTGTTCACTCAGAGTGATTGAAGCCCATCAGCAGCCTTCAGGCTGAGGCTGATGAAGATGGAAAGAGTGGGAATGGTCAAAAACCTGCAGGATAGGCAGGGATGATGTGTGAGGGGGAGTGTGAGTGGAATCCCCCCAGCCAGGCAGCCAGTTCAAGGGTTATTTAATACCCAAGGCTGCCACAAGGAACCTGCAGGGAGCAAAGAACATCAGCCACAAACCTTCCCAGTTCCCTCCCAGTTCCTTCCCCCAGTCTCGGGGCCGGTATCTCCGTGCCCTTTTACACCCAGTGTTTGCTCCCGTGGGTATTTACTCCTCTATAAACGTATTAATGGAGCTAACCTTAAAGCATATCCAGAGGTATCACTTGAGATGGATTTTTTTTTCCCCTTTAACAAAGATGAAGCTTTTATATAGACGGGGAAAAGAGAAGGGAAGTGAAATGTTCAGTGACTAATGATCCTCATCAATATTCATGAGAGTCAGTAGCATTCCGAGATTTAAAATAAAGGGAGAAAGAGAGAAAGGCATTGACTCCTTTAGAAGCTAAATGAAATATTTAGGTTGACCTGGAGATAAGTATGCTGGGTCGTTGTTGCCGTCAGCTCAGACCAGTGTTCAATCCTGGAGCTTCCAAAGGGGGAGCCGAGCTGCCGGTGGATTTTTCTGGAGACAGGAAAGGGCTGGGTGGGCTCACACAGCAGCAGAAGCCTTCAGCTGAGGGTCAGCTCCATGCTGGGCCGGGTGCTGTGGCACCTCCCACACGGGGAGGGAACAATCCCTGTCCCAGGAGCCTGCCAGGTATGGAATTGCAGCCAGGGGAGTGCCCAGAGCCAGGCTGGGATCAGGCGTGGCCTGTCCCAGTGAGTCCCAGTTCGCACCATCCCCCAAAGGGCTCCTGTCCCGGCCATTCTCTGCAGGGAGGCTGCTCTTTGGGACGGGGGACAGCCCGAAGGGGTGGCATGGAGGACGTTGATGGATCTAAATGAGCCGCAGGACTGAACTGCCGGGTGAGAACATCCTTCCTCCAGCTGCAAACAGCTGTGGGTATCGGGCAGCTGATTCGCTGTTGTGGGAGGCGTCTCCTTATCTGTTGTGCTGTCCCTACACGTTTTCCTCCCTTCTCTCCCATCCCTGCCCCCAGAAAGTCACCCCAAGTGGACCTAACTTGAAGGCGAAGTTTTAAACCCCTCAAGATATTTGTAAATAGATGGGGGAACCTCAATCCTTCCCCATCTCAGTCTTTTGTCAGCTGGGTGGGAGGAGAAGGAAAACTTCTGCAGAGAAACAGCTGAAACACAGGTTTGGGAGGATGTAGCTCTAGATGGTGGAGATGGAGAGAATACCAGGACCTAACAAACAGATTTAACTGCAGACAGAGCACTCCAGGCCTGGAAGAAAGGTTTCCCCCCGCTTTCTGCGCGTCTCCTCTTCTGAATCTTTTTCCTTTCTGCTTCTGCAAGTTGCCCTTGTCTCCCTGTGCTTCTGAGCCTGCTCCTTTTCATTTCCGAGCCATCCCTTCCCTCCTCTGAGTGACAGCTGTCCCACCCCTGCCGAGGTCGTCTGCCCTTGAGACCATCTTTGATCTGTGCCCTGATAGAAAGGCCGAGTATTGACTTTGGCTGCGGCTTCATTAAGAGGCAGCCTCATTTGTCAACTTGTTTGTTTCCAGAGCTGCTCGGGAGACGGCCGAGCTCGCATCCCCTCCGAGCCGAGCGCGGCGAGAGTCCGGAATTAACTCCCTTTTCAAGGGTTTCCATCAAGGTCATTGCAGGTGGCCCTGCACAGTTCTCTCCTCCTCATTAATCGATGTCGCCGAGGTTTTAAGCAATGTTAGATCCAGTGGGAGGGTGGATGGGAGACCTGCCCAGGCTCTGGGGGCTGCAAGAACCCAGGGACAGGTGCGTTAGTTCATCCAAGGCACTCCCAGCTGGAAAAGCTCATAGGGAAATCAGAGCTGGGGCCTCGGACGAGCTCTCAGCGATGAGATCCTTGCAGGGGGTTCTCTAGGTCTGGCTGCGTAAGGATTGTGAGTGATGAAGAAGAATTTCTCTTGTCAGTTGTCATCAGGTCTGCCTGTGATGGCCTCTGGTTCCCGTCCAGAGCCTGGTGGTCAGTGAATAGAGCAGTGACCCGTGTTTGCTTGTAGGGTTTGCCCTTTCCAAGGGTCACCTCCCTGACCTCAGCCAGTGCCAGGTGCAGAGATGGCTGGTGATGGACCTGCCCCATGTGCTGCTCCTTGGAGGATTTGGAGGGAAACCATCTTTCCCTACAATCACATGAAATCACTGAAACTCCAAACTTTGGCACTCTCGGGGTTGCTCAGGGATTTGGAATCGGTTCACACGAGAGCCCTGGGAAGAAGAGAGGATCATGGCAGTGCAGGAAGGGTATCACAGAGCCAAAGAGAGATGGAATGGTTTGGGTTGGAAGGGGCCTTAAAGACCATCCAGTTCCAACCCCCTGCCATGGGCAGGGACAGCTTCTCCTATCCCAGGGTGCTCCAAGCCCGGTCCAGCCTGGCCTTGGGCACTGCCAGGGATCCAGGGGCAGCCACAGCTGCTCTGGGCACCCTGTGCCAGGGCCTCCCCACCCTCCCAGGGAACAATTCCTTCCCAATATCCCATCCAGCCCTGCCCTCTGGCAGTGGGAAGCCATTCCCTGTGTCCTGTCCCTCCAGCCCTTGTCCTCAGTCCCTCTCCAGCTCTCCTGGAGCCCGTTTAGGCCCTGCAAGGGGCTCTGAGTTCTCTCTAGACCCTTCTCTTCTCCAGGTGAGCACCCCCAGCTCTCCCAGCCTGGCTCCAGAGCAGAGGGGCTCCAGCCCTGGATCATCTCTGTGGCCTCCTCTGAACTGGCTCCAGTTGGTTCACATCCTTCCAGTGATGAAGACCCCACAGCTGGAGGCAGCACTGCCAGTGGGGTCTTGTCTGAGTGGGGCAGAACCCCCTCCCTCACCCTCTGGCCACACTGTCCCATTGCTCAGGGCCAGACCAGAGGCTGGAGCTTTGCTGCTGGGGGCAGGTGCTGCAGCACAGGGCATTTCCAGCCCTGTCTGACCCCGTGCAGGAGAAGGAGATGAAGATGAAAAGCCAAACTTCCCTGGGGTCCAGTTCCCTGCAGCCCCTTAAGTCTCACTGCCCTTGTGAGGAGGGGTCTCATGAGGCTGTTTCTGTACTCCTGAGAGGTGCAGCAGCCTGAGCAGGAGGTGTGGGAGCCTCAGCCCAGCCCACGTGAAGGAAAGCGGCTCAAAAACCAGCGGTGCCAAAGCTTGGCTGTGCTGCAGGGGTTAAAGCTCTTTTAGCGCTGGGTACTTCCACACTCCTGACAGCACGGAGGGAGCTGAGGGAAAGATGTTCCTGGCTGTTGCCACGGGCATTTTGCTTCAGCAGGTCCCGAGGTGATCAGGCAGCAGTAATTGTGCAGCTCCACGTGGGCTGCGGTGGGACTGGCACCGCAGCAGCGCCGGTCCCTGCAGCGGGGGAGCACAGAGCAAAGCCGGGGAGAACGCTGGCTGTGGTGGCAGGAAGGGCCCAGGGATTAGAGAGCAGGTTGTAAGAGGAGAGACTGGAGGAGGTAAATTTATATAGTCTGGAGGAGGCTCAAGGGGAGACACGACCAGAGTCTATAAATACACGCAGAAATAGAAACCAAGGGAGGAAATTATTCAGGAGGAGGGAGGACAAGGAGCAGTGCCTGAAGCGAAGCAAGAAAAGTTTATTCTGGGTCTTGCACGGAGGGAGAACAGCCTTCAGCACCCGGCAGCTGGTTGGGATGGGGTCCCAGCACTGCCAAGCTCCTTCTCTGCTCCCCACCCCTCTGATGCCTCACAAATCCGGATTCTCCCCCTCCTAACCCAGCTCCGCTGTGTTTTACAGCAGCCCCACCTCATTTCTTCCCTGCCAGCCGTCTCACGCGGGTGTCTGGCACCCAGCCACCCCAGCATGCCTTCGAAGGTTTAATGAAACAGATTGAGATGCACTTGGGCTTGTGGCTTGACAACTGGTTCCCCTTGGACAGGAACATTTGCCTTCACTGGGTGACAATGCTTTGAGCCCGTCGCCTTAGGCACTGTGGCTCATTGCTAGTCATCTCTCCAATGAATAATACACAGGCCTGGATATCTGTCTGCATATATCTTCCTTCTCTGTAGGATAATTTAATGTTATCTTGGGCCTCCTGCTTCAAAGATGAAGAGATTACTTCAAACCTGCAGCCCGCAACCACAGCCATTGGTTTCAAACGTCATTAAGTTTCATTATAACAAATAAACACTGCAATGACATTTATAAGTTACCAGAGAGCACAGAAACACAAATATGAAGCAGATAAACTGCATTTGATCCAAATAATTACTGCAGGCAATATCGAGCTTAGGCTGAGCTGGCAGGCGGGTGCTGGGTAATTTATAGGAGTCCATAAGGCACTGTGGTGCACACTGCTCCTTAAAAATGATGATGATGGTGATGTGTCTCTCTCCAAAGCCTCAAACAGGTTATGTTCCTGCCTCCTTGAAGGCAGAGAGCTTTCCCTCAAGTCAGAAATGGATATGGCACAGGCAGCTGTTGCTGTTTGGGGACTTTCTTCTCACTATTCCTCAGGATTTCAGCCTGAGAAGGGACCAGCATTTGAAATTTGCTCTGCTTTAAGCTGCAAAAGAGCCTGATTTACTTATTTATTTATGTGTTTGTTTGTTTATTTTTCCTTAGGGGTATCTATCCCCACTGCAGATTAGTTCTCAAGAGTGGGGAATCCCTGGGGAGAGATTTCCACTGATTTACTCCCAGAGAGTATAATTCCATTCTTAGAGAATAATGGAATATTAGAATGCACTGACTTGGAAGGGACCTACAAGGATCATCGAGTCCAACTCCTGATTAATAATTATGAAGTTCCTTTTCATTTTGACTCCCAGCTTTACTCTACCAGCTCTTAACCCTGAGCAAGGACTCCTCTACTGCAGTGATCACGCACGGGCATGGACTCCACACACAAGATGGGGATGCAAAGTCGTTTATTACGCAGCCAGAATTCCCCTAAATCCCAGCACACCCAGGATATCACATCATATAAACAGCAAAGATGTTCCCCACAGTGTCCCCCAATCACCTGGGGTAGTGCCCAGATTTTGCCTGTTATGGGATCAGGTAAACAATACCCTGTAAGGTCACAAACTCCAACCATCACCTCTCACAGGTCCAACCCTGTCCACAAACTCACAATCCTCTCCCTGCCCATCCCAGTGACCTGGATACAGTCCCAGGGTCACCTCCAGGCCAGGAAAGAGGCTCCCTCTCTCTCTCTCTGGCCTTCAGGGCCTGTCTCTCTATCCCCACATGGTGTACCCCGACACTCTTCCAGCAAACCAGATGGAAAAGCGTTTCCTCCAGCCGTCCCCCAGAAACCTGAGTGAAAAGGGGTTTGTTGCTGTGCTGGTTGTGCAAACTCTCCCAAAGCTTTGCCTCTGCTCTGGGCTGAGAGCACATCCTCTCCTAAGTGACCCCAGCGGGGCCTGTCATTGCCGAGTCCCGCAGGCAGCCCCGCTCAGCCCAGGACGGGGGTCAGACACAGCCGAGCTTATTGATGAGCATCTCTCATTACCTGCTAATTATCACAGCAGGCTGGAATGTGCTAATCTGCTCGTGGACCAGGGTTTTGCACCAGGCAGCCATTGACTCTGCGGTGGGGACCATTGAGAAGGAGTTGGTGACAAAACCAACAGCAAAGTCGGTGTTAAATCATCCAAGCCCCCTCCAAGCGATCTCTTCTCCTCCAGCAGGGAAGGGGAGAAGCCACGGGGTCTGTTGGCTTCTCCCAGGGCTGCACCTGGGCTGATAAAGCAGTTGCAGGGCTGTAAATTTTGACTGGACTCACGTTGCTGCTCGTTTTTCATTGGTTTTGGCTTTACTGGGTAAAACCCAGGTAAAAAGCACCAGCGGGTTGTTGTGGGCAGTGGTGCAGGTCACCGGCCTCCTCCGTCATGGATAAATGCACTTTCTGGGCATTTCCCTGGCTCTGTGGATAGTGTAGCCAAGATTTTCATGGAGGGGAGCTTTTATTGAGCTTCTATGGATAGATCGAGAAGTCTGTGAATTCTTAAGCACCTTCCTGGGGTAACGAGATGAGCACGTGTGTGAAACATCTCCTGCTCAGAGATGATCTGCTCCCTGTCTGTTCATCTCAGCATCTCCAAGCCCTCCTGCCTTCCCCCTGCCACTATTTTTTTTGTGTGTATTGCATATACTTCACTTTAGGCTGTTTTTCAGAATAATTTGTTTTAATTTTAAATATGAATCTTGCATGTGTAAAAAAAAAAAAATGCACATATTTACAATCACTTCCACTTGTAAAAACCCAAACAAACAGTAATTATAGCAGAAACCTGCTAATTCTCACTCCACTTCATCTTCAGAGCTGATAATTCGTACAGCACAACCCCGAGCAATCCCGCCCTGCTCGGGTAAACAGCGGGAGCTGGAGCGAGTCCGCAGCCTGCTCTGCAATATCCCACAGCTCATCTGGCCAGGGGCTCCCCCAAAAGCCACCCAGGTGATGTTTCATGCAGACAGCAGCTTCCCGGCCTTCCAGGGCAATAATAAGATTTATTCCTGCCTTTTCTTCCCTCCATCCGTGAGCTTTGGTGCCACCAAGACGGTTCTTGTTCAGGGAAGTGGCTGGTAGAGGAATCTTTGGTGGTGGCACTTCCAACACCTGCAGAGACAGAAACACCCTGTAGAGAGGCTCATTTAACCACTCCTTGGATGGATTCTCCAATCTATACAATGTCTCAACAATCTGTAGCAAGACTTGTTAAAATTATTTTGAGAAGGAGCAGAATTTTCCACTCATTTTAGTTTTACAGAATCCCAGGGCAGTTTGGGTTGGAGGGGATCTTAAAGGTCGTGCAACCCCCCTGCCCTGTGTAGAGAACATAACATGAAATATCTGCATTTTCTGTTCTGAGCTGCATCTTCATTCTGATTTCCCTCCGTGCCCCAAAGCGTGCGATAACAGATTTTGAAAAACGAGGATGGAAGTGAAACATGGTGCGACCCAAGGCGAGCTCTTTGCTCTAATTTTCCACCCCGTGAACTGCACAACTTCCAGTTGCCGCTCTTCCTGGGAGCAGAGCCAGACTTTGAAATCTCCAAATCGTTTGTGAAATGGATTATTCATCCTTCTCGTTTTCCTACGGACGAGCGTCCTCTGTGCCCTCCAACTCGAAGATGAGCTGAGATTTAAAGGACTCTTGTTTCAAAAGAGCAGCCCTGATCTGGGAACGAAGGGTGGGCAAAGGGGATGCACTTGGCTTGAATGTAATCCAGGAAAGGGAGGATCACCTGAGAGGTTTCAGAAGGTCACAGGGGATAAAATCCTTAAGGATTTTATCTGGGAGACGTGGTGAAGGCAGGCTGCTGCCCACTGGTTTGCACATCCGCTGTTATTTGTAGAAGGAAAAGTTCCTTTTTTTTCTCTGTGGATTCAAGTGGGAGGTTTTAGGTCCCAGGAGAGTCTGTGCAAGACTCCTGTGGCTGAGAACCTGCCACCCCCTTTCTGAGCTACAAAAAGCAGCTGGAGTTGCTGCAGAGAGAGCTGCTCGGCTGGAATTACCGGAGCAGGAGCATCCCCTGCTCTGCTCTCACCCCCGAGCCCATCGGCCCGGCCCCGGGGCAGCTGTGCCGGGACAC
The DNA here is from genome assembly GCA_013398055.1 of Ifrita kowaldi. Lineage (NCBI taxonomy): Eukaryota > Metazoa > Chordata > Aves > Passeriformes > Cinclosomatidae > Ifrita > Ifrita kowaldi. Next base: position 133,874 of record VZRS01012786.1, read on the forward strand.
TGCAGCTTGACAGGAGAACAAATGGGAATTTCTTATTCTGCCACGGCTTCCTCGGCAGCTCCGGTAACCAAATCTTTCTCGGAGTCATTGGCAGTGTTTGGTGGAGCCGGGCCTGCGGGTGGATCAATGGGAGGAAATCTATTCCCCTCTGCTCTTGTCTCCACGAGGGAAAGTGCTCAGCGCCTGCCCAGGGTTTCCAGTGCCTCTGGAACAGCTGCTGGTGCCACTGCCCTCGTTCCCAGCAAGGACAGGCATCGCCCTGTGCCCCGAGCAGCTTTGGCAGAGGCTCAGAGCTTACAGCTGCCCTTGGAGAGGGAGCCAGGGCAGCCGAGGCGTTGTGGTGAGGTGCTGGCCCCAGTCCAGCGTGTGGGGAAGCTCTCATACCTCTCCCCTCTGCCACAGCTTTAGTGACACCACCAGCTTTGCCTCTTGCTGACCCTTCAGCTCCTCTGCCACCCCCCTGCCTCACCTCGCCCGCCTTCCCCCTCCTCCTGTGCTGGCCCCTGGGGAAAACACCACCTAATCCAGTTTGCCACCTCTTCTCCAACCCTGCAAAAGTCCTGTGTGCCCCAAAGCATGCGTTCCAGCTCTGGCAGCTTGGCTAATAGGGGATAATGCTGCTTGCTCGGAGCTCCGCATCCTCTGGGCAGCAGGTACCCGTGAGGCTGGGAGAGAGGAGCGACCACAGGAGCCATCCACGGAGCCTGGAGCCATCCCTGGAGCCTGAATGTTCAGTGTGATCCAGTGCATGAGGTCACTTGAATGCTGCTTTTTGGTGCCTGGATGCAGTACATTAGTTTGTTTCCTATCAGCTCCCAGGAACAGGCATTTAATCTCACAAGAGGTAATTCTCCAGGCTGGCGCTGGGAAGAGTTTGCTAATAAATATCCCACAGTAAGGATACTCTTACACCTTTCCCAATTGGCAGCTAATAGCAGAGCAGCCGATGACATTTCAGCCCTTTCTGCACGGCTGATCAAACTCCTCACGGTGACTTTGAAAGCAGTGCTGGGATTTCGTGTGGGTATCAAAGCCAGCAGAACACTCGATAGTTCAGATCTCTTGCCTGTGTGACTAATAGACAAAAAGATCCCTGAAAGGTTTCATATCTTACTCAAAATTTCCCTGTTTCCTGTTTGAAGCTACTTAGTGGACACAGTGGGATGTTGATGGTTCCTCTCAGAGCAGTGCTAGGAAAACATCTGACATCAGTGTGGGATGAGCTCAGCTCACCACGTGGGCTGGCTCAGAGCTGCTCGTGGCCAGGAGGCAACGTGTTCCCAGAGGCCAGGCAGGAGAGCAGAGCGCTGGCTTTGCACCTTAAACTCTGCTCTGGCAGCTGGCATTAGAACCACGGGATCATTTGGTTTGAAAAAGACTTAAGACCATCAAGTCCAACCCTGAACCCAACCCCCCCAGCAGGATCCCCAGGTGCCACATCCACGCATCATGTGAACATTCCAGGGATGGGGACCCCACCACTGCCCTGGGCAGCCCCTTGCAATGCTTTGCAATCTTTTCTGTGAAGAATGTTTTCCTAAATTATCCAACCTAGTAGGAGATAATGCTGCAACTTGAGGCTGTTTCCTCTTGTCTTGTCCCATGTTCCCTGGGAGCAGAGTCTGACCCCCACCTGGCTGCACCCTCCCTCAGGGAGTTGTGGAGAGGCAGAAGATCCCCCCTGAGCCTCCTTTTCTCCAGGCTCCCTCAGCCTCCCCTGGTGCTCCAGCCCCTTCCCCAGATCATTTCCCTACTTTTCATTGCTTTTCCTGGGGATCACTTTGGCTTTGGTTTCTCCTCAATGCACCCCACACCTTCCCCTTTGAGCTGGAAACACCGGGGACCCCCAGGCTGTGCTTCCAGGGAAAGTCCCATCTCCCTGGATGTTTGTGGGTGAGCAAGACACGAGCTCAGCTCCCTGCTTCCCTCTTGGAGCAGGGACACATCTGCCAGGTCACGGGGCTGGTGGGTGAGAAGCACCATTCCGTACACCTGAGTCATCCCTTCACTGAAGGTGTCGTGCTTCGGTTTCTTTCAAGTGGAATAATTCAGCGCTGAGGCCGCGTGAGCCGGACTGACGCAGTCACACTAACAAAGGCCAAACTGACATTTTTTGCTCAAAAGGATTTTATTTTCTTTTCTCCCCAAGGAAGCCGAATTAAAAAATGGAAAGCTTATGCAAGGGCTGAACTCGAGCTACCTCTCTCATTTGTGCCATGAAGCCAAAGTACCTGACGTGTCTGTGGCCACCACCAGCAAGGGACGTCTCCTCACTGAGGATGGCATCGCTGCTGCGATCTCTCTGCTCCTGTCTGGGCAGCCACAGCTCTTTTGCTTCTCCAGTGATGCAAGAAAAGCTCATCTCTGTCCTTGTCTGGGGAAATCCTTGTCCCTGGGAACATGTTCCATGTGCTGTGTGTTCAGCCAGGCCTTGGGCTCCACCTCAGAGCAGGTCCAGGCGTTGTCTCCCACCAGGGAGGGAATTGGGATGCAGGGAATAATGAGCAACTCTGCCGCCTGCATGGCTCTTCCCTGTGCTTGCCCATGACTGACAATTCCAGAGAGCTTTGTAAATAATGTAAGGCTTTTGTCTGCTTGCTTTTCCTCCTCATCTGAAAATCAATGTGGGCGCGTGTTCTGGAGCACAATGGGCCCCGTGCGGGGAGCTCGGTGTCCTTGGCTCCGGGGAGGGGACCCAGAGGAGCGCTGAGAACCAGCCTGTTTGTCACGGGGTGGTGCAGAGCCAGGCCCTGCTCTGCTGGGAAAGTGTGGGCACGGAGCCATCTCTTCTCCATGGCTGAGGTGGCTCCATCTCCAAGCATCATGCCATGGGAAACCAGCCCTGAGCTGGGCAGGAATGCCCTGATTTCCATCGGGTGGGATCTGCTTGGTCTGAAGAGGGACCCTCCTGGGATGCTGGGTGGGATTAGGGTGTCACACAGCAGCCCCTTGATCATCCTCCAAGCTCCAAGCTGAGGGAAGGATCAGCTCTTCCCACTGAGGGACAAGGAGAATGTCCCACCACTCCTGATCACCAGGCCTTTCATTTTGGCACAGCAATATTTTGACAAGGAGCTCATAGTCCTCCTTCTCCACTTCTGTGCTCTCCTCAACAAAAAGAACTAATTCTTTTCAGAGCACAATGGACATTCAAAGCTTCACTTACATAAAAGCAGCCACGACGTCTCCATTTCTAATGAGTCATTGTTCCCTCGGTGAGTCCCTCGCTTCCTACTACAATACTCACTCCTCTTGGGTAATGAAAATTTAACTTTCTGCTGCTCCCGGTTGCTGGTTTGGGCGCAGGAGACTGCAAGCTGAAATAATTCAGCCAGGAACTCATGCAAACACATTTCAGTCTTCAGAGAGCTTAAAAAGCCTGTCGCCGACTCTGGCTTCAGCGATGGAAGGGGTTTCAAGGTCCTGCTGCAGCACAGACTGTGGCAGTGGCACTGTGTAGGTGCCTTCCTCTCTCTTCTGGGTTGGAAAACAGGATTTTTGGGCCTTCTCCCCATCCGTGGGTGTTGGGACATCTGAAAAGCAATGCCCTGGCACTGGAAGTGTCATTTCCCTTGGAAGTCACAAACAGAAGAGTGCCAGCCTTTGTTTGAAAGAACAAGGCAACGTTACAGAGAACCACTGAGAAACAGGAGCCACAGGTGCAAAATCCATTAAGGAAATCTAAAGAGTTCTAAAGTGGTTCTGTCTTTTTTCCTCTTTTTGTCTTCCTTTGGCTTTTACAACACGCTTGTGACTTCACAAGGATCCTGCCTGGGCTTTTTGAGAGCAGGGTTAGTGTTCTTGCCTGCTCGCTCTTCACCGTGGCGCCTTTCTTGTCCCCTTTTGTTCCTGCTGTTGGGATTTCAGTGGCTGCAGAAGTGCCCCCCACGAGAGAGGCTCCTTGAGGAAGGCAGGAGCTCGGGGGCCAGCAAGGGGGTCCCGCTGGTGCCTGGCAGCTCCTCAGTGAGCAGAGCAAAGCAGGAGGAGGTGGGAAGGTTGTGGGATCAAGGGCTCCTCTGACACCAAACCCTCACCCACAACAGGAGGTGACCTGCGGTGACAGGGCCCGTCCAGCTGCAGGGCTGCTCTGGAGTGCGGGCGGGACGCTGGGGTTGTGCTGGACTGTGGCCAAGGGGCATCGTTAGCATCTCATTTCCATATCTGTTTGCTTTTAAAACAAAACCAAAAAAATCAGCAATGTATTCAGAGCCCTAATTTTTGCTTCTGCTCAAGGCGTCGTTGTGCTGGATGAACAGATCCTCACATGGAGACTCCCAGGGGCAGAGTCAGTGCCCAGTGACATTCCCAGTGAAATTCCCAGGAAGCTGAGCATCAACTGGGTTGTTTCTTTGAAAATATTCCAAATCTTTACACTTGAGGGAAGGTGGGGTGTGGAAGTAAAACAGGGCTGCACTTGGGTTGGCAGCACATACACATTGCTGCATTTCCCTGCTTTGCTGTGCAGCTTTTCCCAAATCCAGATGTGGGGATTCTTCGTGCAGCAGGAGGTGACGAGGAGATGGGTGATGAGGATGCCATGCCTGGACTCTTGGTTGGGCTTCTGTGGTCAGCTGCCTCCAGCTCTGGGGTTCTCAGCACAGGATGGACCTGGAGCTTCTGGAGTGAGGCCAGAGGAGGCCACGGAGATGCTCCAGGGCCGGAGCCCCTCTGCTCTGGAGCCAGGCTGGGAGAGCTGGGGGTGCTCACCTGGAGAAGAGAAGGCTCCAGGGACACCTCAGAGCCCCTTGCAGGGCCTAAAGGGGCTCCAGGAGAGCTGGAGAGGGACTGGGGACAAGGGCTGGAGGGACAGGACACAGGGAATGGCTTCCCAGTGCCAGAGGGCAGGGCTGGATGGGATATTGGGAAGGAATTGTTCCCTGGGAGGGTGGGGAGGCCCTGGCACAGGGTGCCCAGAGCAGCTGTGGCTGCCCCTGGATCCCTGGCAGTGTCCAAGGCCAGGCTGGACATTGGGGATTGGAGCAGCCTGGGACAGTGGAAGGTGTCCCTGCCCGTGGCAGAGGGTGGAATGAGATGAGCTTTAAGTTCCCTTTCCACCCAAACCATTCCAGGATTCTGTGACGAACTCCTGTCTCTGCAGAGATTTGGATTAGCCAGTATTTTTTGTTGAAAACCTATTAAGTTGAAGGGGAGAACTTGGGAAACTCCTGCTTGCCCAACAGGTTGGAGTCAGACCTCCTGCTTTGAAACCAGAGCATCATTTTGTAATAGCATTTTAAACATTCCTGGAAAAATACCCACCTGGCATCTTTCAGCCCATTTTCTCGTAGCTGAAAACGCTCAACCTGCATTTGTAAATCACCCTCTCCCAATCTCCCCATTTTCAGTTATTTTCTGTCAAGTATCTTATCTCCCTTAAAACTTTTCTGCAAATTACTCGTTCCTTTGACATTAAGACATAAGCTGTAACGTGGACAGGCCTCTGATCTTCCAAACCCAGTTAAACCCAGTAATCAGACTCTAAGCTGATTTGAAAGCGAGTTGAGCTCTGCCTTCAGTACTTTTTTCTTCTTTTTTTATCTGTGATTTAGGGAGAGATGATCCTGCTGTGGAGCAGGGGCTGGGCCAGGTAATGCTCTTAAGGTCCTTACACCCATCTCTCCTCTCCTGTGATTGAGTCTGAGCTGTTCGTAGCTGAAATGGAGCCTCGGATGAATAAAAAATGGGTTTAAGTGACAATTCTTCACACTGAACAAACACAGGGAAGGGGAAGACAGGAGACATATGCCATGTTTCTGCTCTGATTTTCCATGGCCATCAGCTCATCTTTAAAACGAATCAAGAAATAAGAGAAAAAGGAAAAATAAAACGTAAAAGGAGCTTCATTTCCAGCAGCAATTACCAAATGAAGCCTGTGCTTAATGGGCATTTGCAGAGGGCACAGACACCACTTTGTGCCTCTGCGTTCTCATTAGGGCTCGTGCAGCTCCCAGCTGACAACCTGATAATTCTCACTGATAAAACAAATCTTTTTGGGTTATTGCTGCCTTCCTGCGCTGTCCCTGCTCACCCAGCTCTGCCTTGAGAATTGTCAGGATTACAGAGTGAGCTGTGAAAACCCAGTTAGCGGGTGGGAAATGTATATTAAAATAAAACAGCAAAACAACAAAGCAACAAAACACTCACTTTTTCTGCTGAGTTTTCTCTCTCATCCCACTTTTCCCTGCTATCCTAGGAGTGCTTGTCCTTTATGAGTCCAAAAAATGTAAAAAATACAGAGCTGATTCATATTCCCTTCGAAATCAAATATTGAAATCTTAACTCAGCACGAGGGTTTGTGCTGGAGTCAGAGGCCACCATGACTTCCAACGAGTGTGTCCCAGCAGGAAAAGCTGGAATCTCCTCTGGAATTAACCTGCCCGGTTGTGCAGGCAGCAGCACTCTGAGAGCCACCACTGTGGTCTTTTGGAGTATCTGTGGTGAAAATCAGAGCTCCTTGGAGATGTGGGGGTGCTGGAGACCTGGGATTCCCCAGAAACACGCGGGAATGAGGTGCCCAAGGTGCTCCTGGAGATCTGCAGAAATTTCAGCTGGGCTCTTTACCTTCCTGCATGTAAACCAGCTTGGAATTTAGAAAGGAAAAGCTGTGCTTTTCCCTGCGCTCCTTTAGGTGGCTAAGAGCGAGCTGAAGCCATAATAAATTGAATTGAAATATAAGCACTCATGTGGGGGCACACGTTGGTTCAACAGCACGAGCTGGAAAATGATGGAGCTTTGGAGCTTTGCCCTGTAGGAAAGGCCCAGCAGCTCATCTGGAAACAAGTTGGGATGCAAGAACTTGTGTCACACTTAACCTTCGTTCCAGATTAATCATCAGTCAATGATTAAATGGAGTCGGTGTAAATTAGGATTGAATTGATTTGGGGTGGATCACGTGGACACTGTCCTGCTTTGACAAATTGCTTTTAAAGAGCAATTTTTCCTCCAGCCCGGTCCCCTTCCATGGGCTGAACAGACTCTCAGTGGAGGGGCACGGGCTCTGAATTCCTGCCTGCTGCAGGGCCATAATTCTCACCCAGAGAGGTTCCTGGTCTTATAAACCCCACAAGTCACTCAGTGAGGGGCATTTGGTGGTTCTGCCTTTCCCCCAACACCTCTTTGCCAGATCTTCTCCTGAATCCAGAGTCAGAGCAAGACCAAGTGGTGGCAGAGCTATTGCGATGCTCTACAGCCAACCCACACGAAGGACTGTACTCACAGGAGCCCAGATACCAGCAGATCTGCCTGAAATGGCCCCACATTTAGGATCTTCCAGCATTAGACTGTGGCTCTGAAGGGGGATTTTGGGTTTGTTCCATGCACTCATTATGGAAAGAAAAAAAAACCATCAGGATTTAACACTTTGAATCCCTGGCCAAGGTTGTTGGGCAAGGGCTTGGTTGGACGGGGCTTGGAGCAGCCTGGGATAGTGGGAGGGGTCCCTGCCCATGGCAGGGGTTGGGATGAGATGGGCTTTAAGATCCCTCCCAACCCAAACCATTCTGAGATTCTCTGATTCTGTGAATGATTTCCAGTCATGGCAAAGCCAAGGGAGAGTGAAAATAAAACGTAATGCTGAGTAACCTCTGCTGTGGCAGAGGCCACAGTGACTGGAGCACACCCCGTGGCAAATGAGAGGGGCCATGTCACACCTGAGGCGTGAGACATCCCACCAGGGCAGGAGGTGACGCGGGGCTGGGGTTTGTCACTGCAGCACTGCGGGAGGGAAGGGTGAGGAGAGGGATCTGTGAGTGTGACGCTGCAGCTTGGGCAGAAGGCAGTGCTGAAGCAGGTCCTCCCTTTCCCCTGCAGATGTGTGGGAAGCTCCCAGCAAATGCCAGGAGGTTACACTGGGGGAGGGAGGGGAGCAGCAGCAGCTGGCTGTTTCCCGGTGTGTTTTATAGCAGGTTGTTATCTGCGCATCCTGATTTCAGAGAGCACACGAGGTGGGAGCAAGGCTCACAAGCAGAGGACCAACATCCTCTTTTATTACGTGTAATATAAAATATTGCTGCTGCTGGACATCCTGCTGCTTCTCTGTCTGTGATCATGGTGGCTGAAATGCTACCACCACAATTGGGAATAAAACGGTTACAGGAAATGCTGGTGCCTCTTGGCTGGAGCTTTTTTTCCCCCAGGGAGCAAAAATATTGGAAATGTTCATCTGTCACTAAGTGCTGTGTCCAGCTCTGGATCCTCAGCACAGAAAAGATGTGGAGCTTCTGGAGTGAGTCCAGAGGAGACCATGGAGATGTTCCAGGGCTGGAGCCCCTCTGCTCTGGAGCCAGGCTGGGAGAGCTGGGGGTGCTCACCTGGAGAAGAGCAGGCTCCAGGGAGAGCTCAGAGCCCCTTGCAGGGCCTAAAGGGGTTCCAGGAGAGCTGGAGAGGGACTGGGGACAAGGGATGGAGGGACAGGACACAGGGAATGGCTTCCCATTGCCAGAGGGCAGGGCTGGATGGGATATTGGGCAGGAATTGTCCCCTGTGAACAGGATGAGCTTTATGTCCCTTCCAACCCAAACCATTCCATCATTCTATGGAGCAATCACGTAATTAAGCAATCACATAATTAAAAGCTGCAGAGCTCATTTGTGCTGTGCCAGGAGCATCCTGGACTGCTGCATCCCGAGGAGCTGCATCGTGTGGAAAACCACAGGAGAGCTGACAGGGTCCTGTTCCTCTCTTGTTCCCCTGTGCAGGCCAAGCGTCCTCGTTCACGCAGCAGCCCCAGGACCAGGTGGTGATCGCGGGGCAGCCGGTGACGCTGCTCTGCGCCATCCCCGAGTACAATGGCATCGTGCTCTGGATCAAGGACGGGCTGGCCCTCGGAGTCGGACGGGATCTCTCGAGTAAGTCGGGACACCACCCTCGATACACGAGGAGAGCAGGAGCTCTCCTTGCCACAACATTTACTTGGGGAATTATGTTTTCATTTCAACTCCCCCTTCCAGCCCGCCCAAACGTAGGCACCGATGCTTGGAATAAACCAAAACTTGTTTTGCTCTGACCTGAAGCAAAACTGTTGGCTCCCACAGGTGGCGCCTGACCCTTTGGAAAACCCTGTTTTGATTTTTTTGGAAACAAATATCGCCTTTCCAAAATGTGGGATGAAATGTTTTATAAATGTTGAAAGTGCCTGTTTTGGTATTCTCAAAAATAACAAGAACCATTGAATATCCTGAGTTTGAAGGGACCCACAAGCCTCTGTTTGCTTTGGACAAGTGCTTGTGGCTTCCTCAAGCTTTAGTTTTGGCAAATTATAGTTCAGTGACCAAATTCCTCGGAACCCACATTCCTTGATCCCACACCCACATCATGATTGAGGGTTAATTGCAGTTGGTGAAGACAGGCACAACACTGGGGAAGTTTGGAGTTTATTCTGTGTATTTTTCTGGAAAACACTAATTTGGAACTGAAATATTTCAAGTGATTAAGGAGAGCGGGAAATAGCCTGAGAGGACATGGAGCCCTTCAGGAGCTGCGGTGTCCCCCTCGGCTCTGCAGAGTTTGTACACGTGTGACACTGCTCAGCTCCTGGTGACCTGAGAGAGTTTTCCCCAAGGCAAGAAGCAGCATTCAGAAACCAGGGGAGGCTCCCCTGTACTTTTTGGTCTCCAGGGACCCTGCTCTTCCCTAAAGCGCAGTGCCTGCTTCTTCTTTCCCTCTGTTTTTTATTAATATATATAATTGCTCATTTGCAGCCATGCCCGAGTGAGCAGCCCCGTCTTCGCCTGTTTTTCAAAGCTCTGAGCCACAACTTTTGCATCTATTAGAGAGCTGAGCTTTCCATGCAAGACCTTGCAACACGACTGGGTAACAAGAGCTGCAGTGAAGGAGGGAGCTCATGTGAATGACTTCCACAATTAACGGAGCCGGGGCTGCTGGAAGCCACAGGAGCTGCCAGCTCGCGTGATACCAGCTCAGCCAGTGTCTAATTAGCACAATGCAAACAAACCCATCATTTGTATTTCTCGCAGTTCAGGAGAGCAAATCCTGCTGTTGGTGACTCGAGAAACAACAAAAGCACAGGGATGTGCCAGTGCTGTGTTACCCAGGGCAGCGGGCACCAGCGGGACGGGGGGATGGCACCTTTCCTCCCGTGTGTCCATCCTGTGTGTCCAGCCAGGCTGACCAGGGCTACCCCCAGACCCCTGCCCAAGCTTTACACAGACCTGACCGTGGTTGTATTCCAGGGTGTCACCACAGCTGATTTTGGGAACTGAGGGTATTCCATGACAGGTTGCAGAGGAGCAGGAGGTGCTGGGTTTCCTGCTGAGGTTGTGAATGCCTCAACCCTGGAAGGGTTCCAAGCCAGGCAGGAGAAGGCCTTGAGCAACCTGATCTAGTGGGAGGTGTCTCTGCCCATGGCAGGGGGGGCTTGGGTCCAGATGATCTTTAAGGTCAAAACCAAACCTTCCAACACCTAACATTCTGTGATCCCATGATTCTTTGGGATCTCAGGTAACGCTCCTTCATCAGCACTTCTTGTATTGAACCCGTAGAGCAAAACGTGCAGTCTCTTTCCTGAATTTGGCAGGTTCTTTCTCTCTCTCCGGGCTGGCTGCCAAGGAGGGGAGGAAGCTGTCTGGATCCTGGGAATTGCTGTGGGGTGCTGGGGCTGTGCTCTCCTCCTCCCTGGGCTCGTGGCTCCAGCTGCCTCCTGACCCGTGCTTTGCCTTGGGCAGGTTATCCGCGCTATCTGGTCGTAGGAGACCACCTGTCAGGACAGCACCACTTGAAAATCCTGCGAGCTGACCTCCAGGATGACGCCGTGTACGAGTGCCAGGCCATCCAAGCCGCCATCCGATCCAGACCTGCCCGGCTGACTGTCCTCGGTGAGTCCCGGCTCCTCACACACCGCGGGGTATTTTTGGGAGGTTTCACTGCCTTCATGGTCACTCTTGAGTGGCTTCTGACGAAATGTTTTGCTGCTGGATCGAGAGGACTGGGAATGAATCCATGTGAGAGCAGTGGATCTCGCTCAGGCCTGAGAACAGGAGCAAAGGAAGCTGCAGTTCTGGGGTGGAGTAGGGCAGTTCTAGGAGGAGTAACACAGGCACTGAGTGTTTGGCACTTCAGCTTTATGGATTTATGCCTCAGTTCAAGAGAGTCTCCATAAATTTAAGGATGTGATGAGTGTCAGTGTCATCACTTACGCGTTGCCCTGCCTACAGGACCGGGACGACTCCACCCCTTGAGGAAAGGCTGGTTTCACACTATTGCAGTATTTTTAAACTATCTACATACTAATATTTTATCACCCCGCGTTTCTTAGTAATTAATCTTTCCCACAAGCAGCGCAGGAGGGTATTGCCTGGGATTGCAACCTGGAAGTGGCTCCCAAAATCATGTGGAGGATCTTTTTGTGTGGGAAATGGGAGGGGAGCACTGGCAGGGAGGGAGGGCTCTCCCCACGGGAGTTCTGGGAAAAGGCAGGAACGTCAGCGAGGCTTCCCGGCATGGACGTGGCTTCAGAGAACTTAATGAAAATGGTATTTTTCTTGAAAAGCTTGGACAAAACCCAGTCTGTATTGCTGCTCCCAGATCCATCCTGATTGTTCAACCCTCAGAGTGAAACCATTTGCATATTTAAGCTTGTTTAAATTGAAGATTGGATTTCTTTTTTCCTTGTTGTTTTTATTCCTGCTTAGTCTCTAGGGAAAAAAAAAAAAACTTTCAAAAAGATCCAAATCAAGAATTTCAGTGCTTTTAGTCAGATCAACATTGATTAGTTTTAAGCAGCCAAAAGAAGTGAATTAAGGTACCAGCTCTGGTTGAAGGTGCACCTCACCGGAGTCTGCACTGTCAAAACGAGTTCAGATTCCTGGTTTGCAATTCCCCCTGCGTTTGTTTTCCCCCCTCCACAACCCTACAATGTTCCCTACCCCCAAACTTTCCCAGCTGCCACCTCTTCCTTCCCTGACCCCGACCATAATGATGATTTTCCTTTGATTCCTCCTTCTGCTCAATCAACCCTTGGCAGCAGCTCAGAGCTCTGACATGTGCCCGTACATGAAATAATCCTGGAAATGAATAGGAAAGAGGAACTTTGTCTTGCTCACCGACAACCCCTCCTTCACCTGGGCTCCCTCCTTCTGTTGTGAAAGCAGAATAAGTTGCCGGAGCCAGACAAAAGAAATAATGTTATTTAATTAGAGCTAAAGATTTCAAAACTAATTTAGTCCCAGGGCGTACGTCAGAGCTGCTGCGAAGCGTTGATTGAGCAGAGAGATATTTTTATGGATCAAAAGGAAATCGTTATTATCTTTGGGGTTATGGAATGTGTTGAATAGATGGTAGTTAATGTTTATGTGGATATACATGGCAGTTGCTAATTGGTACATTTACCTAAGATGTTCAGCAACTTCTATTTGCAGAGTGTTTTCCTTTTAAGAAAATTAAAGTTACAGCGTGTTCACTTTAGGCCAAATCAATGAGAAAATGTGGGTTTGGAACCCAGTGGCAGCTCATCTTTCACTTTAGGGGTATTTATGCAGAAGGTCTGAGGGGGAAATGTGGGCACAGCCCCAAGGCTGCCGGAGCTACAGGAGTGTTTGGACAACGCTCTCAGCACAGGGTGGGATTGTTGGAGTGTCTGTGGACTCATTGATCCTTGTGGCTCCCTTCCAGCTCAGGAAATTGTGTGATTCTGTGACATTTCAGGCTGGTTGGGGAGGTAGGAGTGATGATCCCACCTCTGCAGGGGTAGGTGATCAGCAGCTCACACTGTTCCTTTGGCATGGGCCATCCTGTGAGGCAGAGCTGAGAGGTTCTGGTGTCTGGGGGGCTCTGGTGGCTGGGAGCCCAACATCTGCTGCTGGTTTCCCAGTGAGTGAAGGGCTCTTCAGCCAGCTGGGTGTTAGAGGCAGTTCTGGGGAACTCTGTCCCGCTCTATCACCCCCAGCCTCGTCTCTGGAAGAATAACCCTGCCTGGTTTTTCGTATGGGTTGGTGCTGCCTTGTCTGTCCTTGCCAGCTTTTCCACTTCCTTGGTATCAAGAAATCCCCTAATGCCTCCCAATTCAGGCTCCAACTGCTGTCATTCATGTCTGACAACAGCTTCATGGGGCTGATGCCTCCTACTTCCCTGCTCGGATGCAGAGCTACACCATATTTTAATTAAATATTTAAGGTTTTGTCACATTGTTTTCAAATCTACATGGTTAAATGTAGTGGAACAGATCATTCCATAGCCTTGGAAGTCCAAACACTCAAACAGACGAGCCTATTAATGTCATCAGCATCAGGGAAAATCTTTTCTTTGTGGAGTTCCGGGGACAAATATTGCTGGGAAATGTGGTTAATGCATCCCAAAGCTGGAGGGTTCCCCTTCTCCAGGTCTCCCTCACCTTGCCTCCTACCATTGCCCAAACTGTCTGGGGAAGGAGTCACTGCCCAATCTCCTCAGGATATGTGCCCCAAGCAGGGAAGGTTGATAAATCTGATGGGGTGGGATTTGGGACATGTGGAGGCATCCAGATTTTCTGCAAGCATAGGATGTCAAGGCAGTTTGGCAGGGGAGCCCAGGTCAGGCAGGCTCTGGGAAGCCACTGGAGGGCTATTTGCTACCTGGTACATCTCTAATGGCAGGGCTGCTTAATTTATGATCTATTTAACTAAGCCAGGGTATTAATTAAATAAAGTAAGAGCCTGATTAGGACTTGGAGAAATTTAAAAATAAAATCAGGCAGCAATCGAGCGAAATTGCAAAGCAAACACTTTGGCTGTAACCACTGGAGACTTCCCTCCGGTCTTCCATCAAAGCTCGGAGCAGGGAGGGCAAATACAAGAGATTATATTGCCAACAGATGTGTGTTGTTAAAATATGCATCTGCCAGCCGTGTAGCTTCAGGAGCCAGAGGGCTCGCTCGTGGATCCTTCTGCACTCGCGGGACCGTGAAGGAATTTGAGGCCCCAGCAGCCGAGCTGGGATTTGCAGACACGTTAATTAGTGTTGAGTTCCCAGATCTCGGAGGCAGCCGAGCGAGGAGAAACTTTGAAGAGAGCTTTGGCTTCCCCGGGAGGGAGCGGGGAGGGAGAGGGAGAGGGGAGCCCCAGCTCGCGGTGCTGACATGGCCGTGGCACGGTGACACCTCGGCCTGGGGGGCACCTCGACCTGCGGTGACACCATGGTCTGCATGGTCTGCCTGTGGTGACACCTCGGCCTGGGGTGACACTTTGGCCTGCGGTGACACCATGGCCTGTGGTGGCACCTCAGCCTGGGGTGACACCATGGTCTGCATGGTCTGCCTGTGGTGACACCTCGGCCTGGGGTGACACTTTGGCCTGCGGTGACACCATGGCCTGTGGTGACACCTTGGCCTGGGGTGGCACTTTGGCCTACGGTGACACCTTGGCCTGTGGTGACACCTTGGCCTGCAGTGACACCTCACCCTGTGGTGACACATTGGCCCTGGGGTTAAACCATGGCCTGCAGTGACACCATGGCCTGCGGTGACACCATGGCCTGCGGTGACACCTCAGCCTGGGATGACACCATGGCCTACGGTGACACCATGGCCTGCGGTGACACCTCAGCCTGGGATGACACCATGGCCTGCGGTGACACTTTGGCCTACAGTGACACCATGGCCTGTGGTGACACCTCACCCTGTGGTGACACCATGGCCTGGGGTGACACTTTGGCCTACAGTGACACCATGGCCTGTGGTGACACCTCACCCTGCGGTGACACCTTGGCCTGGGATGACACCATGGCCTGTGGTGACACCTTGGCCTGTGGTGACACTTCGGCCTGTGGTGACACCATGGCCTGCAGTGACACCTCACCCTGCGGTGACACCTTGGCCCTGGGGTTACACCATGGCCTGCAGTGACACCATGGCCTGCAGTGACACCTCACCCTGCAGTGACACCATGGCCTGCAGTGACACCTCACCCTGCAGTGACCAGGACCCGCCATGCCCGGAGGATGGAGGAACCAGGACAATGAAGCAGATGGATGACGAGGTGTTGGGAAGCTGGATGGCTCCTCTCCTTCGTGGCACCTTGGCAGGAGTGTCCCAAGCGTGTCCTGGTCTGTCGGCCCCAGCGGGAGCTGTGGCACCTCCAGCCCCGCTGTCCCGGGAAGCTCCCAGGTGCCACTTGCCTGGCACAGGGAAAAGCTTGGCCCCAGAGGTGCCAGTGGGAGCTTGGCCACGGGAAAAGGGAATATGAGGGTGTGAGGGGGGAGGCAGGGGAGCTGCTTCCAGAGACTTAAGGTGAATAATTGATAGGCAATTAACTTGTACCTCCACCTTTTATAGTCTAATTCCCTCTCTCCTCCCCTCCACGGCCTCTTCTAATATTAACTCTGTCTTCACATGTGTCCCATTAGGAATAAAGCTTTCTTAAATCAACATGAATTATTTAACTCTACAGATTAAGTTAATTT
Source organism: Ifrita kowaldi (assembly GCA_013398055.1). Lineage (NCBI taxonomy): Eukaryota > Metazoa > Chordata > Aves > Passeriformes > Cinclosomatidae > Ifrita > Ifrita kowaldi. Next base: position 149,264 of record VZRS01012786.1, read on the forward strand.
GAAGTGAGAGCTCCTGTCTCTCTTACAATGGCACAAGGCAGGGACAGGAGGAGGGTCATGGGGGTGTCAAGTGCATCCACATTCAATCACAGCCATTTTCCTCTTTTTATTTCAGTTTTTATTTTATTCCAATCCCCTTTCTTGCCAAGTCTTTCCAGTCCTCCCCTGCAGAGCAGAGTAAGCATTTCCATTACCAAAACGATGGTTGGCAGCTTGAGCATTTCCCAGCTTTCCAGCTCTTTAGTGGAGTTTGATCAGGAAATAAAGAGGTTATGTCCTGGCTAAGGCCCTTTCTCAACATTTGTTTGTAATGCTGAGCTGCAAGGAGAAAATGTGATGAGGTGATGTTTCAAATCCAGAAACAGTTCATCTTGGAACCCTTTTTCCACACTTTTTAAGGGAATTCAATTCTCTGAATGCAAAATTCAGAGCATGTAGAGCTGGGACGTCAATTCAGAACAAAAAAAAAAAAAAAAAGGAGCGATGAAAATGTGATCATTTTCTTCCAGACAGTCTCTTCTCCTTGAACAACTTTGGGTCTTCACAAAGCTGCATTTTCTGCTGGGAATATTTTCAGTGGCAAAACAGCAACTGGCTCTACTGGGAATGAAACAGAAACATCAAACAATTGAGCACAAATCCCAAATAACCTAAATATTTGATGTCATGTCTGAGCAGCTTAAGTTTACAGCTCTCTGAGCCGGCTCCTTTTGATAGCAGAGGGTGGCTGGGTTTCCTCACTCACATCCCCGTGTGGCTCTGGGGTGGGAAAGCATCTCCGTGGGATTGACCATTCCAAACCCGGGGGCGCGGAGGTGAAAAGCAGCCTCTGCCTCGAGCAGTGGAGAGCTGGAAAGCGGAGCACAGAGAGGGACTGGGTGCTGAATTCCTGGGTCTTGAGGTGGCTCCTCCCAAGGTGGGTTTCACCTGGGTGTTGGGAAGTGCTGCTTCCCCCGTTCTGGAGGGGTTTGCACACTGTCTGTGAGGAGGAGGAGGAAGAGGAGGAAGAGGTGAAGGAGGAGAAGAGAAGGCAGCATCTGCATCAGCTCTGTTCTCCTTGCTTTGGAGCAGACAAGCAAAATGACATCCTTACAGCCCCCACAAGCACATTTGGGCTGGTGGTGGGTGCCAGGATGAAACTCCCCGTGGGACTCACCCACCCACCTCGGGCTCTGCCAGGGTCACAGCAATGGAATAACAACTTTGCAGTTGTACAGATATGGGGAGAAGAAAGCTGAGGAAGGGGTTTGTTTCACTTTACAGACATTAAAGATGATAAATGTCATAGAACCATGGAATGCTTTCGCTTGGAAGGGATATTAAAGATCCTTTAGCTCTGCTTCTCTGCTCCAGGAACAACCTTCCCCTATTCCCAGGCTGCTCCAAGCCCCGTCCAGCCTGGCCTTGGACACTTCCAGGGATCCAGGGGCAGCCACAGCTGCTCTGGGCACCCTGTGCCAGGGCCTGCCCCCCCTCCCAGGGAACAATTCCTTCCCAATATCCCATCCATCCCTGCCCTCTGGCAGTGGGAAGCCATTCCTTGTGTCCTGTCCCTCCATCCCTTGTCCCCAGTCCCTCTCCAGCTCTCCTGGAGCCCCTTTAGACCCTGCAAGGGGCTCTGAGCTCTCCCTGGAGCCTTCTCCTCTCCAGGTGAGCACCCCCAGCTCTCCCAGCCTGGCTCCAGAGCAGAGGGGCTCCAGCCCTGGAGCATCTCTGTGGTGTCCTCTGGGCCCACCCTGACAGGTCCATGTCCCTCCCCACAGGCCAGGGCTGTATCTGAGCAGGGGCTGGTGTTCAACCACCTCAGGGGAAGTTCAGCAGGGCCAGGCCAGCACTAAGCAGGTGCTCCCTCAAATCCCACTCCAGAGTTATGGGCTCACACAGTTCTTACAAACTTTGCATTTTCTTAAAGCCCTGGGCCCTGGGGTTGGCTGATGCCTCCTCTCCCGTCAAAGCTTCCCTTTCCCGAGCCCTCAGAGCCACACCAGCATTCCTGCCTGCACACTGAAGACTGAAGTACCACTGAGTAAATAGGAAGAGACACGGATAGAAATGATTAATGTTGGTGTTCCTGCACCAATCTGTGATTCCTTGTCTCGATGCGGGGAGGGCATCGTGGTTCTGACCCGTGGCTTTATCGAACACGAAGCATTTGGCTTCTCTCTGCAGAGTCTGCTGGGCCGGGCTGACCTGAGGGATGCAAAGCGCAGAGGGCTGATAAAAATCCTTCCTGATTCTTGGTCATCCCTTCCTCTCTTCCCAGCCCCTCCTGCTGGCTCTGCCACTGCCCTGGCCCCCAGTTACTCCGGGCTGTGATGGCCGTGAGGGTGCTGTGAAATGATGTGGGGGTGCTGCGTGTCAGGACCCTTCTGTCCTGCTGTGCCCATCACTCGTGCCTGTGTGTGCAGCCGCTCCTGCTCTGGGCATGACCTCGCTGCAATTCCCCCGGTCTGCACAAGCCATCTGGGAGCCAGCAGCTCCCTCCACATCCCACCAGCCTTTCCCTCTGCTGCACCCCGCGGCTCCAGCTCCCCGGGATGCCTGTGGACCGCTCACATTATTTTGCTTCACGCGCTTTTGAATCGCTGACACCTCTCGTTCTGCACCAGCCAGACCCCCCCGCACGGGCAAACCTCGCTTTGCTTTCACTCCCACGCACGATTCTCCCTCTTGCCAATCAAGACCCAACTCCCCCATCTGCATCCTGCCCGCGCTGCTCTGCATCTGCATCTGTGCTCGCAGCAGCCCCTTTTGTGCCTCTCCCAGCTGCGCACACACGGACGCGATGCCGTTTGCAGCGCCGGGAGCTCGCTGGGTTGTTAGTGACCTGACACAAGTATCGACTCCCACTCCCTCTCCCCTTGTCAGGAGGCAGAGAAGAACGAGGCTCTCGCAGCGTGACATCACCTGAGCGACAGCCCCCGCTCTGCCATCGATCGCCCGGGTGACAAATGAACCGGCGGCTCGGCAGGGCAGGACCAGCCGCGACAGGGAGAGGCTGCCTGGAGGGATCCCAGCTCTCTGCCCGTGCCCAGCCTGCGGGAATGTGGTTTCCTGGTTCCAAGAGCTTGGCCAGCCCTTTTCGCTTGTCCTGCATTTCCCTGCTCCGTGAAGTGCTGCCCAGCCTTGCCCCCACTGTGCCTGAGCTTCTCTGCCATCCATTGGATGGTCCAGGCCTCCCAGCACAGCTCCCAGCATCTCCCAGCTCAGCCAGCATCTCCCAGCTCGTGGAGGAGGAAAGGTTGGGAAGCCCGTGATGGATCTCTCTGTGACACATCCATCACGGTGCGCTCCCGATGCCGCTTGCTTGTGATGCCCCTGTCAGGGTGATGGATGCCAGCTTCCCGTCCGGCAGGAGGACTGGGATGGGTTTGGAGCTGTGGCATTCCTTTGGGCTCCAACCGGGCTGTGAAACTGGGTAGTCGTGTCTTAATGACTGACCTGTGGGTGTCCCTGGTAATTAACAGGAGAATAACCTCTCCTGCCTCGGGATATTTCTCACATGCCAGGATGGACAAATGACCCTCTGGAAGGGGCTATTACTCTTTTTTTGACATTAAAGGTGCCTGGTGTGCTCAAATTTGCCCCTTCAGGTGGCAAAGAGAGGTGGAAAGCATGGACATGGCATTGGATGACCCCCCCAGGACTCTCCAGCCTCCTCCTGCTCCGGGGAATTAGGCTGGTGCTCTCCCCCAGGGACAGCCACAGTATCAGGTTCCTTTAAACTCCACTCTGACCTCCACAGAGAGAGACAAGGGATTCATGGCAAATTATGGATTTAACACCTATGATGAATCCCCATTACAGCATGAAATGAGAAAGGAAAATGTAGCTAAATGGAAGATTTCCCCTGGGCAGCAGGAGGCTGCAGCTCATGAGAGGCTGGGGAAAACAGAATGAAAAAAATGGGGAAAAAATAGAGAACTAGGATAAAACCTTGTTCCATTAAATATTGCAAAACCTTTGCAAGCCACTGCTTTCAGGTTAGTGGGGTTTAAAGGCCAGGGCTCAGACCTGTGACACATCCAAGGTTTCCAACTCCATCCCTTCGGTTGTCATGACAAGGGGAAATGAAGCACTCTTGATGATGGTCCCTTGGGGGCTCAGAGCAACTGATCCCTGGTCTCTGGGGCCAGGACCTGCCCTTCACTGCACTCTGAGTGTAGCCTGACCCTGCATCAGTCATCTCCCTTTGGGAAATGCCAATGGAGCAGGATAAAAAAATGGCACTGAAAAGTGCACTTTTATCTTAGACCGGGCTCCTGGCTCCCAAACGTGGGATTTAAGGCCAGGTTGGACGGGACTTGGAGCAACCTGGTCTGGTGGAAGGTCTCCCTACCCATGGCAGGGGGGTGGAATGAGATGATCTCTAAGGTCTTTTCCAACCCAAGCCGTTCCAGGATTTTGTGACTCTAGGATAATGCAGCTGGAGATGAATTCCCACAGGGAGCAGCTGTCAGTAGCTGCCACTGGGTGCCTTTGCTGGAAGTGCAGGAAGGAAGACAGGCTTTAGCAACAAAATAGGGGAGGAGAATCGGGGAATGGGCTCCCAGAGTGCTGCCTGCTTGGCTTGTCCTGTCCCTGGAAAGGAATCCAGTCATCTCTGGCCTCAATGGAAACACACCCGGCCTGGGGTCATTTCTGTGGTGCCAAAGCCTCCCAGTGCAATCCTTCAGATCCTCAGGCTCAAATCCCTCCCTTGAAGAACAGGAGAAAAGAGCAGGGTGAGGCAGGAACAGGAGCCTTGGGGTCATGGATATGGTCCCTGTGACAGAGGAGCATCCAGGAGCTTGGTGCAGTCACTTATTGCCGGGGTTGGGCAGCGGCCAAGCAGAAACGCTGCAGAGTTGTGGAGACAAGTGTCTGTAATCCCCACTGAGCCATAAATCAGGGAGGAGATGAACTCTCCTCCCCGTGACCCCGTGGATCCTCTCCCCGTCCTTACGGCGATGAGCGCCGGACAGCCCGCGGTGGGTTCGGATAATCCCGGGAGCATCCTCACACCCGAGGTGGCTGTTCCTTATTCAGGTTGTTGCTAGGGAATTCTGCAGAGATTTCTCCTAGTGGGTGAGAAGTGACTTTCAAATCAGTGGCAGCATGAAAAAAATCGCGACAGAAAAATAAGTCTTTCACGAGATCCCATTTAATTGCTAACGAAGACAAAAATCACAGCTCTCACATTTGGTTCCCCAACAAAACCCAGATAGCAGCTGCCCCGTACGTATCTGATTCCAACTGGTAGGTTTAAAAGATACAGAAGGTATTTAATGATAATGATAATGATTTACATTTATATAGTGCCTTGTATCCGCCGGGATCACAAAGTGCTTTATATATGTATGGATAAAAATATACTGGATAACAAGCACTCCATCCATCACCAAATCACAGCCCCTTCCCTGGCGAGGCTGCAAGCTGTTCAGGAAAGAGTTGCTGCATTTCCAGAGCCGCTCTCCCTCCTCGCTCCTACAGCACTTGGGGTGCTGCACGGTAATTTTGTAATAAAACCAGGTGATAAAAACACTTTAAAAACAACAATGTCATAAAAAAGGAGAACCCTCAGTGTCATAAAATGGCACGCAGAGGAGCAGGAGGCGAAACTTGAGAGGGAGAAGGTTATAATGGCTTTAAAATAAAACAGAGTATGTTTGGGTTGAATATTGGGAAGGAATTGTTCCCTGGGAGGGTGGGCAGGCCCTGGCACAGGGTGCCCAGAGCAGCTGTGGCTGCCCCTGGATCCCTGGCAGTGTCCAAGGCCAGGCTGGACAGGGCTTGGAGCAGCCTGGGACAGTGGGAGGTGTCCCTGCCCATGGCAGGAGGATTGGAACAAGATGAGCTTTAAGGTCCCTTCCAACCCAAACCATTCCATGATTCCACAATAAATAGGGACAGTCACCATCAGGAAGATCAGCTCTGGTGGAGAAATGTCCTCCAGCTGCTCTGGGCTAGAAGGTGAAGAGCTTGGCCAGCAGCAACAGCTCCAAAGCGTGGGTACCGTCAGAGCTGGGTAGTCAGGGACCTCCCAAAATTACTTTGGAGGTAGCAACATGAGGAAAACTCCTGACACTTGATGCTCAAATGATGCTGCTTCTTCCATGCTCTGCTTTGTCCTGCTGTGGAGCAGATCTGTTCCCGTGGGTTGGGTGCAACCCAGCCAGCTCTGCCCGTGGCACCGTGTTCTGGTGCCTGTCCTAGGAGGCATGAAGCCTTCCCACCCCAAAATCCTCCATCTGGAAGGAGCCACTCAGCAGTGTCCCTTTGGTGGCAGCCTCTGGCTCAGCTGGGCCTGGGAGGCAGGCAAGGGGAGGGGAGGACGGAAGGCAGAGAGAAATGGAGGCTCTCAGAGACATTCATTCAAAATTCATAGGCGCAAAATTGCAGTCTGCATGGATTTGTTTCCTTTGGAAAATTACAGGAAGCTACAGGCACCAACAACTGTTATTCAAATAGCCACTTTGGATGATTAGGATGGCAGGAGGCTGTACTTACACATGCAGACCCAATATAATCAGGCGCGAGGCAGGGTGGGAAGGCAAGGCCGGGGAAGGGGAGCTGGAGGAGCTCAGAAGCAAAAACAGCAGCAGGGTGGCTCTGTGGGAAGAGCCACGGGGCCAAATCCAGCCCCGCTGCTGGATGCAGCAGGAGCAGCCACTTCACTTCCAGGTTTGGGGTGATGAGGAGGGCACAGAGCTGGGAGGAGATTCCTGAGGGAAGTTGCTCAGCCCCCGTGAGTCAGCAGCTGAGGACAGGAGGTGCACAGGGACAAGCACCCTTCCTGCAGCGAGGGCTTTGCTCTGCCCTGCGCATCCATCACAGAGTCCCAGAACCCCACAATGGTTTGGATTGGAAATGCACCTTAAAGGCCACCTCATTCCAACCTTCTGCCATGGGCAGGGACACCTCCCACTATCCCAGGTTGCCCAGGTTCACCCTCCTCATCCCCTGCTCTTCCGGCACAAAAATGCGTCATCACTCCCCTGCCTGTCATAAATCAAGAAAAAAAGTTTTGTCCACCCTGAATTTATTTAAAAAAAAAAAGAACTTTAAAGCCAGACACACGCAAAACCCCGAGCAAATACTGCTTTGAGGATTGGCCTGTGGGTCAGCAATGAAACGCAGGCAAAACATCTGAGCCACGAAGGGTAAAAATTGGATAATAAAAGTAAACTCTGCAGTACAAGCAGAGGAAAAACTCCTGGCTTTGTACCGGGGAGCTGCATCTTTCCCTTTTAAAATGCTTCTCTGCAGTACCAGAGATGTCGTGCAGTGCGGAGCAGCCAAGAGCGTCTCATCCTCCGCCGGCAGCAGCTCCCGCTCGGCGCAGCCCTCCCCGCANCGGGAGCCTCGAGGTGTGGGGGAATGTTTGCACACAGGCCCTCGAGGCCCATCTGCGGCGGCAGCAGCAGCCAACACGTGGCTTGGCAGGGTTTGGCTGGAAGCGCCGGCAGGAGCAGCGGGCACAGCATCCAGAGCCTGGATCCCAACCCCCCCGGGGCCCTCAGCCCCGCAGGAGCCCCGTCCCCACCCCCTCTCCCTGGCTGCAAGGGGAATGGCTTCAAACTGAGAGAGATTTGGGTTGGATATTGGGAGGAAATTCTTCCGTGTGAGGATTGCCCAGAGAAGCTGTGGCTGCCCCTGGATCCCTGGAAGTGTCCAAGGCCAGGTTGGATGGGGCTTGGAGCAGCGTGGTCTGTGGAAGGTGTCCCTGCCTATGGCAGGGCTTTGGAGTGAGATGAGATTTAAGGTCCCTTCCAACCCAAACCAGTCTGGGGTTCTGTGATTTTTGGCTTTGCCCTTTGCTCTGGGGGTGAAGGAGATGCTGAGCAGCACCAGGGCAGAACAGCCCATCCCTGTGGGGAGACTCAGCTCAGGCCTTTGTCTTCCTCCACAGAGGATGAATCTCTGGAGAGAGAGACTGGCCTGTCAGAGCTCTGAGCCCCCGGGGATGAGCAGCCGGAGCGGGATGGGCCGGGATCTGTGCCAGCATCGCTGGGATGGGCTGTGGGAGAAGACCACCCTCATCATGGCTGCTGTGAATGGTCCAACCCAAGCAGCGGGAGCTGTGCAGGAATCTTCAGTGCCATGTGCTCAGCTGGGTGAGCAGGATGTGTTTTATTGGCTCTGGACGGAGCTGCCTGCCCTGGGGGTGGCACTGGCACACTGGTCTTGCACTGGGCTGCAAAGGGTCCCTGATTCAGCACTGGCTGCATTTGTTAAAATGGACTAATTTAATTCAGGATGCAGAATTCCTGGCAAGCTGCTTTTCGATACTCACCTGCAGTGTGCGATAAGGTGCTGATCTGCACACCTTAGCAGGTTTCTTTATTCCAAATTAATTAATTGGACTCACAATACACCGTTCAGTATGTACCTCGGTCTAACCCCTCCACACTTCCCAATGCAGCAAGGTGTGACCTGGTGCAGATGTTCAGTGCTGACCCAGCTGTTGGGCTTGGGTGGCCCCACNCCCTGCGCATCCATCACAGAGTCCCAGAACCCCACAATGGTTTGGGTTGGAAATGCACCTTAAAGGCCACCTCATTCCAACCTTCTGCCATGGGCAGGGACACCTCCCACTATCCCAGGTTGCCCAGGTTCACCCTCCTCATCCCCTGCTCTTCCGGCACAAAAATGCGTCATCACTCCCCTGCCTGTCATAAATCAAGAAAAAAAGTTTTGTCCACCCTGAATTTATTTAAAAAAAAAAAGAACTTTAAAGCCAGACACACGCAAAACCCTGAGCAAATACTGCTTTGAGGATTGGCCTGTGGGTCAGCAATGAAACGCAGGCAAAACATCTGAGCCACGAAGGGTAAAAATTGGATAATAAAAGTAAACTCTGCAGTACAAGCAGAGGAAAAACTCCTGGCTTTGTACCGGGGAGCTGCATCTTTCCCTTTTAAAATGCTTCTCTGCAGTACCAGAGGTGTCGTGCAGTGCGGAGCAGCCAAGAGCGTCTCATCCTCCGCCGGCAGCAGCTCCCGCTCGGCGCAGCCCTCCCCGC
>VZRS01012786.1:158357-183071 GCA_013398055.1 Ifrita kowaldi
GCCTCGAGGTGTGGGGGAATGTTTGCACACAGGCCCTCGAGGCCCATCTGCGGCGGCAGCAGCAGCCAACACGTGGCTTGGCAGGGTTTGGCTGGAAGCGCCGGCAGGAGCAGCGGGCACAGCATCCAGAGCCTGGATCCCAACCCCCCCGGGGCCCTCAGCCCCGCAGGAGCCCCGTCCCCACCCCCTCTCCCTGGCTGCAAGGGGAATGGCTTCAAACTGAGAGAGATTTGGGTTGGATATTGGGAGGAAATTCTTCCGTGTGAGGATTGCCCAGAGAAGCTGTGGCTGCCCCTGGATCCCTGGAAGTGTCCAAGGCCAGGTTGGATGGGGCTTGGAGCAGCGTGGTCTGTGGAAGGTNTTGGAGCAGCGTGGTCTGGTGGAAGGTGTCCCTGGCCATGCCCAGGATGGGTTTTAAGGTTCCTCCGGAGCCACACCAGTCTGGGATTCTGAGATTCTGTGGTCTCTGTGATGTCAGTAATGAGAGAGAACCAGATGTAAGATCAAAGCTGTGTTCATGGTGAAGGTGGATAGGAGGGACAGTGGCAGTGGGATTTTCTGGAACTTGAGGAGCAACCTGGTCTGGTGGAAGGTGCCCCTGCCCATGGCAGGGGGTTGGAACAGGATGATCTTTAAAGTCCTTTCCAACCCAAACCATTCTGGGATTCTGGGATTCTGTGGGTTTATGTTCCATCGGCAAGTCAGTGCTGTTCTAAAGCCCCTGGGGGATGGACAGAGGTGGATGTGGATGTCTTGGAAAGGAGGGAGACCTGAAAGGACAGAGCAGGAAGGTCTGGAAGGAGTTGACTTTCAAGCACAGCTCAGAAGGCAGCTTGGACATCCTGCATGCACAAGGAGACCTTCACAGAACCTCTGGACTCTCCTTGAACACAGATTTCCCCCTCCCTGGGGCTTTTTGGGGTGACCTTGAGCGTGTGTTGGCTGGACACAGATGGTGACGAGCTGCTTTGCACATCCAGCCTCTTTCTTGTCTTTACAAGTGCTTCTCTCTTATCTGGTAGTATTTTGCAAAACTTCACAAGCTTTTAGTGGCAAGACTTTTGCTAAGAGTCTGTTGATAAATCTGGAGTAGGCAGCAGGAAAGCTTTAGTGACGTATTCTCCTCCTTTTGACTGGAAAAAGCAGCTTATCTGCTTCAGAGAATACAGGTTCCTCCTCTTTATCCACGCTGAAATCTTATCTAAACTGGTTCAGGTGGCAGAGCTGAGAGAAGGAAATAATTAAGCAAGAGACAGGTGAAATGCTGACATTATTATTACTTAAATGGCCCAAACCTTTTACCTCGTGTATTTTTTATTATTATTTTACCCTTTTTTTTACTGCTGGTGACACATAACAAGGGAGAAATTGGTTTTTCCAGGTTATCTCACCCATCCACACACATGCCACTTCACCCCCCTCCTCCCCACCCAAATATAAATCTCGTTTAACTGGTTCTGTTGGCAAGACAGAGAAATAATTAAGGCGAAGGTGGCTGCAGTGTTGATGTTATTACTATAATGCAGCAGCCTGTTTAGTTTCTTTGCCAATGAAATGCAACCAGGGGAAAATCAGTTTTAAAGATTACCTCCCAGAGATGCAAATAAAGGAGCGGAAACCATGTAGTCAGGAAGAAATGGTCTCAAACTAGGAAACATTTCAAAGTCGGTGACAGTCTCTTAGGGGCTTTTAAGACCACAATTTACCTTTTGACTGCATTCTATTTTCTCTGAAATCCTTTATTTCCCTCTTATTTATTGACTGGAGAGACAGCACAGAAACGAGAAAGTGATTCTCCAGCCGCTGGTCTTAAAAATCCATAGAAGGAAATTGTTCTCAGGAGTGAGGATTTTTGTTGTTGTCGGGCACTTCTTTTTCCCTCCCTCCTTGTTTTTAGCCCTCTCTGTGAACCAGGGCTTAATTGAATCACTTTGCCATGGAGGGGCCTCGAACTGGAAGGGATCAAGGTCAGCAGCTCTGTCTGGGAGCGAGAAGCCCTGGTTAGAGGTGGGAGCTGTGGTGATAACACAGTGGGGTGCAGCACATCCCGCTCGGGGCCAGCTCGGGAGGGAGGTGGGGCTGGTGGTCCCTCCATCCACAGCTGAATCCCAGCCAGGGGCATTTCCTTTATTTCAGGAAATGGGCACCTCTGTGCTTGGATTAGCATCCCAGTCTTGGATCAGCATCCTGCTCTCGGATTGGCATCCTGCTCCCAGTGGAACATCCCACTCTCAGATTGGTATCCCACTCTAAAATCAGCATCCTGCTCTCAGACTGGCATCCTGCTCTTGGATTATCATCCCTGGTCTTGGATTAGTATCCCACTCTAAAATTAACTCTCAGATTAGCATCCTGCTCCTGGTTTAGCATCCCAGATTTAGATTTGCATGCGATTCTCAGATTAGCATCCCGCTCTCGGATTAGCATCCCGCTCTCCCTTTAGCATCCCGCTCTCAGCCCAGTGTCCCTCTGGACACAGAGGCACCGTGAGCCCCGTGCCTCGCCTGCTGCCTCCTGCTCCTCTCCTGTGGTGCCCCCCACCACACACACGTGTGCTGCTCACAGGTTCCTGTCTGCGGGTGTTCCCTGCTGGAACGAGACTGAGACGTGCAGAAGAAACAATCCCAGAGAATTCCCGCAGTGCTGGCCTAGTTAGCCCGTTCCCAGCTGCGAGCTAACGCTGCTGCCCAGGCGATTCCTCCCTCCTTGGAGGAAATAACTCGATTAAAAAATAGCGCATCAGTTCAGGGTCAGAATTGGTGCAGCCCCGTAATTAGAGCCCGGATTTCAGAGATTAAATCCTTTAAGGCCAGCTCTCAGTAGCTGTGTTAATTACTCCTCATATCTCCCAGCCCTGTCTTTGCAGAAACGACCACGTCAGGACAGCTCCTGCTCCAGCACTGAGATTTCCTGCTCTTTGATACTTTTCTGCTCAGTTCCTGAGGTTGCAGCAAGAGAGATCTGGGCAGGCTGGCAGCAAAGTCCTGCCTGTCCGTGCTGCAGAGGCCGAGCTGAGCAACTCCTCTGAAGCACTTTCGGTGGTCCCAGGGCATCACAAGGATCCACAGCAGGATAGCCTTGGGGTGGGGAGGGAAGGGAGCACCCACTGCTCTGGCTGGTGCCTCTGGAAGAGCTGAAAAGGGGGGTTCAGGTCCAGCAAAAGTCCTGGAGCAAGGATTTCTGTGCACAGGCTCCTCAGGTCGGGCTGCTCCATTTCCTGGCCCTGTTGGTTTCTGTCTCAGCTCCCCAGGCAGCACTTGGAGGCATTTTGCTGTTCAGAGGTACCTTTGGCTGGTGCAGAGGCAGCAGGAAGAGTGGGAGAGGAAAATTGCAGAGGTTTAAAAAGTTTCCGTGTTGGAATGAAGGAATCTGCTACAACTGAACAGTAAAACAATTGGTTTGGGCAGACCTGCAGTGGGACAAAACCAGTTGATTCAATCCCACCCGCCTGGAGAGCTGCCACCCCCTGGGTGTGCCTGTGCCCCTTTGCCTCCCTGGAGCTGGATGTGTCCCGCGATGTGCTGTGCAGTGTCTCCGGCTCTGCAGGGGCCGGAGCTGTGTCACAGGAAGGTTTGGGGGGGATTGTGTCCATTAACACAACTGAAAAAACTAAACGGGAGCCATTCCCAGCCGGCTCCCAGCTTTCTGTGTGGCCTCTCCCTTCTTCCCATCTTCCCGAAATCCTTTCTGATCTCTGCTGCTGTCGCAGACTCCGGGAGGAGCGGCATTCCTGGGATGTGGGCCGAGGCAGCAGGACCCCTCACCCCGCGAGCCCCCCGCACCAGGACACCCCATGGCCCTGCACTTCTCCATTGCTGCGGCGAGAGCACCCTCTCCTGTCTCAGCTCTGCCTCTCTGCCTGCCTCCCTGCTCCCTCCCCTGGCCGGCGCCGGGGCCGAGGCTCCATCACATCCCGGGGTGAGGCCGTGGGGACGGGGACGCAGCAGCCCCGTGCCCACACCCTGTCCCGGCAGCGGTGTCACCCAGGGTCCTCCCGACAGCAGCACAGACGGCTGCTGAGGAGGACCGGGGGAATATTTAAGTAAAAAACAATTTCTAGGAGAGGTCTGTTATAATTACTAATTAGATCTGGTTATAATTATCTCTCTTCACAATCCCATACCTGCCTCAGAATAGCTCCAGTTCCTCCTAACAATTAACGGAGAAAGTCTTTTACGACACGCCGGGTGATTACATCGCAATCGCAGCCTCCCTGGCCAGCGCTGCCTTATTAAAGAAGGGCTGATATTTACAGAGGAACATTGTGATCAAATTAGACTAAAATTAACTGGAGTAAATTAAGAATAAGAAGGTTTCTTTCATCTGCTGCCCTTTATTTTCTGCCACAGAGTTGCCTCTGGGTTGGTTTGAATGCTCTGTGTGTTGATTGTGGTGTTTGACTGGGCAAAAAGACACAGAAAGTGGCAGCAACTCATTTCTCTGGTTTGCCTCGGAGTGAAATCTGCATTCGCATCTCCTCCCTCATCCACCTCCTCCTGCTCCACAGAAGCTCAGGCTTGAAGCCTGCCAGAGCTCAAGGAGCATTTGGACAACGCTCCCAGGCACAGGGTGGGGTTGTTGGGTGTCTGTGCAGGGCCAGGATCTGGGCTTGATGGTCCTTGTGGATCCCTTCCGACTCGGGATGTTCTATGAAACTGCAGGGCCAGACCCAAAGCTGTGGTGTTTCAGCCCCCCCAGCTTTAGCCAGCTCTGCCTGTGAGTCTCTGCCACGCCGAGAGCATCCCAAAGTGCTCATCCCACACTTCCTGCTCAGGGCACGGCTTTGCTCAGAGCAATAGCAGAAATGGGGTGGATTTCCCCCAGCGATCCTAAACCCAACGCTCGCTCTCATTTAACACCCGGCTTAATGGCTCCAAAACCGAGGCTGGTGCTCAGCATTAGGAACAATCGTCCAACGAGGAATTGGGAGATTTTTTTAGTAGCAATGGGCCAAACAAAATAATCATCAGGTGGTTTGAGGGTTTTTCCTTTATTTTTCAGCACGAAGGGAATTATTGGTGTGCAGAATGTGGTTTCTGGGAGGGTCAGCTCTCCCCAGAGGTCTCCAGAAGATGGATGATCCAACTTTTGGCAGTGGCAGTGTGGGGTGGGTTCATGGACTGTTGCTTTGCTGCTCCCAAGTAGGAGGCTGAATCATCCTAAAGAACAGTGTAGCAAAGGCTGCTGGAGGGAATGAATAACACAGTCTCTGACCCAAGCCTTTGGATAAATCATCCTTCCAGTTCAAATCCATGAATCTGACAGGCTTTGCAAATTGCATATTACAGTTTCACCAGCTTCTCCACCTTTCCCTGATGGCTTCATCCCCAATCCTCAGATCAAAGCCTCACTGGACATGGGGGCCCTTATTGCATCTTTAGCCACTCCTGGTTTTTCCCTTAATCCAGGAGCTCCACCCCAGTCCTGGTTTAGCCCTCCACCAGCAGTTCCTGCAGGCTGAGCCTCCATCTGGGCAGCTCCACTTTGAACTGGAATTCCCAGCTGGCCTCAAGGTGGGCAAATCCAGGCCCCAAGCAGGGCCTGGTGGCACTTCTGCAGTGCTAAGGATGCTGTTAATACAGACAGTGCCATCGGACACAGGGAACGCTTCCCGTGGGCTTTGGGGAGATGCTTTGGGAAGATGCAGCGGTTGGGATGAAAAGTTTATCAGTGAACAGGCCGAGGTGCTCTTTTTCCTCCTTGGTTTCAGTGGAAGACACTCACATGAAGTCGTTGATAGGATTTTAAGCTTTGTCCTCTTCTTTCTTCTGTTTCTTTCCTCCAGAAAGAAAAGAAATGACTGAGTTAAAATTAGGTGAATAACCTCCGTTTTTCAGGGTTTTTGTCATTGGAAAACTGAAAAATTCCATCTTGTCTGTGCAGAACGAAATGTTGGAGTTTATTGTTGGTTCTCTGCAGTCGTGGTGATTTCTGATGGGGTTTTGCCTGCTTTTCTCAGTGCCTGCAGAGCTGACAGCCTGCCCTGCTCCTGGGGTGCAGGACCACGGGGCTGGTGCTGGCAGTGTCCCATGGGGGCACGTGTGATACCTCGGTGGGTGCCAGGGTGGAGGGACAGGTACCAAGAGACAGCAGGGACAGGCAGAACCCTCCAAGGGTGTTTGTGCTGCTCCCATCCCTGCACCCCACTCATTTCCCCCATGGGGCTGGCGATGGCTGTGCTGGAGGATTTTCCCCTGCAGGTCCTGCCCTGGGGAATCAGAGAAGGAACGGGGGGTTCTTTGTTCACATCTCACCTGAATATTCACGAGAGCTGTGAATTATCCAGGCACGCCACCTGGGCAAGGCTGGGATGTCTGCCTGGAGCCCCATCCCATTCCTCCAGCAGCCTTGCTGCAGTGAAGGGGAAAATTGACAGCACTTCTTGCTTTGGGGACAATTCCTTCATCCAAATCACTTCTGAAATCTGGGGAGTGTTGGGGGTTTTATTTGCAGAGAGCACTCAGGGTTTGTCGGGAACAGGCGGCCACCTCAAGCCAGGTTTCTAAACCCATTCCACCCCTTCGAGGATCCAACGAAGGAGAAACCAGCCCTGCTCAGGCGGGGCAGAGCCGAACCCCCGTGTCCGGTGCTCCCCCTGCCCTGCTCCTCATCCTGCTTTCGTGTTAGTGCAGCACAGCAAAGGGGGGATTGAACTGGTACAGAATGAGCCCAGAGCAGGAGCAGCAGCGTCGCTTTCGCCACTGGAATGAGTCATTTTTTCTGAAGTATTCCTGCTCTCCTGACCTCGCAGAGTTGCTGATCCCTGGTCAGGATCTCCAGACGATCTTTGCAGCTCATTGTCGGCTCTAATTGCTTTCTGCTCGGGCCCCAAACGTGGACAAGAGCAGAGCAAGGACACAGGAATTGGTGTGTTAATCCCTGGCTTTGCCAGGGCCACTTGGACACTGCTCTTGGACAAATGGGAACAGTCATCCCTGTCTCTTCAGGAATGTTGGAGAACAAAATCACCAGAGAAATGACAAACCAATGACTGCCTCGGGTGGCAAATCCCAGTGTCGCCCACAGTCCTAACGAGCTCGTGTGAACCCCCCGAGAGGGGCTGGCAGGACTGGGCACGGCCAGGATGAGCCACAGCCTGGGAAATCGTGGAATGATCCCTGGTGGGTGGCACAGTGTGAGGAAGGGACCTCTGTGTTGTCCTCAGGGACAGCTCTGTGTGTGGAGCAAAGCCAGAGGCTCTGAGGATGCTCCTGGTTTTGCGCTGTGAGCTGGCACGGTGCTGGTTCCAGCCCTGGGGTGCAGTGACCAGGGCTGAGGTGGCCACTGGCAGTTGCTGGTGTCTCTCTAGCAGGAAAAAGTGGCACCTGTGTCCTCAGCAGGGTCCCAGTACGTTGGTACGTGGGACTGGGACTGAGTCCATCACTTCTGTGCTCTCAGGGGACCCATCCGAACCCGCAGCACAGTCCTGCCCATGGCTCCCCCAGAGTCACGCTCCCCAAAAACCAGTGCCAGTCCATAATTTCCCACACAGATGAGGCTTTTCCTCCCTTCCATGGCTGCAGATGGTGTGGATGTGCTGGCAGGACCACAGCCAGGGCTCTGGCATGTGCCGTGGAATGCAGCGGGAACGGCGACCACGGAGGCAGCCCCGTGTTGGTGATTACAGTGACTAGAGCTGGACAGCCCAACAAATGCTCCTCAGTGTGTTTTCTCCTCCACAAGCAATCCTCCAAACGAGCTCTGGCACAAGGACAGCCGTTTGCAGACATGTATAACCCTTTTTATTTGAGCTGGGTCTGTTTGGGAACCGGCTGCTGCGAGGCCCTGGGATGAATGCTGTGGCAGGGAGGCTTAGAAACAGCTGCGCTGCACAAGTGGCACTCCAGGATCAGATGTCAGGTCCCCAAAGCCTTGAGACTGCGGGAAGAAGTGAGGGAATTTCTAGTGAAAATAAAGCTGCTTTGCCTCTGTTATTGGTGGAGCATCCCAGGGTCACGTTCTGAAGCTTTGCAGTGCTGAGGATGAGCAACGTGTTGGTTTTTCCGTGATGAAAAGCTCCGCTCCTCCTCGCCTCCGATGGGTTCGGAATCTGGGCTGGAAGAAGAGTGAGAGATGATGTGACAAGCAGGGTACAGCTGCTGTGGATTTGCTGATGCTCAGTTTGCTGGCAGATGTTCGCCCCCATCCCTTCTGCTCTGCAGAAGCTCTCTCAAAACCAACCCAAGGCCTCTGGGAGCTCTCTTGGCAGTGCCATAGGCCCCATTTCTGGGAAGGGGGTGACTCCCTAGGTGGGCAGCTGTGCCCTGCACTCCCTGACCCCTCTCTGGGGCAGGAAACAGAGCTCAAGGTGGAGGGACCTTCTTGTTTGAGGTCATTTTGCCCAAACTGCAATTCCCAGCCTGGGACCAGCCCGGGGCTCCTGCCCAGAGGCGATTCAAGAGCCTGTGCTGAATCAATCCACCTTTCCCCCTCCTTCCCATCTGTCTTTTCAAGGTCCCCCTCCTCTGGTGTCAACACCAGCTTAATGAAAAAGCAGCAGATGTTGCTGTGATTTCAATTTACTCAGATTTTAACCTAATGCAAATGGTAGTTTGCATCCAGCTGTGACGAGGCAGCCTGTGCTGAGGCCCCGCATCCCTGCCTGCAGATCTCCTGCCTGTCCCATCGCTGCGATGGCAGTGACTGCCTTCCAAAAATCTTCTCCAGAAGGTCTCCTCCAGGTCTTGGGACCTGGCCTGACCCAGGAGGTGCAACAGGACTTGCAGCAGCTCCTGCTGAGGCAGAGGTGGGATCTGCAGGAGGGCATCGAGCATCGCCGTGGCCTGGGTGGAAACATTTCTGTGTGTTTTGGAGGTTTCTCATGAAATGGAGGAATAATTGAGAAGAAGAGCGGTCAATAGCGAGTGATTCATCTGCCAGATTGAGCTTTGCTCTCCCCCTCAGGATTGCAGAAGCCAACTGTGATTTCCTGACCTTATCTCCTCTCCGAGTGGGTAAACAACAAACCAGCTCCTCTGTCGCTGCCTGGAGTAGCTGGAAGATAGTCACAAGCAGATCTGGTTGGTTTGTTTGTTTGTTTGATGGGAAACAAACATCTTCTCCTCCAGCTCCTGTGTGTGGGCACAGCTCCCACATCGCTGTGGTACCGCCAGGTCTGGGACCTCCATCCTCACCCAGAACACGCAGTGCCGTGGTCACAACACGCCTTGGAGGCTCTCTGTGTGTGGAGAGCACCCGCAGCTCACCCCCAGCGCCTGCCCCCCATTCCTGAAGGTCTCTGTGCCATTCCCAGCCCTCAGGGCCAAAGGTCTTCAGCACAGGAGGAATGAGCCCAGGGAAAGCACAAATTCACCTCTTGGTCTTCTCCTCCTTCCACTTCTCCAAAAAAGACAGGAAGAGGGGACAACCATGTGCTTGCAGAGCCAAAGCAGTCATTTGCCCCCTTGTGAGACACTTCTCAGATGGTTTTGGTGGTCTGCAGACCAAAAATGGAATGGCATTCCAGTCCAGACATCCCTTCATGGAGACTCCTGCCTCCCTCCCGCCAGAGTCCTGCAAGCTGAGATGGGCACAAGGGGAAAGCAAATCTTCTGTTACTGGAAAAAACATCCTGCATTTCCCCCTGGAGCAAAGCAGGGGAGGAAGAAGCGTGGTCAGCACGAAGCCCATCAGAAATCTCAGCCTGATTAGGAGCGGTGATCCCCTGACACGGAGCAGCAATTTACAGGCACCGTTAGCCCACGCCAGAGAGAGAGAGGGATGCTGAGAATGTCCTATTTTCCGCACCTCCAGAATGCCACACGATTCGTGGGGGATAAAAATAATTAGCTGGAGCGTCTCAGGGATGATTGACAAGTACCCAGGGGCTGGGAGTTGCCCCGCTGTGCCGCCCTCATCTCCAGCACTGTGAAGGGGGAGAGCTTTGCCGAGAGCCGGCTCTGGATGCTGCCGGATCCGTGGGAGTGGGATGAGCCGAGGGGAGCTTGGGGAGTCACTCCAGCCTGCACACAGGACCCTGCTGCATCTTCAGGGGCTGCATCCTGGGGTGCTGCCCCTAAATCTGCTGCTGCCAGAGGGGGTTTGGTCACACAAGGACGAGCCAGGCTTTGGCTGTCCCCTCCTGATGCAGGTGGGACTTGGGTCCCACCTTCTTCTCCCTCCTTCATCAACCTCTGAGCAGCCTCTCCGCTTTTGAACCTTTTGTGGTATTTTCTAATTATTGATTATTATTAATTAATACTAATTTTTATAATTATTCTTGTTAAGTGGCACTGTTGGGCTGTCAGGAATAACGGAGAAGGTTCAGGGACAGGGCTGGGAAGTGGCTCCATGGGCTACAGGGATGAGTGAGGAATTCAGGAAGAACCTTTCCATCACTTCCCCACCTCCCAAGCCCACATGCCCAGACAGGATCTGATCCTTTCCAGCCAGTTTCCCACCAGGAACTACTTGGATCCCCCTTCTCCCAGCTTTTTGCCTCTCATTCCTCATTCTGTACCATTAAACCCAGCACCTCCAGGCCTGCATGCCCTGTCTCTCTGGTCAGGCACAGCTCCTCCCAAACTGGGAGCTCAGAAGGTGATGTGATCCAGAGCTGGGGGACTGGTTTTGCATTGCTGATGAACTCACTGGGAGCTGTTTGTTGTGTGAGCCAAAGCTGGGACAGGGCAGCAGAGGGGTTTATGTTCCTGAAAGCAGCCACAAATTTCACGTGAGCCTTTCCAAAATGAAAGGTTGGGCAGGGGAAAACCCAAAACTTGTGTTTTGACATCTTCCAAACATCTCCTTTTGTGCTAACTCAGCACTTCTTGTTTAAAAAAAAAGCTCCAACCATTTGTGCTGTCCATGGCTGTGTTGGGAGGGGATCCAAAACAGCTCAGAGCCAGGGGACTGGAGCATCCCACGGGCATCACCTCAGGGCTCCAGAGCAGGGCTCCAGTGCTGGTGTTTATTTATCTGTTGCCTTTATGGGTTTATGGTATATAAACTTTGGGATCAGTTTGTGAGTCAAACTGAGCAAGAGCTCCTCGTGCACTTGGATCGTGGGAAAAATGGGAAAAGGTCTGGTAGAACCCCTCAAAATGGGCTTCCCCATGGGATGAAAAGCTGATACTCCATTAACAGCAGCAGCATCACCTCCCAGCTTGTTCTGTGCCCTCGGAGGCTCCTTTGCTGTGACTGAGCAGGGTCATTTCTGCTTCAGCCTGGCAGAGCCAAGCACACCTGGTGAGCGGGAACCTGGCACGGCTGGAACGGGGATTGGTGAGCAGGAACCAGGAGCTGGGATGTCGTTAGTGCTGTCCTAATTGCTTTGTGCATGTCTCAGTCTAAAGAGGGGGAAAGCCCTGGGGGAGCTGCTGCTTCTCAGCCCAGAACACTTCAGAGGTGTTGGATGGAGAGCAATAATGAGAACTGCCAGAAAAGAGAAAAAAGATTTAAAATAGAGCACAAAAGTCAGAAGGAAACACAACTATTTCTGCTGCAGAAGCTCCTGGGAGCCGTCACTCAGACACCTGGTGCTCCCTCCCCTGCTCTTTCCTCGCCTCATTTCCCAGGTCAGGCCAAACCTGCTCAGCTTCACCATCACCCTCCGAGAGGAACGAGACCAAAACATTTCATCTATTGACGTGCTGCTGCCTTTTTTTTGCTATTGATTCCTTAATTAAAAACGAATAAAATTCCACCAAAGCAGACATTTCTCCGAAACACTCCATCAGTCAAAATAAAAAAAAAAAAAGAAGAGGAAACAAAATCAATGTCCTATTTAAAAAAAAAACGAAACACATTTGGGAGCAGATTTTGGAGCAGCCTCAGCAGTCCCTTCTCTAACGAGTTCTGTTTGCTCTGCCTTCCCATGCTCTCCAGTCCCTTTTCTCTTCACTGTCATCCTTTCCTCTGGAATTTTCCCCACAAATCCCACCACTTCTGGTTGGGTTTTCACCATCTCTCAAGGGTGAAGCCCAGGGAACCTGCCTGTTTCCCTGCAGGGCCCTGTGTGTCGCCTTGAGTTTTGCAGTCCTTCGATGTTTTTCATTCCTGTAATAGAATTCTCACGCACTTTCTGTAAACATAGCCATATTTTGCTAACTGTTCCTTATTGTTTCCATTCTTTCTCCTAAGGCGGCGAAGGTTGATGGGCTTTTCCTTTGACCAGGGTGATTGGGGAGGGGGAACCCCATCCTCCAATCCACGGTGGGTTCTAAGAACATATATAAATGACTAAATAAACAAGCTTGGGGCTTTTTGGCCCTGGTGTCCTGTCCTGACGGAGCTGAGTCTGCGTGGTTCTTTTTGTGTCCAAGTGCGACATCTGGAAAATATGGCTATGTTTACAGGAAGTGCGTGAGAATTCTGTTACAGGAATGAAAAATATCAAAGGACTGCAAAACTCAGGGAGACACCTGTGCACAGGCACCGTGTCCCTAAGGATGGGTGACACCTCTGCCTCTGTGCTCCTCTCAGAGAAAAACCTTTGGCAAATCATGGAGGCACAGCAAACCCAAAGCCAGTATTCCCAGGATGTCATGGCTTTAAGCAGCATTCCTGCTTTTCCAGCCCCATTTTCCTACTCCTGTGCAATTTGCAGGCTCTCTGGGAGTGCTGCATTAATGGCTCTGACTCCGTAGGGATGCCTTCACAGAGGGACTTGGCTGTGAACAGCCACCCCAGGGGATTCCCTCCGAGCAGAGGTTTAAAGATTTGGGTAATTTATCTTAAAATGGGGGTGTGCTGATGTTTGATGCAGGATGAATGATCCTGGGAAAGGCTGCGGGACTGGAGGGCAGGCAAGGGCGCTTGAAGTGTCTGTGAGGCTGAACCTTTTCCACGTGGAGCTGTGCCGCTGCCTGATAAGGGATTCAGCCCAAACCCAGACGTGTGTCAATGCTGGAACATTGGGATTGATCGTGCTCCATCCTGGATGGGCTGGATTTGGTTTCCTTCGAAATGTGTGGCCCAGCCACGCTGGAGATAAGGAATTGCCCTGCATTGATCAGACTCAGCTGGCGGATGCTGGATTCATCCGTGGGGATTTGCTCAGCCCTCACTGCGGAGCAGCTGAAGGTCTGCAGAGCCCGTGACCTCTGCAGCTCAGGGACACATCCCTGGCATCCAGCAAGCTCCCGTGGGATCTGCCACAACATCATCATGGGGTTGTTCAGCCTGGAGAAAAGGAGGCTCAGGGGACACCTTATCACTCTCAGGTGGATCAGGTGGGGGTCGGGCTTTTCTCCACACCAGCCACTGACGGAACGAGAGGACACAGCCTTGAGTGTGCAAGGGAAGTTTAGGTTAGATGTCAGGAAAAAATTCTTCACTGAAAGAGTGATTGGGCACTGGAATCGTCTGCCCAGGGAGGGGACAGAGTCACCATCCCTGGAGGTGTTTAAGAAAAGCCTGGACGTGGCACTCAGTGCCGTGGTTCGGTTGATGAGGAGGTGTTAGGTTAGGTCGTAGGTTGGAATGGATGATCTCAAATGTCTTTTCTAGTCTAGTTCATTCTGTGATTCTGTGATCAGTGGCTTGCTCTGTTTGATCTTTAAATGCTCTGCACGGTGCTTAAAGCAGAGCTGGGGTTGTTCCTTGTTTGCCAGAGCCTGGATGTCCAGTTCCAGTTACGCTTTTCCCTGAGGACACAGTTAGCATGGCATCCCTGGGATTCCCGTGTCATGAATGAGGGAGAGGGTTTAGGACTCTGTCCAGCACAGCAGTGGGAGGATGTTGTGTGGTGGGAGAGGCTGTGGAAGAGGCTCAGGCCGGGTGTGTTGGACAGGGAGTGTTTTTATCCTGCTGGAGCCACCGGGCCGGGTGCCACAGGGGGGTTGAGTCCAGCTGTTTGCGTGGCCACGGTGCTGGGGAGAGGGGAGGGAAGCAAGGCACTGACAGATCTGGGACATGGGATTAGGCTCTTTCTAAGGCCTTCCTTAATTATTTCTGATGGTGTCTTACACCTGGGAGGGCTCGGCTGGTGCCCAGATCAGAGCTCCCAGCTCCCAGCCCAGCCCTTCCCGCCTCGTCCATCTCGGTGCCACCACAAGGCAAAGCTCTGAGTGTCCACATCCCCGTGGGGCTCCCTGGTGTGAGCTGCCCTCGGTTCCTCTGCAGCAGCACAGCCAGGGGTCTGAGTGGGAATGTCTCCTGGTGCAGGCTGGAAAGAGCATCACTCAACACAATGCCAAGGGAGGAGGGATGCAAGGTGGTGACCAGCAAATGGGAGTATTCACAGAATCCAGCAATGGTTTGAGTTGGAAGGAACCTTAAAGTTCATCTCAGTCCATCTCCTTCTGCCCTGGGCAGGGACACCTTCCACTATCCCAGGTTGCTCCAAGCCCCATCCAGCCTGGCCTTGGGCACTTCCAGGGATCCAGGGGCAGCCACAGCTGCTCTGGGCACCCTGTGCCAGGGCCTCCCCACCCTCCCAGGGAAGGCTTTTTTCCTGTGTTTTCTCCATCCCTGGCTGTCCAGGTTGGACAGGGCTTGGAGCAACCTGGGATAGTGGAAGGTGTCCCTGCCCATAGCAGGGGGTGGAATGGGGTGGGATTTAAGGTCCCTTCCAACCCAAACCAATTCTGAGATTCTACAAATGCAAAGGCATCCTTCTTCCATGAAATGGGAGTGATGCTTCATAGGTACAAGAAGTGCCAGGGAGATTTTTCCCAGCCTGGCCTAAAGTTTTGTCTTTTCTCACCCTGGAAAAGGGTCAGCACTGGGGCTGCGACGGTGAAAATGAGCTCCTGAGCTGGAAACTCACATCTCGTTCTGCCTTCTTGTCCCTGAGCACCAGGCAGGAGCCTGGGATCGAGGCTGGAGATGCAGCAAGGCTCAAAATACCAACCTGCCCTCCCTCTCCTCAGCCTGCAGGGAGCTGGGAAGGGCTGTGCCCATCCCTGGGATCTCCCACCCACCGTCTGCCCTGGCTGTAGGCTGAGACAGGGAGTTTTCCTGGTGCTGAGCACCGGGAGGTGGTGCCTGCCTTGCTCTCGTGCCCTTCCAGCTCCTTTCCTTACACGTGGGTTGCTGTGCCAGGCTCCCAGCCAGGCCCATCCCAAGGGAAATGCAGGATTCAGCTCTGCTGAGGCTCCCTGGCCATAAGGTTCTGTTAGGATAGTAAATACCACAGCTAATTAACAGAAGAGGTGTTGGCTAATGAGCTCAAGGCACGTGCAGCCTCAAAGCAGATCCAGATAATCAAGCCCCAAACCTTAAAAACCATGTCCCCATCTCCTATGTCATCCCACTGCTCTGCATCCCTGAATTTCCATGGCACCTCCTCGGAGGAGACAGGCAGGATTTCTGCCACCCCGTCCTGCAGGAGAGGGAATCTAAGAGCAGCTCTCACCAGAAGGAGGAGGCCAGCTCAGGGGGGCTTTGCTCCTCTTTTCCTTTTTTTCCTATATTTTAATGAACAGTAATAATGTCCCTGGTTTTGTTTTTTTTCTCTCTCTCTTCCTTTTTGTTTTTTTTTAAACAATTTGAAACCATCTGACATACGGGAAAAATAATGAATTCGGTTTTTCGCCTGCACTCTCTGATCTGTCAGTCTGCACCCGGGAGCCGCGCTCAGGGGGAGGAGGAGGCAGGGGTGCTGGCCTACATTGGGGAGATAATGATGTTCCTGCTGATCCCCCTTCCAGGAGAAGGTTCAGGCATGTCCCGCAGCTGAGGCGAGCCAGGGTTTGCCACAGCCTTTTCCTTCAGCTTTGTATTTCTCTTTGTGGGAGGGTGTTCGTAGCTACAGTAAAGCGAGATGTGCTTGGAGCATCTCCGCAACCTCATGGGCTCTTCCCTGATTCCCAGGGGCTCAGGGACTGGATCCACCAGGTCCCTGCTGCCTCCAAAGGAGATTAACCCAGGCTGTGCTCTTTAGTGTCAGCATCAGCCCCAAAAGCCTCTCTAACCATCACCCAGGGTAGGATTGGTGAGGGTGCTGCAGCCTCTGTGGAGTCACTGAATCCCAGAATCATTTTGGCTGGAAAAGCCCTCCCAGACCATCGAGTCCAACCTGTGACCAATCCCCCCTTGTCACCCAGCCCAGAGCCCTGAGTGCCACCTCCAGTTGTTCCTTGGACACCTCCAGGGATGGGGACTCCAACCCGCCCTGGGCAGCCCCTGCCAAAGCTTGACCACTCTTTCCATGGAGAAATTCCTCCTGATGTCCGACCTGATCCTCCCCTCATGCAGTCTGAGGCTGATTCCTCTTGTCCTGTCGCTCATTCCCTGGGAGCAGAGCCAGATCTTCCCCTGGTTCCGCTCTCCTGTCAGGGAGTTGTCCCCCATAAGCCTCCTCTTGTCACGGACAGTCCCGTGTGGGACACCCAAACCACAGCCCCCCACCGCCCCTCCAAAGGGGGTGGGGGTTTTGCTGTGCTCCCAGCACAGGACTGGCACAGGTCTCAGTGCAGGGCAGCTGGGCAGAGCTGGGGGCTTGCACAAGAGCAGGGATGGAGGGATAACCCAGCTGGGAGAGCCTGGGATTCAGAGCACCTCACCTATCTGTGCCTCAGTTTCCCCTGTGCCCAGAGCAGCTGTGGCTGCCCCGTCCCTGGCAGTGCCCAAGGCCAGGCTGGACAGGGTTTGGAGCAACCTGGGATAGTGGAAGGTGTCCCTGCCCATGGTGGGGGTGGAACAAGATGAGCTTTAAGGTCCTTTCCAGCTCAAAGCATTCCATGGTTCCACGATTTTATACTGGGAGGGGGATCCCCAGCACAGGGGGATCCTGTGTGTGACGGGGGGGCTCTTATCAGTAAATTTGATTCCATCAGTGGTAATGAGGCCAGATGGGCCTCGTTTTCCCTCCGTTCCTCTCCCATCCCTGCTGACACATCTGGGAAGCTTCCCCCTGACTTTCCTCGGTGCTGACAGGCAGAATTGGAGCCATTAATCTCAGCTGTCCTGGATCACGGACCCACCTCTCTCCGTCATGGGCAATACTCGTCAGTTTACGGGCAGCCAGGGCGGACACAGCAAAGCAAAAGAGCTCCCTCCGAAATCCCCCAGCCCTGAGTTAGGGCTTGGCAGTCACTGTTGACAGGATCCATCCAAAAACACCACCTTGCCAGGGAGAACCGAACGAGGACCTGGCAAACACAATATATTCTTTGGCATTGTGTTGCTCCTTCAACTGGGAGAGAAAATTTGAAGTTTTTTTACTCTTTGCAGAGTGAACGTTCCGAGTAAACAATCCATACCTGGCCAGCTACCTGCCTGCACAGCAGCTGGCTCTTTGTTAATTTGGGGAAGGGGGTTGCCAAAACTTCTTTCTCCTCGTACAGAAGGCTTTTCAGTGGAATACAAACGCTCACTCATCCCGTGTCACATCTGCTTGTGTGCTCTCCAAAATGGATCCTGCCCAGAGCCAGCTCTCACAAAGGATTTCAGAACTTTGATGTTTGGTTTCATTCCAATCCATTGTGAAAAGTGAATATTTAAAACACTCTCTAGCCAAGCATCTGGGAGCAAACCCCTCCTCAGCATGAAAAAGC
Source organism: Ifrita kowaldi (assembly GCA_013398055.1). Taxonomy (NCBI): domain Eukaryota; kingdom Metazoa; phylum Chordata; class Aves; order Passeriformes; family Cinclosomatidae; genus Ifrita; species Ifrita kowaldi. The sequence continues at coordinate 175,799 of VZRS01012786.1, forward strand.
CAAGAGTATTCCAGTGATATTCCTCGATCTGACCTGGAGAGGGCTTAGATGGAGGGAAATCAGCCCCTCCAGGGCACTGAGTGGGAAAGCGGAGCTGAGCTTTGCTGCAGTGAGATGAAACCATCTCTAGGAATCATTTCTGAATTTTAGGGATCTGCATTCTCCAGCAAGACACTGTTGCACTGGAGAAATCCATCCTACTGACCCTGGAAATGTGGAACACGTGAGACTTTCAGTGGCTGCATGAAAGAAGAGACAAATCATGAGGAGAAAACAGAAGGAAAAAGGGGGAATTTTAGGAAATATTAGCAGTTTGTTCCTCATGAGCTCCTTAATGTGAGGAGGGTCCATGAATGAGGCTCAGCTGCAGAGGCAGGAGGGAGACAGGGGTACAGGTGTCTGCTTGGGCTGGAGAGGGTTCAGCCTTGCTGGCAGCCCCACAGGCCCCTCCCGCTCTCACACACACTGAAGTGCCACAAGACAAATAGGACCGGGAGAGAGATGCACTATTTAAACTTTCATCACTGTTTTTCTCCCTGGCTCCCCTTGTTTCTTTTGATTTATTTTTTAGTGTGTTTTCCCCAGGCTGTGCTGTTCGCCTGCATCTCTTTCCTCTCCTTCTTCTCCCGGCAGCAGCCGGCGCCGTTCCGGGGCACTGGCAGCTGCCCAGCATTTTTCAGGCTGTCCAGGGTCGGCTCCCGTGGGTCAGCAGCAGGAAAGAGGCAGCAGAGCAGCACCAAGCTGGGGAAGATGTGGCCAGGACACGGCAGGGACAACAGGGGACAATGCCATGCCAGGGGACAATGCCGTGGCAGTGTCAGCAGGGCCGGAGGCTGGCAGCACACAGGAGGGGGCCGGATGCTTGGAAACAGTGCCAGAGCTCCCCCCAGAGCCAGTGTGGCCTCTGTAAATTGACCGCGGACAACACGGACTGGGTCGTTTTCAGCCTGTCTTGTGTAGGGAAGGTGCAGAGAGCTACAGGGATTGTTTTGCAAATCATGGAAAGCTTTGGGTTGGAAGGGACCTTAAAGCTCATCCAGTGCCAGCCCTGCCATGGGCAGGGACACCTCCCACTGTCCCAGGCTGCTCCAAGCCCCAATGTCCAGCCTGGCCTGGGGCAGTGCCAGGGATCCAGGGGCAGCCACAGCTGCTCTGGGCACCCTGTGCCAGGCCCTCCCCCCCCTCCCAGGGAGCAATTCCTTCCCAATATCCCATCCATCCCTGCCCTCTGGCACTGGGAAGCCATTCCCTGTGTCCTGTCCCTCCATCCCTTGTCCCCAGTCCCTCTCCAGCTCTCCTGGAGCCCCTTTAGGCCCTGGAGGGGGCTCTGAGCTCTCCCTGGAGCCTTCTCCTCTCCAGGTGAGCACCCCCAGCTCTCCCAGCCTGGCTCCAGCCCTGGAGCATCTCCGTGGCCTCACTCCAGCAGCTCCATGTTCTCCCTGGGCTGAGGACCCCAGAGCTGGACTCAGCTCTGTGGATGGGGTCTCACAAGGGCAGAGCAGAAGGGCCGAATCCCCTCCCTCATCCTGCTGCCCACGCTGCTGGGGATGAGCCCGGGGTACGAAGAAAAGGATAAGAAGAGTGTTCAGCATCCCAGGGAGCAGCTGCAGATGGGAATGGTCTCCAGGTTTCAGATGTGGGATGCAAAGGAAGATCTGATCAGTCATACTTGAAGGGGGAATATCACACACTGGAGTCAGGAGCCCTGTGCTGACCCCGTATAAACTCAGACCACTCGCTCTGTATTGTTCATTTTTCCTCACCTGCCAAAGCAAAAGGATTGAAATCCCAATTGCATCAGGTCGGGGAGAGGTAGAACGGATGCACTTCGAGACTGTGGAGGGGAGGATGCAATTGGCATCCAGGGTTAGGTTCCCTCCAGAGCTCAGCTCACCGAGCCCCACAGTCCTGCCCCAAGTCCCCAGCTGGTGCTACCCTGAGACACCCAGCCCGTGACAATGCTCAGACAGCAAAATCCCTGCCTTTCAAGTGTTGGACAAAACCTAAGAGTCTGTTTATATCCTTCCTAGCTCTGAAGAACTGCTGGAAATCGGAATCCTAAATGTGTACAGGCCTGATAAATGGAAAGCTCAACACTCCTGGAGCTGTAAGCTGCTCTGCAGTGGTTTAGGCCCTCACAATTTGCAGCCTTCAGGGTTGATAATACAGCAAGACCATGAGCAGTCTGCTGGAAAACTCTGCCAGAAATACAATCCCTGTAAGGGGATTCTCTTATCCAGTGTTGCAAGCTTCATCCTAAAAGCAGTTTTGTGTTCTAGCCCCTTTTCCTCCCCTTGGAAAGCTTTCCTAGACACTTGATGAAACAGAGAACCTTCTTTCTCCCCCAGCATCCAAATTTTCCTGCTTATTCCTTTGTCTTCTCCCAACATTCTCCTGGTTCTTCACTGTAACTCATCACAGTGAAGCCTCCCAGCCTTTGCTTTGCCAATTAAACAAGCCAACCTCTGCCGATTTCACCCGCTAGGAGAGCTGCTCTTTTCCTTTGATCAGCTCCACAGAATTCTGCATCCATGAGTGTGGCCAAAACCCCCCAGAATCTCAAAAGCATCGTGCAGAGCAACACTACTAAAGCTCCAAAACGCCCCCAAGGCTGGTGGGGAAAGCAGCCACTGGCTGGGAAGAGGAGGCAGCTCCCTGCAGTTCTCAAGCAGAGAAGAGGATGCTCCGATCCCAAATGAGGCGCAGAAATGATGCCACAGCCAATTAACTCTTCATTCTGCTGAATATCATTAGCAAAGAGCTGACTGCCAGAGTCACACCCCCCAAAGTCGTGACACATTGACCAGCTTTTGCACAAGGGCAGGATAATAGATACACGGAATATTTGGGGCTGGAAGGGACCTTTAAAGGCCATCTAGTCCACCCCCCCCTTCCATTTTTTCTGAGAAGGAGATTTTTCTGAGAATTTTTATGAATTTTTTTCTGAGAAGGAAATTGCAGCAGAGCAGGTAGACTTATAGGAGAACAGAGGATTTGTTTAAGAATCCCCATAAGTTTTTGGTGTGGCAAAAAAATTCATGCCACCATATAAGTTATTTGCTATAGAATATGATCAATCATGGCTGGCAGGGAAATTAGATGTAAAAACTTAAAACTATGACACTGATAAAGAGCATTCCAGCAAACACACAAACCCAGAGCCAGATTTGAAGCTGAAAAACACTGGCTGCTCAGCCCAGTTCTTCACACCTTCCACTAGACCAGAGGATCAGGATCCTCCAGGACAGGTAGGGAGCCCAGAGGCTGCACGTTGAATCCTGCTTCTTTCACAAGTGCCTTGCCAGCCAGCAGACCTGGGCTCCGAATGCCCCAGCGTGGAGCAGAGATGGGATTTGCAAAGGGTTTGTGTTCCCAAAGCTCCCCAAGGGCAAGCGGCCCGTGCGGGTCAGGGCAGCGCCGGCTGCGGTCAGGCCCAGCAGCTGTTGTGTGATGCCTCCTAAGCCTGGCTTGTCTACAAGAGCTGAACATGCCTCCCTGACAAGCTGCAGCGCCGTGTCTGAATGCACAAACACTTCGAGCAAAGCTCCCACATCCACCCTCGCTGCACGGGAGGCTGAGCTGAGCCAGCTGAATCCCTCTGGGCCGGCTCCCCGGGGCTTCCCCTGCTTCCCTCACTGCAGAGACAAAACACAGGAGCAAAGGTATCCTTGTTCAGCTCGGCTTTGTCATCTCCTCAGGGCCTCGTGTTCTCACCCAGCGCTCGCTGGGAGGCAGCTGTCCCCACTGGGGCTGCTCTTGATTCATCACAGAATTACAGAGTGGGCTGGAAGGAACTCTAAAGCTCATCCAGTCCCACCCTCTGCCATGGGCAGGGACACCTCCCACTATCCCAGGCTGCTCCAAGCCCCATTGTCCAGCCTGGCCTTGGGCACTGCCAGGGATCCAGGGGCAGCCACAGCTGCTCTGGGCACCCTGTGCCAGGGCCTCCCCCCCCTCCCAGGGAACAATTCCTTCCCAATATCCCATCCATCCCTGCCCTCTGGCAGTGGGAAGCCATTCCCTGTGTCCTGTCCCTCCATCCCTTGTCCCCAGTCCCTCTCCAGCTCTCCTGGAGCCCCTTTAGGCCCTGGAGGGGGCTCTGAGCTCTCCCTGGAGCCTTTTCTTCTCCAGGTGAGCACCCCCAAATGATTTACACTTGTTCTCTCAGCTTTGGGGCCAGGAAGCACCTTCCAGTGGTTCGTGGCACACTGTGATCACCAGGAGCATCCTCTGGTCATTGTTACTTAACTCCCACACGAGCTGGGCCCAGATCCCAGAGTGCCACAGACCCCATGGGGAAGGGGAGCCATGAAGATGAGCAAGGCCTTATCCAAGGGATCTCATTCCGCAGGGGACTCTTGTGCTGAGTCTGACACCAGCTGAACATTCCTTGCAGATATTTGGCTCAGGGCAACCCTCAGGGGCTCCTCAGCATCCACCTCTCCAGCCCAGCAGCTGGGTGGCCCTTGCCCACCAGCAGGTGTTGGGGTTGAATCACTTAACACTGCAGGAGAGGTGGCCCCGAGAAGAGGAGGTTGGTTACACAAACCCAGCAGCAGTGAGGTACCAGCCACAGCAGCACGGGAAAACAGCCTTAATTAGGGAAAACGTACTGGTGGCTGCAGGGCTTTTTGCTTCCTCCACATGCAGGACCTGGCTGCTGGAGGATCCTGTTAGCTCAGTAAATATTGCTAATGACTGAGGCTCTGTTTGCTTGCCACATCCTTGTCCAGCTGCCGGGAGCATTTAGAGACATCCACGTCATTCCTGACTCAAAGGCAGCGTTAGCCTGGGGTCTCAGCCCCGCACTGAAGAATCCTGTGGGGGCTCACTAATTAGTGACGGGGAAGTTGTGCAGGGTGGGACAGTGTGCAGGAAAGCCTCTAACAACTAATTAAAAAAGCTGATGAGTGCACCAAGAGCACCATCATTTAATGGTGTTTCTTTTTGCTGATGTGCTGTAAGATGCACTTTCCCAGAGGGCAGGGAGCAGAGACCCCGAGCTGTCCCCTCTCACCCAGGCAGCCCATATGGAGAATGGATTGAAGCCTCTCCAAGGCTGGTTTAAAAATATTCAGTAATCCCTTTACTTTGACAGAAAATGAGGGGTTTGGCAGGGAGAAGTTTGTCAGCAGTTCTGTGGAAAGTTTTGTCTGCAGTGAAGAGAGGGACGAGTGTCCAGCTGAGGGGACAAGTGTCCAGCTGAGGTCTTGAGGGCAACGTGAGGAACAGGAGACCTGATGGGCTGATTCACCTCCACCCCGGGAGGTCTCACTCTCATGTCCATTTGGGGATATAAATGGGGGCTCCCACCCCATAAAAAGCCTCATGTCGTAGACTCATGGAATCATTCAGGTTGGAAAAGCCCTCTAAGCCCATGGAGTCCAACCATTCCCCCAGCACTGGCACCATGTTCACCGCTAACCGTGTCCCCAAGTGCCACATCCGGGGATGGGGACTCCACCACTGCCTTGGGCAGCCTGTTCCCACCTGACCACCCTTTCAGTGAAGAATCTTTCCCTAATATCCCAACTACACGTCCCCTGGTGCACCTTGAGGCCCTTTCCATCCGGCTCTCTGCTCCTACTCCTGTGGGCTGGAGCCATCCTGGATCCTTTCTCCATCGTTTTCATCCTCCCAGGCACATGCGGGTTAACTCCATTTGCTTTGCTGTCAGGAATAACCGCCCCTGCAGCCCCAAACAACTCTTCCTATTTATATCCCTGGTTTAATCAGCAAGGCTAGCACTTCCATAGCTACATGATTAAAAATTAGGAGAGCAGATTCTGTAGTGGTGCCTCATCATAACAACCAATCCTGGGAGCTCAGTGGATGAATAATGGATCATGGCTCCACGCTACCGGCTTCTTGCTTTCCCTCCTTTCTTCTTCTCCCTTTTTATCTTTCATTCTTCTTCTCCTCCTCCTCCTCCTCCTCTGCCTCCTCTCCCGGGCTGGAGTTGGCGTGGGGATGGAATACATCCATCCTTCATTTTGCAGAAGTTAGCGAGACATCACAGATTCCTCTTCATCAGCCCCTCCACCCCAACCAAATTCCCTCCTGGGGAGCCTGGGGACATCAATAATTCCCAGCTACCTGGAGGACTGGGCAGTGAAAACCATTTACTTGGGAAGAGGTAGCCAGGGCCCATCCTCTCCTCATCGCCATAAGCAGCTCCTCAAGGCTGGCTGCTGATCCCACGGGGAGCAAAACTGTAACAAACGAGGATTTCTGGCACAGGGCAGACAGGTGATTCCAGGTTTGTTTGCTTCATGTTGTCCCCTATCCCATAATATCCCCTAGTGGGCAGCTAAGGGACACCCTGGATTGCTTTGCAGGGGAGATGTTGCTGCAGGAATACCAGGAAGAAAAAGTCAGGAATGTCAAACATCCCACCACAAAAGTTCCTTCATTAAATTCCAAGATGGTCTTCAGAGAAAGATTTGTGGGTTGGTTTTTTCCCCGCTCTACAAAATGAATTTTCAATATTTTTTACAAGCAGAGGTCAAATTCAATTAATGGATTCAGTGAGGGGAAAAAAACTATTGAAAAATGCCAGATTTGGTTTTAAACAGCATAAACTCATCCAATGAAATAAAATAAATAAATTTAAAAAATTAAAATTCATACTTCTTTAATAGTTAAATAACACCAGAATGGAGCAGAATTGTTCCCACTTTCACATCTCAGTGACAGGCATTCCAACTAACCCAAACCACAGATTTTTCACTTGCTTTTTCCACTCCTTTAGCCTGGGGAAAAAAAAAATAAAAAGTACATTTTGGATCCGTGTAGAAAAGCTTTTTTTCCCCGGTCCTTGAGTTCCACCCACTGAGCTGAAAAATCCCATTACTCGCGGCGCCTGGCAGCCGCGGTGCGCGCAGCGGGGTGTGCCCGCAGCACATCTGCACATCCCGGGCTGGGGCAGGCAGCCACCTCTGGGGTGTCAGGGAGCAGAATCCCTGCCCAGTTCCTGATCCCAGCCCGGCACTGGAGGAGTTGTTAAATATTCCTCAGCCAACGACAACGCAGGGGCAGCTCAGGAGCGGAGATGGACTTGGGGGTTTCAGAGGGGGCTTAGGCCAACCTTGGCTCTGAGGGGGAGAAGCCCTGACTTGGAGCAAAACCAGCTCCACCTTGGTGGAAAACTGGTGGATTTCACCCAACTGCATCCCCTCCGAAGGATGCTGAGGGTAGGGGGGTTCTGCCGCCCGCTTCTGAGCAGGGTGTGAAGGAGCAATTTCCCATTTCTTGTGATGCCTTTTCCTGGTCT
>VZRS01012792.1:5326-160829 GCA_013398055.1 Ifrita kowaldi
GGCAGCGCTCCGCCAGCCCGCCCCGTGCTCTGCCCGGCGGGACCCCGCGGGGGATGGAGGGTGCGCAGGGACCGGGGAGCGCCCGCGCTGCCCCGCGCCCGGGGCCAGGGGAGGTGAAGGGCAGGAGCCGGGTGGCCGCCTGACAGGAGGGGAAGTCGGTTCAAAATGCCTGGAAGTACCAACCCTAGGACTGTGCTAGCACTCAAGATAAATAAATAAGGGCTTTTAATTTGTTTGCTTGTTAGAAAGTTTTGGACTTTTTTTTTCCCGGAGGGAGAGTGGTGTAGAGGGCGAAAAATAAACCCGAGAAATCTCTCCGACTGAGAACAGAGTGCGTAGAGAGGCACTTGGTCGAGCTGAGAGCTGGGGTGATGCTCCTGTACCAAGAGCACGTGTACTTGCCAGCTGTCCAGCTGCGGTGAACTACCCCAGAGGGATCACTCGGAATTTGGGCAGCACCGTGCTCCTGTTGACTTTGGTGCAGGGTGCCTGATCCCTCAGGGCCCTTGGGATTCTTGTAGTAGCCTCTGAAACTTTCTATGTGCCTTGTCTGCTAGGGATAGCTAAGTTGAGTTATGGTCCTCTGCCAGTTAGTTTCCCATGATTTTTACTGTAGTGTGTATTTCAAGTGTGTCTGGTGCTGGGCTTTCTTGCTGAGAGGACTTGAAAATCCTCAGGGTTGTCTGTAAAGCATAATAGACATGTTCTCACTGTCAAGGTGAAGCTTTGAAAGGTAAATGAAAGGTTTTGGTCAAAATCCTTCCATCACCTGCCCAGGATGAGGAGAGATACAGAGAAGCCGCAAGGCTCTTGTATCTTCTGCACAAGGATAAATCAGTGCCCTGGCCCCTGCACTCAGCCCTCTCTGCGTGTAGGCAGCGTGTAACAGCGCAGTGATAGACAAAGATGTGCTGTCACATTGTGCAAGCCCAGCTGTGCTGTCTTTTCTGCCTTTCTGTTAAGTGCTGATGAGACTATTCCAGGCGTGCAGGAAGGAGGAGATGCACAGGGCTCGGAGGGCTATGCGCTGCAGATGAGTCTGATTGTGAGAGGTGCTAAGCATCACCTCTCCCAGGATGGTCCTTCCAGCCTGGTGGGAGCAGTGTGCTCTGCTTGCAGGGGAGCTCACGCATGAAGGCTTTTCCCTACCATCTTTAGGACATTACTAATCTGAGCCATTCCCCAAGTGTGCTCGCTTTAGGACTCAGTCCTCTCTCCTGCTTATAGGAAGTCTGCTTGTTCATATCTTCAGCATGCTGCCTGCAGCCCTTTACAATGACTGCAGTGTCCTGGCTAGCAGCACCCCAAGAGTTAATCCTTTCCCATCATCTCCTTCTGCAAACAGATTTCCACCCCTAACCTCAGGGACTGAGACCAGGGCTGCATGTCAGGAGAGAATCACTGGTGAGCATCTAAACTAGAGCATTTTTGATCACCATGGAGTGGTGGGATCTGACTGCTCCTGTTGTAATCCTGGTAATCCAGTGCATGCTGGGTGCTGTCCCCTGGTGCTGAGAGGCCGCCCCTTGTAGTCGATGCAAACTCCAGACTTGATATATTTTGTTTCTGTAAGCCGCTTCCATATTTCGGTTGTTTGGCGACTGTGTGTAACGCGCTTGGAAGTGTCAGTCTAATTCTCCATGGACAGACATCTACACCACCAAAACCGCAAGGGGAAGTAGCACTGATTTCCCAAATCACTGGCAATCTTGTTCTAGGCTGAGCCTCAAGCAGAAGTCAGGCAGGCAACAAATTAAAGCCGCACTCTTTGGGGAAATGGGCAACCCTTGAAAAGCCTCAGATTCCTGGCCTTGGCCCTGTCTCTATAAATCACTTCAGCCGTGGACTCAGCTGGGAGCCCAAAGAGCCTGAAGAACAAGTTGCTGTCCTCTCTTCCCATGAAAGCCGGTCTCTAGGGTCAGCACAGGAACATACTGGCAGAGCTGTGTTCACTCTGCAGAGAGAAAGAAATCATTCTCTGGGAAATGTTTGCCGCGAGGTTTTCCTAGCAATTAGCTGAGGGGTGGGCTGGCTGTCCCGACCATCATTGGATGACATTTGTATTCATTTCTTGTTGGGCTGCCAGCGGCGTGCCTGGTGCCGTACGTGCCATCAGGTGACAGTCAGCTTCCTTGCACATATGCGCAGCGCTGGCTTGTCACTCACGTCATTCGCAGCGGTGACAGCGGAGGGGTTTCTGAGGAGCAGCTCGGATCAGGAGACAGTACGTTGCTTTCTGTCACACCTTGGCCAGCGGGTGGGAGCAGGGCTATGGAGATGCCCTGGTAGAGGTCCGTGCAGTAGGGAGGCTTTCTCGTGCCCCAGGTCAGCACCATCTTCCCACATCCCAGGGCATGCAAAGGGGCCTTCAGCCCCATGCGGGAGGCAATCCCTGTGTGCTGTCTGCTGCAGGCCTTCCTTTGCTTCTTGTTCCTTGGTTAGTCCTCTGTCCCCTCCTTGTCATCACATATCAGGCTCTTAAGCAGCTGGGAGACTTTTCCTGAGGCACTGAAACTGATACGTCCCCGCAGGCGGGCGAGGAGCAGGGGATTGTGCCGTGCTTGCACACAGCCGACCCTGGCCCCAAGCTCCTTTGGGAAGGAGTCAGGTGCTGGATGTGGAGCTGCTGGAAGCAGGAGCCTTGCTCAGCCACTGATACCCAACACCCACACAGGTGTCATCCCTATCCCTACCCTGTTTGAATGCATGAGGGTGGAGATACCCATCCTCACTGGCACACGTGAGATAAAACCCCGTTGCTTGCAGGATCAGACCCACCATGACCACACTGTAGGGAGCCCGTCCATGCCTGCTGAGGAGGAGGAGGAGGAGGAAAGGGAAGTCATGCCTCTCTGCAGGACACTCTCCCTGTCCCAGCAGCCCACCCGAGGGCAAGCGACTGGCACGCAGCACGCCAGACAGATGGGCTGACGGTGGCGTCCCTGCGCTCCACAGCTGTGTACATATGGCACACATGTTTTGGCTTGTGTCGACTAACTCTCCAGATGGCAGGAAGGGGTGTGGGTTCTTTTTTTCTCCCCCAGTTCTTGGTGGAGGAAGAGCCAAACACAGTTGTTTCACACAAGGAGAGGCTAACCCAGCCATGTCCCTGAGGACTGAGCTGTCCCCAGCTTGCCTCAGAGGCCAGGGCCCCCTCGGAGGTGGGAGGTAGGCGGGCAGCTGCCAGCTCTGGGAAGCTGCCTGCTGTTGAGAGAGACGTGTCGTTGCCATTGTGCTCAGCCCTTGGTGTCACAGCCACCAGGAACAAGGACTTTTCTCCCTCTCTCTGTATTGAGCTGCTGCCTTTGCTGTACAGCCATAGACTGAAGTGGGACTGAAGAGCAGATGCTCCTGAGACACAGCTCCTTCCCCCTGGTCTTGGTACTTATGGTCTTCAGCTATTAAGTCTGGAAGAGATTTCTCCCCCTTAGTCCCCCAAGCATCATTTGTCCAACTGATCCTTCCACTGGCAGCAGAGTCCTGAGGCAAACAGTGTAGTTCTCCTTGGGAAACACTGACCTGCTCTGAAACACTTTGAGGTGGTAAGATACTTCTGCTGGACTTGGCTGTCGCTCTGCTGCTGCCTTTCTGGTGTCCCTCCTGGGGGCTGCTCCTGTTCCTGTGACTGGGCAGCTCCTATCTGGAGCACTGATCTCCTGCCCTCAAATGCCATGGCCAGTGCTGGTCAGTGGATTCTTGCACTGCCCCAGCTGCTGCAGGACCCTCCACGTGTGACATGGTGGGTTGTCACTTCCATCCTTTTCCTTTTCCTCTCCCTGCCATGGTGGGTGATCAGTGAACCCAAACATCTCTTGATGCAGATGGAGACATAGCACTGAGTTCACAAGGACCTGAGGTCATCTTCTCCTCCATGTGAAGACTCCTGCCAGTCCTTGTGCTGGTGAATGTTCAAATTCATGAAGCAGTGCAACCATCTGGAGGAGACAAGATGTGACAATGACATTGCCTATCTTCAAAGCAACTGTTCCCCATGCAAGGCAATTCTGCCTCTTTTTTTTTTGTCTGCAAATTCCTATTGGCAGCAAGAGTCTCATACTCCAGCAAATCCCAACTATGAAACTGAGCCATTGTAACATTTATTACAGTATGGCCTTAGCCACCAGATTTTCTGCTGGAGGTCCTGGCCAGAAGGGAGTAGTGTTCTTCAACATGAGACTGTATGGACAGCCAAGCAAACCAGCTCCCACCAGTATGCTGCACTCCCAGGAGCTGGGATGGAGCTCCTCAGCTGTGCTGACAGACCCTAAGGTGGCAGCAAACTCTCCCTGGATGGGTGGAGACAACCACAGCAGCCTTCCTGATCTGGAGCCTGCCTGGGCTTGCACATCTGGTTTCTCTCTAGAGCACTGCTGTCCAGCTCCTCCTGAAGAAAGCGAAGCGTCGAGCCACAGCGAGCTGGAGTCCGTGCCGGGAGCAAATGTGTCCACAGACATTTATCTTCCCTTGAAGTGTATTGGCGTTTTTCTAAATCTTTTCACCACTGCGTTACCAGGACATCCTCTGCCTCAGCAGCTGACAGCCTCACTCTCTGCACTCATGTGGGTTCTGGAGATACTTTAGGGTTTTATAGGGCTTTTTAACTGCTGGAATGGAGGTTTCCCCCCCACACTAGTATCCTTTCACTTTTTGCTGCCGGCATGCTCATGGCTGCTGTGGCTTGTTGTTAAATCAGTGCAGAAAAGACCCCGCTCGCTGCCATTGGGAGCGTGGTGGGACATCAGGAGCAGCAGCCTCAAGGCTACAGGAGGTTTTGTGGCTGTGGGGGCAAACTGTCTGCAGGGGATTGAAGGGAGAAGCCAGGCAGTAAATGGAGGCAGGGCCTGTGGCTTGAGCAGTGCCTTAGCCACAAGCCAGCGAAGGCTGAGGCTGTTCTGCGGATGCGTCATTTCGTGCTCGCCCTCTTTGTGTGTCATCCCAAGGGTGGCTGTGGTTTGTCACCTCTGCAGGCGGGACCCTGCATGTGACCAGTGTTGCTGACGTGTCCCTTCTGTGCGGCGGGGAAGCTGAGAGCTATCCTCAGTCACCTGCTGACATCTCCCAGCCCTATTCCCAGTGATTCATCCCTCTGTGATCCCACAAGCAGGAAGCCCTAAGATGCCTTAAAACCCGGCTCCTGAAGACAAACCACCCATTGAGCTCTCTGGGGTGAAGGCTGAGCGGGAAGGTTTGGCTGTTGGAGAGATGCAGCTGGACTTCAGGAGAGCAGGAGCATCTTGCAGACACAGTGTGCAGTGCCACTGCTGCACCGAACAGCACAGCGTTAACCGGAGCATCTCCATGGCTGCTGCCAGTCCCGAGTGACGCTGATGGATATTTAGAGCCCAGAGCGGGGCGGCCCTGTGGTTTAACAGCTAAAGAAGATGACAAAATACTGGCCTGAAGCAACACAGGAGGAAAGAAAATAAGGGAGAAACCAGACAAAAGGACAAAAATCCTGAAAACAATGACTGTGTGTCACCAAGAGCAGGGCTTTTTTTGCTCTCTTGGCTGCTGTCTAGCTGATTTTATCCTTTGCTACAAATCCTGCTCCTGTCGGGAGGTATTTGCTCTGCCTGCTGCAGCCACCCTGAGTTAACCTCTGTGTTTTCTTATGGCTCCTGCTGAAATTGGAGAAAAGAGTCTGCTTTCCTCCATCAAGCTTTGAATCCAGCCTCTGCTGCCTGCCTTAATCCACTGTCAAATTCCTCTCCGGGCTGCACTGGGGAGGTGGGATGCTTTTCAGTACCTTGCAGCAGAGCTCCCCAGGCTCTTTGTTCCCAGCCTGCATCTCCTTTGGTCTATGCCACGTGTGTTCCCCAAGTGATATATCCCATCCTGGTCCTGGTTTGCACTGTCCCCCGTGCCATGTAGGGATGCAAGCAGAGCCACATGTGTGCTGTGGGAGGTTGTGCTCCTTGCAGCTGCCACAGGCTCATGGCAGCTCCTGGGGCATAGCAGTGATAGCAAGGGAAGGGAAAACCCCGTGGTGTCCAGCAGTGGCTGGTGATTGAAGAGTCACCGAGGCCAAGCTGGGGCTGGGGTAATGCCGTTATCTCCAGTGGAGCTCGCTCTCCTGTTCACCAGGGGGACTGGATCCACTGGACCTCAGAGATACAGATAGCCACCACTAAATTGCCACCCAAAAAAGTGTTTCCCCACGATAGTGCTGGAAGGTAGCCCCTTTCAGAGGAGATTCTCTGTGCCCAATAGCCCTGGGATTTCTCCTCTGATAACTCCAGTAATCATCTGTGTAGTTATTATTTTGGGAGGTGGTTCAAAGAGCCAGCAATAAGGTAAGAGCTTTGCTGCAGCCCAGCAATGTGATATTTTTCAGGCGTAATACTGAGGGGGTGTGTTGTGTGCCCTGAGGATGTGCAGGAGGCTTTGGGGGTGCAGAATGTCTGAGGGTGGTGCAGGAGGACTGTCCAAAACGGAGCGGAGCCAGGCCTGGGGCAGCATTAACCAGACTGCCATTTGGAAGAGATTCCCGGGGTGAACTCACCCAGCACCACACCTAGGTTTTGTTTGGAGGAAGCCAATTCATTCGCTCCAAGGAGTGAACTCATGTTTTTGTAATGTGAGCGATGGGGGAGCCAGGAGCTGGGAGGGAACCGGGAGCTGGGTTGTTTGACAGCGTGGACCCACCCAAGAGGCAAAGGCACCTCGGTCAGGACTGGTGCTCCTGCCTGAGCAGTGCTGCTTTTGTTCTCGTTGGCCTCTTTCAGCTGGGTTTGGGCCTGGGCTGGGCACTTTGCTCCCTGTGGTGAGGCAGGGGTGAGGCTTTCTTTCAAACTGCTGGGGTTGCTTTGCTAGCACAGGGCTGCCCCTTGCCCACCACTGCAGTCTGGTGGAAGAAAAACAAAAGCCTGGTATGGATTAGCTGCCCATCACTGGCTGGGATAGAGCTCCATGGAACATCTGACACTGTGACACCACAGATGGTCAGGGGAGGTGATTCTTCCCCTCTACTCTGCTCTGGTGAGACCCCACCTGCAGTGCTGCACCCAGCTCTGGGATCCTCAGCACGGGAAAGGTGTTGGAACAAGCACAGAGGAGGCCACCAAGTTGACTCAGCGATGGCTGAGAAGGTTGGGATTGTTCAGCCTGGAGAAGAGAAGGTTCTAAGAGATTTTTTCAGCTGCCTCACCCCTTCCCCTTAAAGGGGGACTATAAGAAAAATGAGGACAAATTGTTTAGTACACCTAATAATTTTAAACTAAAAGAGAGTAGATTTGACTAGATATAAGGAAGAAGGTTTTTACAATGAGGCTCGTAAAACACTGGCACAGGTTGCCCGGAGAGGTGGTAGATATCCCATCCCTAGAAACTTTCAAGGTCAGACTAGACAGGTCTCTGAGCAACCTGATCTAGTTAAAGATGTCCCTGCATACTGCAGGGGGTTGGACTAAATGACCTTTAAAGGTCCTTTTCAACTCAAGCTATTCTGTGATTCTATGGGGCCCTTCTCCAGAAGCAGTCCCCTGAGAACCATTCACACAGCAGGATCTGGCCTTGCTGGGTTCAAACCCACGTGGTGCTGCCCAAAGTTCCGGGTCAGTGTAGTGAGCACCAGTGGCACAGAGGAGCCTTTGGTGGAAGCTGGTTGCTGCTGTGCTGGGGGCAGCAGCAGGGGTATTTCGGAATCAAGTCTGAAGGGATCTGGCAGGACTGTGAAAGGATGTCCCAGGAATACTTGCAGGCTTTTCCATCATACAGCTGTATAAGTCATCATTGTCCCACCTGGAATATTAGAAGGACTCAGGGCCTGCAGCTGTTGAGGACAAGGTAGGGAAGCCAAGTCACCTTGCTGGTGAACCTGGGCACACCACCCAGGTCATCAAATGAGTCCTGCAAGAAGCAGAAAGACCCATATGTGTTCACTTTACCCCCAGAACTGGGTGGAAAGAAAAAGGCTGGCTCTAAACCCTTCCCAAAACCACTCCACAATGTAACACATCTTGAAAACAGGCAATGATCTTCTGGGCAAGGCCTTCAGCTTGTTAAGGATCTTACTCATGGAATCACAGAATGGTGGAAGGGACCTTAAAGATCATCTGGCTCCAACCCTGCTGCCATGAGCAGGGACACCTCCCACCAGCCCAGGTTACTCAAAGTCACATCCGACTTGGCCTCGGGATGGGGCATCCTTCCAGGGCTGGGGCATCCACACATCCCCAGTAGCTCTGCAGATGCCAGCCCTGGAGATAATTTGAGATAATGAAAGAGGGGCTTCCCCTGTGCTCAGGGCTGACAAGCAAGGGTCATTGTCATTTCCTCTGCCCCTCCCTGCCACTGTTCCCCCAAGGTGCCTTAACCCCAGGAAATGTCTGACTCCCCCTGGGTTAGAAAGGGACATACAAAAGCCAGAACTGTTAAGTGCTGGACATTTATGTGAACCTCTGGAAGTACTTTTGGCAGGAGGTGCAGCACAAACAATGAGACAGCGCCGTTGGGCTGCGTGTTGGGATGCAGGGGAGAGGCAGCCAAATGTTTTCCTGGGGGAGAGGGGCAAGGAAGGGGGGCCCTGATGTGTTTTAACTGCCAGCATAAAAATAAACCAGATGAATTAGCAGACAGGTAGATTCAGTAGCTTATTATGGCATGTTGAGGAACTAGCTGTCAGGAGGGCTTGGCTTATGCTGCATCACAAACACTGCCTTAAGTGCTGCCCCATCTTCCCTGCTGCGCCCAGGGGACCCAGTTCTGCCCTGTGGGACCTTCATGTGGAGGGGATCTGTGTACATCTGTGCTGTTAAGTCACATTTTGGGCACAATAACAGAGACATCTGGACCCCCAGCACTCAACACCCTGCTTTATTCCAGCATTTTCATGCAGTGTAAAAGCAGACTTGGTTTTACAGGTGTTATCTGTCCAGGTCCAGCAGTTGTTTATGGAAATGGTATCTTACTGATAAGGACAGAGCTACCCAGCCAGAAGCTCAATGATGTGAACTGGCTTAGTGCTCCTAAAGTCCATGGGATGCTCCTGGTTGTGCCCTGCAGACCCATCATGGTGAACATACCCTTCACCCTCGTATGGCAGGGTGGGAGTTGTACCCTCTCACCCATCTCTAGTTGTTCCAACCTCATCCTGCAGCGTCCTCTCCTGTGCCGTGTCAGAATCAGCTCCCAGCCCATGTCTTGGGTGGATGGCAGAGACGCTCTGGGGAGCTGCAGTGGATCCCTGCCTTCCTCGAGAGGGCTGGCTGCGGGTCAAGTGCACAGCAGACTTCCCACGGACTTCAAAGGGAGCATCCCTGGTTTTCCAAGGGCGCTGCCTCCGAATCGTGGACGTCAAGGATAGAAAAGACCTGTTAGGTCACATCCCGTTCTATCTTCCTGCCAAAGAAGGGCTCTTCTGCACAGGAATACGTCCCAGGAGCGTTCATCTTGCCTTGCTTCAACTCCTGCCAGCCTGGGGATCACTGATAAGACCCATGAGACTCTGCAGAGCCCTTTGCAGACACAACTGACAAGCATCCTCTGACTGGAGCTCTGGTTCCTGCTGGTCCCAGCTCACTCTGTGCTGGTGTCCCAAAGCCGAGGATGTCAGTGTCCTTGCTTTTCTAACAGACAGCTGCATTCCTTAGGATTGGTGTGAAATTTCAGTTGCAGTTCCTTCCTAATTCCTTTTAATCATTGCAAATACTGCAGGCAGGATGGTGATCTGTGCTGCTACTCGGCAGAGACCAGGGAGGTCAGATAAGGGAAATATTTTCATTAACTGCACAGGAACTCGAGCCTGGTTCCCCCTGACTCTGGACAGACCTGCTCAGCTCACAGCTGCCCCATTAAAGCATTGAAATCTGTTCAGTTCAAGCCGTGAGGAGCAAGAAGGTGACAGAAGGAAAGGGTTTGGTCCTTGCCCAGAGCGTGACAGATACCTGCTCACATTTCTGCCTGCCAAAGGTCTGTGTGGAGATTTGGTGGGAGCTGGGAGGGTTACACCTGCAGGGCCACAGCAGCCTCAGGCATTTTTTCCCATCTCTAAAACACTGTTTCTGTTTTAAGTTGGGTTTTGGAGATTTCTTGGCATCCAAGTGTGTCATTGACATCCTTTACTGCAGTTTGTACAAATCTGTCCCTTCTTTCCTGTTGACTTTATGTTAAAGAAGAGATAACAACAAAGTTACACACACTTGGGGAAGTTTTGATTCTGGGTCTGAACTAAGTGGCTCATTCCTCTCTTAATTTCCCATGTTTAATTCAAAAGGAAACATTAAAATGGCAGGAGCTGAGCCAAGACTGGGAGGGTTCCTATGAAATAGTTTTTCTAACACTGTTACCATGGCAAAAAACCTCTTATCTCTTAATGCTGGTGCCCCGCACCCATCACAGCAGTATCTGAACTGCTCAAGGTGAACCTCTTCCCATGGACATACGGGGCAGCTCCAGTTTGGGCTCTGCTGCAGTAGTGTGGGAACAGCATTGTGTAATCCCAGCTGAGGGTTTTGTCAGCTGTGTTAGCTCTGAGATCTTCCTTGCCATTTGTAGCAAACACGTCCTACAAAACAGTTTGGGGTTTGTTTTGTTTCTTTTTGTTTCTTTTTTTTTTTTCCCCTTAAAAAAATAAAGCCCAAAACACAAAAGAAAGAGCAAAACAGATGAGGAGAAGAGACATTAGCCTGCCTTCTTGTGTTGTAACTGGACAGCGTCTGTGCATCAGCCTCAAGGATTTCATGGTCTATTTTCCTTCCAGTCAATTTAACTTCCTTCTTGCTCTAATTCTGAAATTACTCCCACATTTCACTGAATCCTTCCATTTTAGTTTCCATCTTGCTTTGTTCTTTCCTGATGCCGTTTGATCTGGGGTCTCCGCTGGTTTTGTTGCATTGGCGTTGAAAGAGACTGGGGTATTTCTGCTGCCTGAAGCTCTTGCTTTCAAAATAACTCAGCTCACTGCATCTGGGGACCAGGTACTGAGGGCAAGGACATTGCTGGGTGCATAATGCTGGCAGAAAAAGTGAAGGCAGGGATTTAGAGAGAGGTTTTGTCAGACAAAAAGGGGCTCTTAAACAGATTCTCTGCTATGTCCCTGCTCATTGCAGGGGGGAGTCTGGACTAAGTGATCTGTAAAGGTCCCTCCCAACCCAAACTATTCTGTGATTCCTTGTATTTTTAGGGGTACCAGTGGTAGATGGTGTGTATAAAAACAAGGCCATTTTAAGCTTGTTGGCTGGTTTCTGGAGTGCCTGGGTACTAATGGGCAGCTCAGCTATATCACACCTCCAATCCTGTGTTCAGTTTTGGGTCCCTCTCTACAAGAAGGACATGGAGGTGCTGCAGCCTGTCCAGAGAAGGGCAGCGGAGCTGGGGAAGGGTCTGGAGCACGAGTCTGATGAGGGGCAGCTGAGGGAACTGGGGGGCTCAGCCTGAGAAGAGGAGGCTCAAGGGGGACCTTGTTGCTCTCCAGAACTCCCTGACAGGAGGGTGCAGCCAAGGGGGATTTAGTCTCTTCTCCCAGGTAACAAGTGATAAGACAAGAGGAAATGGCCTCAAGTCGTGCCAGGGGAGGTTTAGGTTGTGGTCAGACATTGGAACAGACTTCCTAGGGAAGGGCTGGAGTCACTATCCCTGGAAGTGTTCAGAAAATGTGGATGTGGTGCTTGGGGACATGGTTTAGTGGTGGCCTTGGCAATGCTGGGTTAATGGTTGGAGTCCATGTCCTTAAGGGTGTTTTCCCACCTAAAGGATTCCATGTATCGAACAAGACGTAGCCCATAGGGTCAACAGCACCAGAATCCTTGTGCTCATGGATAGGGGTGATCCAGGCAATGGGTTTGATTTCCATAAGCACTATGGCAGAGAAGGAAAGAAGAAACTGAGCAGCTTGGATGGGAGCACTGATTAGTGATCGGTGTACAGGCAGGGAATGGTGGGTAGGGAAAAAGGGCCAGTTCCTGCAGGGAGGGATGTCATGCATGGACAAACCAGGGTCTGACTCTGAGTTTAACTCTGCTTTGAACAGGGAATTTCAGGTCCCACCACCTGAAACTGTGACTGTATGAGCTGTGTTGAAGCTTATGACTCTGAGTGATTAGGTAATAGTACAGCAGATGAAATAAATACCACACAGATTAAGTGATGCATGTGGGAAAAACCGTACCAGAGTGCACATATGAAGTGATAGACACTGAGCTGACCATTATCTCAGAGAATGGAGACCTCAGGGTTTTTGTAGATGGTTCAATGGAAATCTCAGGTCAGTGTCTGGCAGCAGTCACAAATCAAATCAGGAGCTGGGAAGAAAGGAATATTGAACAAAACAGAGCACATAAGCATCTGTTAGATATATGCACCACAACATGAATAGTGTGTGTTGTTCTGATCATCTCAGCTCCAAAGGGACTAGGAAAGGTTCAGGAAAGAGCAGCAAGGGTCATCAAAGATATGGGATGGCTTCCATAGAACTCTCTGCTAAGGAGGATTAATCTTTTTCTTTTGGAAAAGAGGCTGAAGAGATGATGGTGAACTAAAGACATATGTCACACAGGAGGGGAATAAATATCTGTTGTTCTCTCTTCTAATACAGGAACTGTAGTACCTCAAGGGAAGACAGTAGGAGCCAAATTCAAAACAAGCAAAAAGAGAAAAAATTTACATAGGCTGGAGAGAGCACTTTGCAAAAGGATCTTGTGGCTGCTCAAACTCAAGAGATTCAGCTTACCAGACCAAATTCATGGACAGAAAAGATCTGTCATGGGTTGCTAAATATGGGGATGGCACATCTAGCCGAGGTCATGGAGGTGATGGTAGTTGGAGCCTGGCAGAACACTTGGGGAAATCCTATATATGCTTGTGCTCTTCTGCTCCTCCCTTTGCATCAGTGTGTGGCTGCTGTGGGGTTTGTGGAGGGGCTGAACCCATTTTACTTTCTGTAAAGTCAGGGACTGCATTCTGGGGTTGATCCCATCTTTGTATCCCTGTGGAGGAGAGAGAAGCTGAGGCATGAGCATGGCAAGAGGTGTTAAAAAATCTCCAGCCCTAAGCTGAGTGTGACACTCTAGAGGGGTGTGGAGGATGGAGACTGGTACAGAGGCAGGTGGTAGAGGAACATTGAGGCATTCCAATGATTGATGTGCTATGAAAACCTAGACTGACAGGTGGCCAGACAACCTGAGGGGCTCGGATGGATTTCCGATGAACACACAGCTTCAGTTTCCCAAAGGCAATGGACTCTTGTGCATGAAAGGCTGAGTGACCTTCAGCAATTTTGCAAACTAGAAAATGGGGTGCTGAAGCCTATCGAACTCAGAAGAGCTCTCTTTAAGCTGGACATATTAAAGCTGTGTGCCTGAAATCGAGTGTAGATGTAGTGTTTTTCTGGATCACGATTGAAAAGCAACCCACCCTTCTATGGCAGGAACCATATACTGCTCAGTTATTGAGACACATTCTGTTTAGTTTGAATTGTTTGAATGTTTCACATTACAATAGAAATCTTTAAGATTTCTAAGAATAATAAGAAGAAATAAATTGCATAAGATACATCCAACTCCCTGATACAGGCTCTGTTTTGGTCTCTTTTGTGGGGTGAGGTACCATGATGGAGTGTTTAAGCAGGTAGGAATTACTGCCTCCTCAAGGTCTTGCTCCTCAACAACATCGTGTTTTTGCATGGGCTGAAAGTCACAATTATTGTTTGAGCACAAAACACCAGGCTGTGATATAGTTGCTCATACCTCCTTATTGCCTTGTTCTGCAAGACCTGTGATGACATGGGAGCTACTTGTGGGGAGTAAGTTACTCAGGACAAGTTACTGTGAGGTGTGGGGGCTGAAGGTTTCTGAGAAACAGGGCCTCCGAGAAGTGAACTGAACAGCAGGCAGATGTCCTGGGCCATATCCTGCCATCACATTTTAAGCAGAACTGCCCTGCTGAAATCAAGAGGCTTCGTGCTGCTTTCATCCCCATGGAGATCAGCAGGGGAGTTCTTCTTAAAAACCTGTTGGGACCATATGGCATTTTATCACTAGAGTTTCTATTTATGTTAAAACTGCTAAGAAAATAACTCACAGTTGTTTTGTCATGCTTCAAGCAAGATATTTTGTTTATCTGGCCTAATTTTTAATTATTTCTTTTTCCCTGTTACCCTTTCTAGGTTCCCTGCTATTCTTATGGTCAAAAGTTGTCCAAACTGGCCATCTTGAGAATAGCCTGTAACTATATCCTTTCCCTGGCCAGACTAGCAGACCTGGATTACAGCGCTGACCACAGTAACATGAGCTTCTCTGAATGTGTGGAGCAGTGCACTAGGACCTTACAAGCAGAAGGAAGATCTAAAAAAAGGAAGGTATGTTACAGCCTCTCCCCCACCTCACCCCCTAAATAATGGTAAAAGTTACAAAAGGGAGAAAAAAAAAAGGGAAAAAAAAATCCAAAGTAGTTTCCTTCCTTTCTGAACCTTGTGAAATTTTCCTGACTTTTATATCCCTCGCCTTTCTCTCTCTCTCTTTTTCTCCTCCATCCATCTGATCTTGTAATAACCACATTCCTTCCTAATCAAAAGCTTTTCTCTCCTCCCCGTCCTCCGCGCCAGGCTCTTCCCCTCGTTAGTCGCCCATCGTGTGTTTCAACACGAGTGTGATCCTATTAAGAGTCATCTTGGGACTGTTACTTGTTAAACCAAACCAACCTTGAGTCGCCTTTTGGAGCCTGTAAAACACTGTCGCCCGCCTGTGTTTTCTGTTTTGTTTAATCTAACACTTATCTCTGAGAAAAATCACCCGACAACAAAAAAAAGGTAGCTAATGGAGACATTGTATGTATAAACACATTAGTAAGATGTATGACCTGAAGGACATGTGGGTATCTTGAGGAAACAACGTTAAATCTAATTATGCCTTGCATTCCTTTAGGTTACTTAACACTGAACCAATTAGGTGAAATCATCGTCAAGCGGCGGGAGGAGGAAGCAGAGCGTTCTGCCAGTTTTCCTCTCAGAGAGTGACATGGGTGAATTAAAGGAGTGATTGATGTCTTTGTTCGGGCTTTTATGACAAAAAGAGTTTTGTAAACTTGAATTGAACTTCCCCCTGCTCTCTGAGCTTGCTTGTCAGGCACGATAATAAATCAGCAGGATTTTAATGGATGAATGGGCAGCTAAGCTGGGGAGCAGGCTCCTTCCCCGGTGTTGTTAAGATCTGCCTCTGATTCGGGCAGGTTTCCTCACTTTTCCTCCTCTTTAGCCCAACAAATCATCCTGCAGCAATCCAGTTTATAAATAAACACAATAGCACACTCCCTGTTGCTTCCTCTGGCTGTCACGGGCTGTATTTATGCCCACGGAGCAGCAGTGCCAGGCGGAGACGCGGCACCGCTCACCCACAGCTGACAGCACCGCCTGGGACTGGGAGGTGTGGGGGGAGCCCCTGGGCACAGCCCGAAATTGGGGGTTCACTGTGGGGTCTGTAGTGCCACAGGCAGTGGTGCCCCAGGGACACTGAAGTGATGCTGCCAACCCCAGGGCAAGGTGAGAGTTGGTTCCTGGGTCTCCTCTTCAAGTTGAGATGGGGGAGAAGAAAACCATCATTCTGGGGGCTTTAGCAGATTGCTGGTTGGGTCTTGGGTCCCCTCTCCAGGTCAAGAAGGGGATGAGCATCCTTTGTGAGGCTTTAGCAGACTGCTAGTTAGGTCTTGGGTCCCCTCCCAGAGCCAAAATGAAGGGAAAGAAGAAAATGAGGATCCTTCGTGGGGCTTCAGCACATTTCTGGGCTGCTGTTCAGCGTCTGGGTGCCCAATGGGCTGAGAGCCATTGTCTTGGCTTATGTAAACCAATGCAGGCTTAAAGAAAGAAAACAAGGAGCCAGATTTTAAATGGCTCCAAATCCCAGGGTGTTCACATCTGAGGGTTAGGGCTGGGCCCATCCTTAATTAAAAAAATAAATTAAGAATTAAAAGCCTTCCATTTACGGTGTTTGCTCTCCAAAGTTCTCTCTAGAGCAGATGCGTGGAGAAAAGCCCCGAGCCCATCAAGAGTGCGTGAACAATGGAACTCTCAGTGGGCACCTCCTGCCTCCCAACAGG
Organism: Ifrita kowaldi; assembly: GCA_013398055.1. NCBI lineage: Eukaryota > Metazoa > Chordata > Aves > Passeriformes > Cinclosomatidae > Ifrita > Ifrita kowaldi. The sequence continues at coordinate 21,353 of VZRS01012792.1, forward strand.
CACCACCAACCCACAGAAACAGCATCACCCAGAGAAAATCTGCCTTTTCTCTACATTCTTGAAGGACACCCACCCTAACCCTTCTCCAAAAGCCCTCTCTGAAAAGAAAGCCAGGCTTTGTACCTGAGGCGGGGTCTTAATCCGTGCTCTGCCTTGCTTTTCTTGCTGGAAATTACCGAACATGTGTATCTGTTGCAAGCTTAGGGCAGCCCCAGAGCACACAGATATCCTTGTGGATGACAAGTACAATTTTATTTCCAGCAGTATTTGCTCAGGTGATGGCAGGAGCACATCCAGCTGCTGATGAAGCCAAAACCAGCAGGTACCACTAAGGTCTCTGCTAATTCCCAGTATTGATAGGAGTGGGGATGCAAAGCCTGGGCTGGGAGGACTCATCTTGCTAGTCTCCCTTTCTCCTTGAGCCAAGCAAATCATGAGCACAAGGGAGGAAAAGGCTGTTGTCAGAGGGAAATTACAGATCCGGGATGGCTGTGCAGCGACCATCCAAGCTCTGGATGTCAGGTGGTGTGAAGGGATGTCTCTCCTGGGGGGTCTCACACAGGCAGCTGGATGAGGATACAATGGCTTGGCCCAAAATTGCCGCGCCCTCGTTAATGTTGAAATCGGCACGTTTTTGTAAGCTCTGTGTGTTTTTAATCAGGTCTCCGAAACCACTGCTCACTGAGCAGTTCCTCTGAATTATCGACTTTGGGGTGGTTGTTATTTTGTTATTGTTTTTTTGAGTTTCCTTTTATATCCTCTCTCAAAAAAATCGCAGCAGTCCTGAGCATAGACCTCCGCTCCTTGAGCTCCACGTTAGGTCAACAACACCCTTATCTCCTGTCATCTCCATTTTATTGTGTGTCTGCCTCTCTCACTCTCTCAGCTCTCTGGTTGCGATGTGCTGTGGCACCGTGAGCTTTTCACACAAAAAAAGTAGCTGGTTGGAGTTTGTTTTGGCAGGCAGGGACTCCAGATGTTGCATTTGCTGGATTGTGCATTGCCATTTGCTTTGTTTTTGGGGGGGAATTATCCTGTGTCCCTAACGTTAGGTTGCTGTTCAGAGTTTGCTGTTGCAATAGGAAATTTGCTGAGTGGTTTTACCTCCCCTTTCTACTCCCATTTAGATAATTAGAAAAGTTGGCTTTAGCCTTTCGAAGTTGACTAGGAAAAAAAATCCCCTTCTCTGTCCTAACTACAGTTATAAGGTGATTTCAGTTCTTGCAACTGAGATTTGACCGAGGGTGTTTGGTGATGGGAGATCTCATTTATAAGCAACAAAGGAGGTTTCAGATGCCTTTTCTTAAAAAAGAAGAAAAAAAGCTGACTGTGGGGGGGTGGTGGTGGTGAATTCTGATTATAGTTTTCATTCTTTAAAGCTGCCTCTTGCTTGGTTATACAAATGATCTGGACTAAGCCTTGTCCTTTAACCATGCACCCAAGAGTTGCACCACATTGGAGATCTGGGTTGTGACACCCTCAGCAGAGCCCCAAGTCCTGCTGGGGCCACACTGATGTCCTGGAAAAAGGGGGGAACTGCTTTCAGCTCCAGCCAGGAGCATTCTCTGGCAGCACAGAGGGTGCAACAGCAAAAGAAAGGGAAGTCCAAGTTTTCCTTACCCCCAAGGTACGCTGTTTCTGCACGGCCCATGATCCTCAGTGGACAGGGGACGTCTGAAAGCCTCACATGGATTCTGTAGTGTTTGGGGTCCAGCTTGCTGTTCCCACAGTCTCTTTTTCCAGCTTTTCCCCCCACAGGGCTGAATTCTGGTGCCCTGCAGGAAAGCAGCTCAGGGTGAGGATAGGGCTGTAGGGTGCATGGGTGGGGGCTCTCCCTGGAGCCTGACATTTGTAGGGGTGCAGAGCTGTGCATCACAGCCCGCAGATCTTCCAGCCCCAAAGCTGTGGGGCAGACCTTACTTCCCCAGCAATCAGCACAACAACAGCCCTTCAGTCTACACAGAGCAGGACCAGCCGCGGACAAACGCCCTGCACAGCACGCCCAGCGCCCAAAACCCCAAACACCCATGGCAAGGTTGATTTTCTTTCCCTTCCCCTCCCCTCTTTGCTTCTGATTAGCCCCCGTGCTAGGCAGCAACATCTCCGCGGCCATGGAAGCTCAGCCGGAGCAGGGAGGGATGGGTGAAGGGTTTTTTTCTTTCTCTCTGCTTCATCCTCCCCCCGTCCCGGCTCTTCTGGCAGTCGCAGACTCCAGATGTTCGGAGCGCGAGCTGGGAAGTCCTGCTGGCGCCACTTGGGGCAGAGGGCAGGGGAAAGGCACGCGAGCTGGAACCCGGAGTACTCAGTCACTGCAGGACTTGGCGCATTCCCCAGCTCGCTGCTGGCACATTCCCCAGCTCTCTCCTGGCCATCTGTTCCAAAAAAACACTTTCAGAACCTCATCATCACTCAGGATACAACACTGCGAGCAGCTGTTAGCGAGGCAGAAGGAAAAAAAAAAAAAAAAGAAACACACACACACATTTAAAAAAAAAAAAAAAAACCAAAACCATGCGAAAGGTCTCTTTGTGAGAGAGGAAACTGGGTTATGAATAACAGGCGAGCAGTTGGAGCTCAATAAAAGTTTTCGGCTGGAATTTAGTTTCTTGTTTTTGTGCCTGTGTGTGTGGATGAGCACAGACTCAAGGAATTAAATATTAAAAATATGCTTTATATATATATCTTTTCCCAGATAATTAAATGATACAGAAACATATATGGAATGAAAAGCTTCTCTGTTTGTTGCAGCCTGATGCACTAAAAGGGCTGACATTATGCATATAATTATTGCATTATATAAAATAGTTATTGTGGTGTTGTGCCCCCTTGATGCCCCCTCATTGCTGCTTTGCTAAAAGCAGAGCTGCTGCTGTAGGTAACACTTATTCCCACTGAAAAAATTGAAAGGAGGGCGTTCCACAAGCACATTTACTCACAGGAGTGAACAAGTTAAGGGTTTATATTATAAAAGAGAAATGGTAGTGGCAGGCTTGATTTGTACAGCACTGAAACCATTTGCTTGGAGCATATTTTTTTGATAACACTGTATCATGGCTCATGATTTATTTAGACAAAGCCCTGAGATAAAACCACAGCTCCCACCCCCTGGTTTGTGTGGATGATCCTGGCTGCAGGGTCTTGCTGTTATTGATCATCTGATACTGATTATCAGAACCATTCGGAGCCAGCACAGTAAAACCTTGATGATCTGCATGGCATTTCTTCCTCGTGGCTTCCCATCCTGTGTGGGGAGGAGGGGGTCTCATAATGAGATTCTACCTCCCTTTCCCTGCAGTTTGACTTAGCAGAGGTTCCTCTTTAAAAATAGCTTCATTTCCCTGCTAGGACTTGCCGGCGAGAGCGGGCAGCCAGCCAGTCTGCTTCCCCACGGCCGCCAGCTCCGCGGGCTCCGGGGAGGAGCTGGACCGCGGGACAGCAGGGACCAGCTCCGAGCCGCCTGTCCATCTGTCCATCTGCCCTGGGACAGCATCCCCGGGGGCACGGAGGGGAGCTGGGTCTGCCTGGCCGTGAGTTATCCCTGCTGCATGCTGGCTGAAGGATTACCCACCCAGGGACCTGCTTAAAAACAAGGCAGTGAGAGGGTAGTGAGATTCATTTGCTTGTCACTTGCGTCTTTTATGTCCCTGCAGCCCAAAACAGGGATTGCAGGTGGACACAGGTGCTAAGGCTCATGAGAAATTCATGAGCAAGATCACCCAACTCTGGACAGGGTGGCAGCAGCAGCTACCCCAAGGGCATCCCCAAGGGCACTGCACACTCTGCGTTGGCCCATTGGGGCGCTGAGCATCAGTACCTCAAAGAGCAGGGCCCAAGGCTTTTCCTTGCAGAGGATGTGATGTGGGACTCCCCTGTTGCATGACAGCACCCCAAAAGCCCATTTGCGTAAGGGGTGTTGGAGCAGTCACAGCACACAAAGACTGGGGCCAGGGATTTGCTCCCATGGTAGGAGCAGGATCTCAGCGTAGGGTCCATCCCGTTGGTAGCAAGGGTGTTACCAAGAGTAGGGTAAGATCCACCCCACAGATACTGGGTAACTGTAGCAAAAGGAAAATATGAGTAGAAGAGACAGGAGAAGCCCTGGAACAAAGGCTGACTCAATTCCAGAAGTGCTTTGATTTATAGAGATTGAAATGCTCCGGGATGCTGCAAACTCACCAAGGTCATTGGGCCAGTTGTCAAATTCAAGAGCCATGGGAGTTCTGATGTTACTAGTTTAAAGCAGACCCAGGCTCATAAATCTGTCTTCAGAGCTCCTGGCTGGAGTGAAAAAGGGTGGAGGGGGAAAGAAAGGAGCCTGTTCCCACCAAACATAACCCACGGGCAGTGTTGGGCAGTGCCTGGGGACCAGTCGAGTGATGCCAGTGAGGTGTGCTGAGCATCTCCATCGCATTGCAGGGGGATCTCTCCATTCTCCTTTCCATTTCCTGTGTCCAAAAGGTACAGCACAGATGCCCTTACCCGCCCTTGCCTGCTTTGTGCATATTCCCTCTTGCCCCCTATAGGTGATCTTCCCCCAATTGCAGAGACTTCAGAGTGGAGACCTGACCCTGAGACTCCTCTTCCTAAAGCCATCCTGCTTCCTCAAACCCACCAGTGCTTTTGATCTCTCTGCTGTCTTTTAATGTTAATGAGAGCAGTCATTGCTTCCCTTCTTTTACATTTTCTTTCCATAGTTAAATGTGGGATAAACTAAACAACCAACTTTTCTATTACAGGTACTTAATATATGTTACATATTGTTGGAGGTTCCCAACAGAAACATTGCCAATACACAAGGCTGTTTGTCATTCTCCCACCTAAACCTCATTTATTCGAAATCCCAAATAAGGCCTTGAATTAGGGCAATAGTTTCCACATCTCCTCTGAGCAGCACTAAGTAGGATTGTCCAGAGACAACTCCAGGAATCTGGAGGCCAGCAGACACCAGCATTTATTGTGTGGAGGATAACCTGGGTGCTTTCAGTGAAATACTCTTACCAAGAGAAACCTTGATGGTCCTGGGGCGGTCCTGGGGCAGTCCTGTGCTTCCTCGGATGTGCACTTGACAGGAGGGGGTGACAAGGTGGATTTTAGGTTCCCCTGTCCCTTAGTCTGTCATGGATGAACAGCTGTAATCGTTGATCTCACAGCAGCTGCCCTAATGATAGTCATAAATAAAATGAATACTAGTGTGTTTACTAGTATTTTGTACCCTGATGTTACAATATCCAGTGATGGAAAAGGAGAGGTGGTACAGAAACAAAACAGATTGAGGAAAGAAGTTTTTCAGGCCAGGCTTTAAGGAGTTTGACCTTGTTAAGACTGACAGAAAGATGGCTGACCTGTCCAGGGAATTGGTGACCGTGTCCAAAGGACCTTCAGAAGCCGTACTGCACCCTGAAAGGTTCTTAAATCCACTGGCGAAAAGTAAGAAATGGTGGTAGCACTAGCTAAATGTGATCTCATTTCCAAGTTTCTAATTCCTGAGTTATTTAAAGAAGGATTTAGGAGCCCACGTGATGAAGGCAGTTTGGACAATGGAGATGTGATCTCATTAAATCCTCAGGCCCTGAGGATTTTCCTCTGTTTTGAACTATGCTAACGATTGTTTGTGCGGTATTTGTGGGGCTTATTTTAATGCTGAGGGCGGTGAGATTTTCCTTGTCTAAAGCTGCCACGGTTTGGAGTTGACCATTTTCCTATGGACCTGGCCATGATATTCTGTAGCCCAGTGTAATTTCCCAAGTAATCTGCCACAGCTGTGACTCGCAGGGGATGCACAGGCATGTGGGACAGGTTGCAGTCCCACAGACTGAGCAGCCATGCCTGCAGAAAACCCAATACAACAACTACAATACAGAAGTAAAGCCCATCTCCTGCATAAGCCCATCTAGCTGCAACTCCTTTGCTTTCTGAGATCAGCTCCTGAGATTGAAAATAGCAGGTATTTGCCATCACTTCTAATTTTTTTTTTTTTGGTGGCAGGAGTTGGACCCAACACCAAATTACTGTGTTGTTTTTCCTCCCCAAGCCTTCCTCTTCCTGTCTGCCACTCCCTCTTCTCTATGCACGCTCTGGCCACCGTTGTGGCACCTACAGATGGTTCCACTGTGAGCCCTACTCTTAAAAATTGCAGATCCGTGGCCAGCAGTCCCCAAGGATGCTCCCGCATGCGTCAGCGACAGTCTGCACAAGGAGCCGCTGGGACACCATGTGTTCACTGTTCTCATGGTGCATCTTTCTCTTTCCAGGAGTAATAACCAGGAAGGGAGGATTCAGAAGAGCTTCCAGCCAGAGTTACATCTGGTCTTGGCAAAGGTTGCACGATCCAGATGAAGACTGAAAGCAGCTTTTTTGCAGAAACCCCTATTGGAGATGACAATTGGCCAAGGAACTTTCTTAATCTCTGGAACAGAAAGGAAAAAAGGAAAAGAAAAGAAAAAACAAAAGGACAGGGATGCTTCTTATTGTTGTTAAGCCAGCCACCTTTTAGTACGTGCAATTTATTTAGCACTTTTCCCTTTGCTTAACTGGGAAATGTTACCCTCTCAGCTCATGTGTACAGTAATTTGTTGTTGTTGTTGTTGCTGTTGTGCCAAAGATTTGATGGAGCTTCTACACTGTGTCTTATTTTTGCCTTAATGTTAAATCTTTGAGCCAAAGAAAAGTCAGAGGTGCCATTCAGATCGTGGCAAGCAGGCCAGCCAGCTGTCGGTGACAAAGCCCAATTTCTGTACCCTTCTGTGAGTTACCTCTTATTTCCTCAGCCTGCACTTCCCTGCCTGCAGCCCTGGAGCCAGCATTTGGTGTGGGCAAGAGCTGGGGCAACACCAAACCATGCTTCAGCATTCAGGTTTGCTTCTTCCTTTGAGCTACTCTGTAGTTCTGCCTTTTGGGCAATTTCCTGATGTTCCTGCCTGTGCGACACATCCACAGGGTAGAAATACTGACACGAAGTGAGAGCTGAAACAGGAGCTATGAATTTATTTTTTTTTAATAAAGAAATAAAATTAAACAAGCAAAAACAAAGTGCCATGTAAAGCAAAGAGGAGAAAAAAAAAAAGAAATCCTAAGAAAGTTCAGCCAGGAAGAAAGAAGTGCAGCAAAATGATTCAGCCGGCGTTTCAGGTTTGTGAAGTCGTTTTTTTCCGTGGGGTTTTTCAAGTGGTCAGAAACCCGTGTAATGCAAAAGCATTTGAATCCTGTACTGTACCTTTCACTTCAAATTGAAGTAAAAAAAAAAGAGAAGAGATGGAGAAACATTTGCAGGGAGTAAGCAGACTTTATAGGTAATGCAGTTTGTATGCAGGACATCTGCTAATGATGGAGGGACAGAGCTCTGCGTTCAAGTAAAAAGCTATGAGTTTCCAAACCAAGAAGATTAACATGTTTTGTTAATCTCAAGGGGAAATGTTATTTGCGAGGCCAGATTCACCTCCTGGCTGCTTCAGTGTGAATCAGGTTCCCGTGTGTCTGACTTACTCCAGTGTGGATCTGGCCGGGCATCGCCAGGCACTGGGGCGGGCGAGGGGATGGGGCAGGCAGGAATCACTGGGCAGGGGAGGGAATAGTCTCTGTTTTACTGACATGAATGTACAAAACTTGAACTCCTCAGTGCCTGCCTGTTTATTTCCCGAGCTGAGCAATTGGCTGGTGAGTCCCAAGCTGGGGAGCTGCTGTGCAAAAGCTGAGCTCACCAGAGCAGTGTCTGAGTCTGGGGTGCCAGGCTGCTCAATGCCAAGTCCCCTGGCTTCCAGTGAGCTCGAGATGTCTTCCACCAGATTTCTGGGACACATGGGACAGCTGTGTCCAAACCCCGTCCCAGAAGCTCATTACATTGCTCCCCCTTCCACTCTCACCGCTGGTCATTATTAGCAGCCCAATAAAATACATTTTTAGATTGTCATTTGTATTTCTTTATTAAAGCACAGTTTTTAACGATGTCTTTTATTATATACATTAAAGCCAGCTTTTTAGCTTATAATGGGGAGAGGGGCTGAGCTCACTGACTGCGGGAAACGCTCCAGGGCTGTTTGCACTCGTGTCAAAGGGCTGGGTTTAAAGTGCATTTGCTTTCAAGAACCAGCAAGCAACTGGACCTCATGTGTGTGGCCCAGCCAGAGAAAACAGTGAGAAGAAGGGAAATGGAAGGCTGTAGAAAAAAAAACTGGAACAGCCTTGCAAGATGACCTAAAGGAGGAACAACAGGTTTTGCCTTGGCCATGCTGCAAATCTCCCATCTGGGTTTTGAGCAAGAGCAATGGGGACAACCCCAAGCTGTCCTGTTACACACACAGTTTAGGAAACCTTGTGGGCATTTGTTTCTTATGAGCAGAGTGAAATGTTCACCGAGCATTTTTAATTTGAGAAATACCATCATATTTTAGTTATGAGTGCTGCAGTGGCTCTCAGTTTGAGAGAGTTAATAATTATCAGTAAAGCAAGGTCTGCAGGGAGAGTCAGCGATACAATACTGCTGATAGGCTTTATTTACCCTTTTTTTTCCTTTCAATGCCTGTTATAGGTAAGGAATTTGCTGCAAATACGTAAGTCACAAGCTGGACAGCATCATCAGGTTGCAATTGGGGCTTGAGGTCATGCAGTATTCTTTGTCCCCCTGATTAGGGACATATTAACCCTTGGAATCATGTTGCTCACTTACAAATTCCCAAATCCACTTTCCTTAAATATTCATTGCTATTCCCCCCCTCCAGTACGTGATGGCAGAGCGATAGTACCTAAAAGCTAAAAAAATAAACTGGTTTGCCTGATTTAAGTGAGCGAGACTCTGCAGGAGGCTGTGTGGGTGCTTTTGAATCACAGCAGGAGGTCAGGTGAGGCGAGAGGAGCAGCAAGGCCACTCCTGCCACTGCCCCTGCATCTCAGCCCAGCTCCTGACAACACCAGGAAGGATAAATGTTTACCAAAGGGTAGCAAACATGTGAGTTTGAACACTGTCATGGAGGCTTTCCTGGCTGGGCACACAGCAGTGTCAGCCGAGGTACAGGGCTGACCTTGCCTCACTCCTCTCCTCCCCGAGAGATCGCTCTCTCTGAAGATAACAAGGGAATGATGTTTGTTATCATGCTGGAAAAGCAAAACAGCCCTCGTGCCATCACCTCCCCGGGGTCAGCAGAGCCAGAGCCTTTGCTCCCAGTTGGCGCCGACTCCCAGCTCCACGTAGTGGATGGGAGGGCACAGGAGCCTTGGAAGCACAGCCCCCACAAAGGGTGACAGCTCTGCTCAGCTGACCATGACCCACCATGGGACCAAGGGGAGACGATGTTCACTACGTAAAAGGGGAGGTATTTGGGTTTTTCACAGATGCTGAATGCCATATTAGACCAGGATGCTGTATTTAACCAGAAATCACACACCGGAACAGTAACATTGCCTGGATGTAAAGCACTGCACCCATTGCTCATACTGCATCCTCTGCATGGGTGCCAGTTGTGGTGGGTGAAGGGCATCAGCTCTTCCCCTTGATTCTGATCTAGCAATTGCTGAAGGAATTTAGTGACCAAGTTGATACTGAACCAAAGGATCATCTTATAAATGTGACAACACTGCCAGACTTGTTCAAAGTACTGCACAGGATTCACAGCAGCAGTCACTGTTTACCTGCTTGTTAAATAAATGTTCTCGCAGCTGCCAAATCCATCTTGCACAAGGAGCTCTGTCCTGCACAGACACCTCTAAATCCAAACTTTTTTACACCAGGTTTTGTATCACTCCTTATATAATGCTTGAAGTTGCCAGGGGTTGAAAGGCTGCCTATGAAGTCTCAAAAATGTGTGGAATAATCTGCCCCATAAAGGCAGATTCCTTTCTTTTGAGGGTTTACTGATGCTTGTGGTTGGTGGGATCAGTAGAGATGCAGGGGAGCAGTATGACCTTTTCTTACCACTTTTATCCTTGAACACTGATCTCAAAGTGACTTTCAGTGTTGGAAGTAACTATTAGGACCTGAGGGAACAGCATGAAGCTGTGACAGGGGAGGTTTAGTCTGAATATTAAGAAAATGGTTTTTACCCAGTTGGGCACTGGAACAGGCTCCCAGGGCAGTGGTCACAGCACCAGCCTGACAGAGCTCAAGGAGTGTTTGGACAATAGTCTCAGGCACATCACTGTTTTTTGGGCTTCTCCTGGGCAGAACCAGGAGTTGGGCTTTGATGCTCCTTGTGGTCCTCCCCAGCTCAGGATATTCTATGATTTTATGATTTGTAGACCAACACAGCCATATTTGCACAACAAGCCTCACCAAGCTCAGCTGAGCATCGCCTCCCTCTGCCCCACATCCATAGAAATACTCCCCCTCAGGCTGACCCATCAGTCTTGGCATGGCTGGGTAAAATCACTTTGGCAGGCTGGTTCTGGCTGCCATGGTCCCCATTCATTGTCTCTGCTCTAACTGGGGTATTTCCATACCAAAATAGGGTGGCAAAACAGAGACTTTCTGCCCAAACCAAGCTGGCCAGGGTGGCAAACTAGGTCCTGTTGATAACTCCCAACCATGTGCCCCCAAGGATATGCCTCAGGGCAGACCTCAGCCTATGTTTTTTCCTCCTCCTATTGTCACTTGGAAGTGCTCTGGAGACCTGAACAAAACGAGAGTGGCTGAGCCTTGTCCTGCTGCTGTGGAAACTGGGGGCTCAACATTGTAAATCCAGGTTAGTGTTGGCAAAGGTGCTGGTGGGCTGCTGCAGACAGACCCAGAAAGCAGGTTAACCTGTCAGCAAAGGAAACAAATTTCAGCATAAACTATGCAGCAGGTATAAATATGTAGATATCGAAACAAAAGTCACTGCCTGAACTTTTTGATATAGTAGTACAGGAAAAAGAAATCTCCGTTGTTTCTACCCTCCACCAAGCTGCCCTCATGCCAAGGGCTGAGTTGGTGCATCTTGGAGTGCTTAATCAACCCTTTAACCAGTGTGCATCAACCCAAATCACTAATAAACCCTCACAAACCTGTATGTATGAACCCATATCCCTCACAGAGCTGCATGCAAAGGTCAGGACTGGCCTCAAACCCCTTCTGCATCCTTAACCCACACCCAGGGCTGTCTGACAGATGCCAGCACCAACACCTTCTCCCTACAAGCTACGAACCTTTGGCAGGGATCGCCGGTCACCTTTCAGGGGAGGTCTACAGTGACTCAAAGCACTTTTATTACAAATCTTGGGCTGAGCCCAGCTTTTCCAAACAGGAAGGTGAGACACACCATGTGCACAGCTCACCTGGTGACCTGCTGCCTCAGCTCTCTTTGCTGTTGCATTTATAGGATTCCTTCCCTCCCTCCACAACTCTGGGGTCTGGAGAACCATCTCCCCCTCCCATAACTAGCCAGGAGATCCGTCATCTAAGCAAGACAATGTGGACCCCTCTTCCTGGGCGGTTGTTGTGATGAATGAAATTCTCAAATATAAGCTATAAAGAGAGGGTTTCCACCTTGGTTTTTGGATGTGGTATTTCATGAACTCAACTGTATTTCAGTGGAAGTTTCCTTGCCCCTGCCCTGCTCCATGTCACGGTGGCACCAATTACACTGCAGCTGTGAGATGGGTATTGTCATTATTAGTAATTGTATTCACTCACTCCATATAAAAATATCAGCACAATAACATGAATGATTTGTGTAATGATATATTTGCTGTTATTAGGCCCTAATATGTTATGCCTGTAATTACATACTATGCCCCATATAATAAGCTTGGAATTGCTGTGTAAATTTTGGGTAATTACGGAAAACTATGCTACAAACAGATCCCCCAAGACCAAGTTCAGCATTCACTACCAGGAAATAGCCATTATTAAAGGCTCTGCAATAGACAAACCAATAGACTCAGAGCCAAAAGCCTTTTGAATGTGTAGCAGCAATGTAAAGGAACAAATAATCAGTGCAGGGGAGCAAAAGAAGTACCAATCCAAGTAGTGTTATCCCTGGGGATTATTTCTTCTAACTCTGGTTTCTGGAATACTCCAGCAAAAACCCAAGGAACTTTCAGTGGGTGCAATGTAAGCTGCAAGTAGCATAAACTCATTCAGATGCAACTGCTTCAAAGGATTTAGAAGCCATGCTCCTCGTTAAAAAGAAAGTTAAAATGCTCACATCTAGATTAAAAGTCTGCCAGAGGTCATTACAGCTTAATGCATAGTCAGGCTTTTCTGAATCGGCTGGAAACATTGACATTGATTAAATTTATCCTCTCCTTCACGGACCCAAGAGCTTTTCCAGATCTCAATGCATTTTTTTTTTCGGTGAAGCTGATCCTTCCCGTCCTCACTGCAGTATCTGCACACCTTCCATCTAAAATCAATAGCCACAGCATGGTCCCCCGTGGGCTTCTTGCAGTTGTGAGCGTTCCTCCCAAGGATGGGATGTGATGGGAAGAAATGAGATCAGCCTTTTTTATGGCCGAGTGAACAGTTACGGGCTTTGAGGGCTCTCTCATGGTCATGAACCTCAGAACAACTTCTGATTGTTCAAATTTCACTGCAGCCTTCCAGCTTCGTCATCTACACTGCCAACTTCTATTAAGGTTCCATTAAAAGGCAATGAAACACAGGGCCTTTTACAATACCCTTGACAGAACAATTTCCCTTTCTGGATACAGTAAAAATTTTCAGCCAAAAATACAACTTTTTGGTTAAAAAAAAAAAAGGAGAAAGAGAGACAATTTCAAGGAGATCAAAATATTTCATAAAATGTTGTCAGATTGTCTCAGCCAGAAAAAAACAATCCAGAAAAGGCTAATTTTCAAATCAAAACATTGATTTTTCTCTCTGCCTATCATAATTACATTTGTTTCCACTTGCTTATGAAAAGCCCTAGCTATCAGACAATATCTCATTTTGTGTAGAGCTAAGCGTTTTATTCAAAGTGTTTTCCACAATGCTTTGTCATTGACAGGTATTCAGTAATTTAATTTTACTGTTATTAGTTGTACCTTTTCCTTCAAGGATCACTTTAAGTGTAACCACACTTAGCAGCAGAGAGAAGGACAAATGCTGCCCTCAGGTATAACCAGGTGAATTCAAGCAAATCCTGATTGAATCAAAATGTGTTATAAAAGTTAAGGGCTGGGGGAGTATAAAATTTAATCCAAAGTTACACATAGAATAAGCTTGCCCAAGACACTGCTTTAGAAGTTTTAACCCACAACACACCAATAACTTATAAAATCTGTGTCCTTTCATATCAATATTGAAACAAGTATGATTTGGGGGCATCAATGTGCTTGACCTTTCTGAAGCCCAAGGGATTTCTCATAGCATTAAGCACAAGAAACCAGTTTGGTGCCCCAGTGACAGTGTCAGGGATGGGTTTTGTGCAAGGAAAGTTCATTTACTTCAAACACTGGTAGGTATTAAAATCAAGTTCCTGTCCCCATGAGCATGTTCTCTCTGATAAAATCATAGTCATAGAATCATTAAGGCTGGAAAAGACCTGCAAGATCATCAAGTCCAACTTTTGACTGAATACCAACATAAGCCATATCACAAAGTGCCATACCTACTTGTTTTTTGCACACTTCCAGGGATGGTGACTCCACCACTTTCCTGGGGACCCTGTTCCAGTGCTTAACCACTCTTTCAGTGAAGAACTTTTCCTAATATCCTGGCCCCCGTCCCAAATATGTAAGAGAGTGTAAACCATGGGCTTAAGTTTAGGGGTCTTTGCAACGAAGCAGAAGATCCCCTTGCTCTATCCCTTTCCATGATACTCATTGTAATAGTATATAACTCATGAATTACACCATAAATCACTCCTGGGGTTGCTGTACAGAGGAAAGCAAGGGAGCTGTTTTGGAAGAAGGCTGAGAGGGCTGAAAGTGAGACAAGTTGGCAAGACCCACAGACAGTCTTGAGCCAGGAGAAGAGAAAGGGGAACTATGGAGAGAGCAGGGCCCCAAGCAGCCAAGGCTGAGAGCGGTAGAGCTGTCCCACCTCAGCGACAGCACACATTGGAGCAACCCCAAGGCTGACATGAAATGCTGAGTGGCTGCTCCTTGTGAGAGCAGTGCCTCTGTGGTGAACTGGAAGGAGCAGATCCTGCCCAAAAACACGGCAAAATGTGCCTGAGTCCTTCACGAGACACCTGTCTGTAAAAGCTAAATGAACACTGGAGATAAAGTCTTCATTCTGGAGTCTCCTGAATTCTCCATGATGGAATTTATAGCCTCGGGGTGGCTTGCAGACATACACTACCTCTGCACTCCAACACTGACCTGAGTTTTACAGACTGCACGTTTGCGGGTCTGCAGTTCAAAACTAATTGCTGTGACCTCACATAAAATAGTAATAATCAACTATCAATAATACTTTGGGAACTGGGGGAAAAATAAAGGGAAAATGTTCATTCTTAGTAAAACCTGGTGCTGACGGTCAGGAAATTGAACCTTCTGCTAGCATTAGTCACAGCAGCCAAAAACATTGCTGCTGAGTGTTTCTGGGGAGCATATGCTTCATAAACTTGAAAGATACTCTTCTATATCAAGTCTTTGTAATTACAGAGACATGGCAAATAAAGGCAGAAATCATAAAGATTTCCTTTTCCTCTGATAGATAATCAGTCCTGGGTGTACTTATATACAAGCAGAGACCTGTCTTCATCCCAGCCTCTCTGCTCCCTGCATCTCCAGGATGCAGTCCGATGAGCAGTTAGCTGGTGTTTCCCTGATGAATCAAACCCTGCAGAAATACAAGATGCAGGGCCAATATTTTCAAAAGCTGCCTTTAAAACTCTGGCAGCAATTTAGTGTGGTCATGTTTCCGAGTGTGAAGTTCTTCATGTATGAATGCTTGCACTCAGGATTTATTTGCTTGGACTGCACTCACATCCGTGCAGGGACTATGACTGTGAACCCAAAGTTTTCCATGTGCTATCTACTAGATGGGGGAAAATGGGTTTATAGGATTAGAAGCCAGGTAAGGACTGGAGATCTGGTAAGGATTTGCAGTTCCAGGGTGGTGTTTAGGGCTATAGGGCAGTCAGGGAATTAGAGGAAAGGAAAAAAATTACATTTACAAACCCAACAGTTTTGCTACATTCACTACTACCTTTCTTTCCTTGCACTTCACTAAGTGTAGGAGCAGTGTCTTCCTGTGCACATCTGGGAGCACAGCAGCACAAAGCACGGTGCACAGATCCCAGAGGTGACCTCAGACCTGGAAATGGTCTGGCCACATCAGCATCATCCAAAATCAAGACTAATTAGTCCTTCTGGGAGCACATCAGCTCCAGTTATGTGATGTTAACATGACATGAGAGTGCAATCAGGATCTGAATGGGGACCTGCTGTTTGGGGGTACTAAACCTTTCTGACTTTGCCTGGGGACTCCTTGCACGGCCCTACCTCACACCCCGTTTGTCATCCACTGTGCTCAGAAGGGAAGGGCCACAGCTCAAACTGAGCGAGATGTTTGCAGCGTGTATTTTTGAATGTTCAGTGATGTGCAGTGTCTCAGATCCACGGGGCAGGACCACACCACATGGTGAAACCAGAAAGATGCCACTTGCCCCAGCTCACAAGGAAATCTGCCCCATCTCTGTATCACCCCCATTTTAAGCCTTTTCTACTTTTAAAGAAATGCTAAATTTAATACAGAAATAAACCCACCAAGAGACCTGCAGTTTTCACGGAGAACAGTGTGCTTGCTCAGGAAGCGTGAAATTAAAAGCTCTCGAGCGTGCATTTGCCCAGCTCCACATCACATGTACCTCGTCAGCTCTGCAGCAGGGCAGGAGCTCACTCACCAATTCGCTCCATGGCCTCATCCTGCAAACATGCAACCCTGCAAGCGAGGCTTACTCATGGAAACACTATGCCTGCATTCCCCATAGTGAGCAGCTTGGGAGGAACCTGCTCCCTGGGCTGCCCTGGGGACACAGCTGGCACCTGGCACTGTCCAAGAGTCAGCCTGGCACCATCAGGAGGGCTCCAGCAGCACAGCAAGCCACCAAGCCTGGCCAAGAAATCCCACATGCTCCGAAGGACACCCTCTGGCCGTGATCAGGACTCACTTGGATGTTTGCTGACAACACATGACACCAAAATCTCTTCTCGAAATAAAGTGCCTCCAAACAGCTTCCAACAGGCTCCAGAGAAGTGACCAGGAGTTTCACTAAAAGCAGCTTTCCTGCCTGTCCATCCCTGTGTTACCAGAGTTTGTGGCTTGCTTTCCTTTTCCTTAGGAAAATTTGGATGTTGGAACAGCCCCCTTCAACAACCTTCACGTCCTCAGGTCTGGGCATGAGACACACAAAATGGGCTCCTGAGAGCTGACTCCCAAATTATAACAGCACCTCATATGTTTTCAAGGCTGAGTGATGGCCAGTGTCCTGCTCCTCGACTTCACAGGTCAGACACAGCAGGGCAGGAGAGCTCCAGTCCATAAAAGTTTTTTCTGGGGCGAGACAGGACCAGAACAGGTCTGGAAGCTCTGTCATCAGCTCAGACAGTCCCCTTGGAGGTTGTAACTGTGTGCTGTGACAGCTGACTCTCTGTCCCTGCCTGTGCACCCTCCCATGCCCTGCTGGGAGGCTCTACCCATGTGGAAGAGAAGAAAGCCAAGAGACCTGCCCTTCTTTGAGGGATGGGGTAGAAAAATGTCACTTGCTTTCAAGCCTAAGAGGGTTCAAAGGAGCTGTGACCCCTGGAGAGAGCCCCCCTTGGGTATGAGGGGCTTTTTCTCCACAACAGGGGCTGAGGTACTTCCCAGGACCTCAGACATCCCCCATGGACCCCAGTGTCTTTGCTGGGATTCAGGGAGCCCCTGCCGTGACCCCCCTCCCCACGGCTCCAGCTCTGTTGGTCGCGGCGCACCAACGCACACGTAACACATTCCAGACTCCTCTGGTTTGACTGATGCATATTGTGACAGCTCAGAGAAAACATTTTGCAAGATGCACAGTCAAAGGCGCTCTCAAGCCGGGACGTTGTGGAAAGCCGCGTGAGCTCTCCAAGGCACTATCTCTCTCTCTCTGTCTCTGCCAGCCGCGCTAATGAAAGCTCCCTGTGCAGGCCAGAAGATGCAGCAGGGAATAATACAGTCCTTTAAATAGCATCCTAGCTGGCTTGAGGAGGCCACGAACGTTTTATCTCACTTATAATTTTCCTGTGGTTCAACCCTCTCTCCCACAGCAGCCTGCTCTGGGTACCATGGCCAAGCAAAGGCATGGGAAGCCTTGAAAATGGCATTAACCAACAACCCGTGACCGTTCTTGGAGCGCTGGTACTCATGTCCTTTCCCAAGCAATACCCACCCTGGATGTGCTGCTCAGACCTTCATTACCTGGAGGTATTTGGCATGGGAAGACACGGCACTGAGAGCAGCAGAGGAGACCCTTGTTCTGCCCACGACTGAACTCAAAAAGCTGATTGCTTCAATGACACGAGGCAGTGGTCAGAAAACGCTCCCTTAAAATCTCCCATGTGACATTTTTCCAGAGGCAAAGCCAGCTGAAGAGGTTCCTGAATGTTCTCCTCTTTAGGACCTGTTCAACCATCTGTAAAGCAGGTCAGTGAAAGAAAACGCTTGGCACCAACGTGTGGAGAAATAGATTGACTGAGATTTAAAGAACTTGCACAGACCCCATTTGCAGCATGACCCACGAGCAGCTGTTTTGGCACAGCTGCAGGACAGAAAGCTGCCAAGCAACAGAAGGATAATGTTTGGGGCTAAGGAGCACTGGGAGTCCCTTCAAGCAGCTTTGCTCAAGGACAGTCTTGAATAGGGGACTGAGTTCTGGATGAGGAGGAGAAGAGAAGTGTGAGGGCAACATTGAGAGGTGTAGAATTTCTATATAGAAACAATTATTTAGAAGGATTCCCAGCTGCATGCCCCATAGGAAATTTTGAAGAAAATTTTGAGATTCAGTGGCAACAGCAGCCTAAATAAAAAACAGAGGAAAACTTCTTTGGGGAAAAAAAATATCAAAAGGATTATCTTCTCTGCTGAAAGCTGAAATTCTTCCACAAAAGAGTCATTTTGCCACTCCCCAGAAAACCAGAAAAAATACCAGCATTTTTCCATGGGTGATTTTTAATGGTTGCCTCATTGTCTTCAACTTCAATGTTCCTTCCGCAAAGCCTCCCAGCCCTGCCCTCGCCTCCTGGTGCCCATCAGCTCTTCAGGACAGAAGGTTTCTCTCTTGTGCAGCTCACAGCACACCCAGTGTCGATGTTTTCACCAGATTATATTACTGAGGGCAATACTCTGACACAGCCATAGCTTTGTGGTGCTGAACATGTGTGTTACCAGAGCATGGCCATGGTGCTGGGCTTTCTCTCTGGTTTAATTTCCCTGCATCTCACTGTGCTTCTTGCCTTGCTCTGCCACTGCTCCAAAATACATCCACTTCTCATCCCAAAGGTTTGATGTTATGGAAATAATTGGTGGCACTGTAATATTTTTCAACATTGTCAAGCAAATGGTGTCAAACAGCCTTAACACAAATGTCCCATATTTTACAGGGATAATTTAGGGACATCCCTAAGTTTTATCAAGTGTTCTACTTTGTTTCAGGTCTACAAAGGATATTTTAAATCACCCCTCTTGTCATGGGTTTTTTTGCAGGTCTGAATGATTTGTGTTGCATAGGTCTGTCAGCAACTGGCTGAAGTTTATCATGGAATATTAGAAAAAAGTTCTATGGAAGTGTCAGCAGAACCAGATCTTCTTTTATCCAGGAACATCTGGTTTATCTATGAGTCTTTACCTTGAGAAAAGGAGTTCTTTATATTTTTTGCAGAAAGAAATTTGGCCCCTTCCTCACTTATTTTGTGTTTAGGAACAGAAAATTTGCATTGAGCTAACCATGGTCAGGGTTCCTCAAATTTGAAGCACAACTCTGCTACAAATCCATCTCCATGCAGCATTTCCAGCACAAGAAGAAGGCATCAAAACAGTTTTTCGTGGGAGCTGAACTACTTTCACACCTCCAGCTGCAGCTGTGTGAGAAAGAACCATTCTGAAATATCTTGGCTCGTCTGGTGATGATGAATACAGGTGGCTTTCCCCTCCCTCCTTCCCAAACTATAGTTGCAACAGCTGCAGCTTTTCAGGTTGTAAAACAGCCCTTTGGCAAGTTTGTGATGGGGATATGCACTGTGCCCTGTCACCAGCCCAGCACAGTGGGGACCAGGGCATGCTGACAGCATTCTGCTGCAGGGAGTGGACCCACATCCTGCCCATCCTGCCACCAAAGCAGTGTTGGAACCAGGCATGGACCTGCTGCTGCAGGACTTGCCCTTGGGTGCAAACGTTTGCAATCTGAGATGAGAAGGCTCACAAGAGAACAGATTTGGTGCCTGGTTTTATTTCCCTTCGCACCAGTTTAGAACTTTCAGTGTTCCCAGTTCTCAAACACGGAGTTACTCTGCACCCAGATTTCGATGCAGCCATGTCATAGAATCACAGCACTGCTGGGGTTGGAAAGGATCTTGAAGAGCATCTCATTCCAATCCCCCTGCCATGGGCAGGGCCACCTTCCCCTAGACCATGTTGCTCAGAGTCCCGTCCAACCTGGCCTTGAACATTCCCAGGGATCTGGCATCCACAGCTTCTCTGAGAAGCCTGTGCCAGTGCATCACCACCCTCAGAGTAAACAATTTCTTCCTCATATCTAATATAAACCTGCCCTCTGCCAGTTTGAAGCCGTTCTCCCTTGTCCTGTCACTCGATGCCCTTGTCAAAAGTCCTTCTCCAGCTCTCTTGAGGCCTTTTTATGTACTGGTAGGTACATCCTTCTCTTCTCCACGCTGAACACCCCCAGCTCTCTCAGCCTGCCTTCACAGCAGAGGGGCTCCAACCCTCTGAGCATCTTCATGGCCTCCTCTGGACTTGCTCCAGCAGGTCCACATCCTCCTTATGTTGGGGGCCCAGAGCTGGACACAGAACTGCAGGTGGGGCTTCGCAAGAGCAGAGTATAGGGGCAGAATCACCTCCCCTGACCTTCTGGTCACCCTTCTTGTGAGGCAGCCCAGGACACGGTTGGCTTTTTGGGCTTCATATGCACATTGACAATCTTCAGGGGCCATGCTGAGCTTCTCAACCACCAACACCGCCAAGTTCTTCTCCCCAGGGCTGCTCTCAACCCTTCTCCACCCAGCCTGTGTTTGTGCTTGGGACTGCCCCAGGGCTGGCACCCATGGAGGTGCCATCCAGGGACCTCACTGATGTTTGTGACCCCCCGGCCAGGAGGAAGCAGCTTATGAGCATATCCATGGCTCAGCTGCAGGAGCCTGCAGCCCAGAGAATTAAGCATTCAACAACCACTAAACTCAAAAATAGACAGTAGGCGCCAAAATCCTCAGCTGTGGCTCCTTGGACTACACTGGATTTACGCTGATTTAAGCCAGCTGAGGATCCGCACCACCGGGCCAAGTCCTGCTGTCCTACCTCAAGCTGATGGCTAGCTGACGTGACTGATGACTGAGATTCCCATTTAGCCTAACTCGAAGCATGAGCAGGGCCTGTGTAGTGCTACCATTGTTGACTCCAGCCTTTTGTCTCGGGCTGTAACCGATAGGCCTAATAACCGAAATCATACTGCATGCATTCATTCACCCTCTTCGCAAACAGCATGTTATTGAGCTCCGTGGTGAAAAGGCATGCACAAACACAATGGGGCTGGGATTAAGCCCAGCTGCATTACCAAAGTAAATACTTTTGCTGCTGACAGTTTGTCTGTGGGGATTTGGAGAAAAGTTTTGTGCATCTACTTAGGCAACATATGGTTTTATTTTTCCTGTTAACAAAAACAGTAGTGGTCAAAAGTCAACACCCTCTGATGACTGTTCAGTGGCCAGTGTGGAATGGGCTTGGTCATCTAAGTCCAGTTCCTTACATGTCCACAAAAAAAAATCATCCTCTTCCTGCATTCCTCTCTCACTTGGCACTGTGGTTTGCAGCGTCCGCAAGGAAGCCGGGGGGGTTTTGAGGTTAATCTCATCTGTCCTCCTTTCTGATTGAAAGCAATGGGTGACGTGGTTTGGGTTAAGATACTCTGCTAGCTTCTTTCATTCCCCTTGTGATGAAAACCCCTCCACAATCTGTTTCCTTGAAGCCTGAAGAGAGTCAGAATTAATCCGCGTTAGCCGGCGGCCGGGGCATGTCAGCCAGTCAGACTTCTAAAGCAAACACACAGCGATGAGGAGGAGCAGCATGCCAAGAGCACAAATGGTCTGAATTTAGCCCTTCATCTCCAAGCTGAATGCACACTGTTCTCCAAAGATCTCTGCAACACTCAATCAACAGCTGGTCACCTTCACATCTGAAACCAAGAAGAAAACCCACAAGGGCCTGGCTTTATATTTGGCGATGACTTCAGCGGGCTGGTAAAGGGCAAAAAGTTGGCTGAGCTGTCACAAGTGCCCATCTCACATAGCTTCGGTGAAGGAACTGGCAGATACTGGCACTCAGCATTTTTGGGAAGAAAAAAAACGCCCCCATCATCAAACCCTCCGTAGGGACTCCCCTAAAAGATTTTAAAGCTTTTAAGGTGCAAACAGGTCTTGTCTACACTGAGGTAATGAGAATTACAGCAACTAGAGCACAACTGCTAACACTTAGCATCTGCAGGGTCAGAGGCAGCTCAGAGCTGGAAGGAGTGTTAACTAGATCCACCACATGAAGTAATTGTTTTTAAGGGAGTGTATCCAAGCTGGAACACAGCGATGCAGAACATGCACACTCAGACAGGTGTAATCCCAGGCACAGTGGGTGGTAAGCAAGGCTGAAAAATCATAATTAGGAAGCCAAGATGTGTTGCCTAATCCAGGCTTCCCCACCAAGATGAAGGTAGACTTTTGAGAGCCAGATCCTGCATAACACCCAGTTAGTCCTTTAATGTGTTTGCCATCCTCAGATACTCCTGAGATCTCTGGAAGCTGAAGGCCCAAAGTGTTTTACAGAGGATGCTCAAACTGCCCACAAACAGCCAGAAATGGGCAGGCAGCCAGAGCTGGAGGAATTAAGGCAGGCAGAGAAAGCTGCAGCTCAGGTTGACAGGCAAGTGGAGCTCAGAAGTGAGCCACCACCGTCACATAGTCACACACATCCATCCATGGAGAAAAAAGGGAAAAGGCAGAAATGGTTTCTGTTCCTATGGAAGACATTCAGTGAAAGCAAAATCTTATCTTAACATTTTTCTGCAGAAGTTCAGGGGTTTTCATTCAAGAAGCAAAAACTGAAAAATGTTTGGTTTCTGGCAATCAAAAACTGGAAACATTTTGGCCAGAAACCAAAACAATTTGGGGTTTCTGGTTTTTGGTTTTCCTTTGGGTTTTTGCCAAACTCCTTAGCTTACTTTTGCCAAAAAACTGCACATTTTTCAAGCTTTTTCTTCCTCAATGAAAACCTTAAAATTGTTGTTGAAATTGGACATTTCCCACAGATTTTTGTTTTGATTTTTTTTTTTAAAGGCATTTTCAGCAAAAAGAATGTTCTGAATGAACAATTTCACCCAGGAGCCCTGTAAGAAGGTCCACTGGAGGGACTATCACACCCTCACTTTGATCTCCTCTCCCCTCCTCTCTTTTCTCACCCAGGGGACTCAGGGCAGTGATCCTGGCCTGGTTTTGACCACCATGGCCAAGCTTTAGAGCTGTGGAGCTGCCTTTGGGGACAGACAACTCTGAGTTGGGAATGGCTTGAGTTTTTTCTGTGAGATACCAACTCTCAGGAAATAAGAAATGTAGCAAAGGAAAATAAATATCTGGAGACTAGGTTCAGCAGTACTTGTACTGGGAACACATTTGGGCAAGTGGTTCTGGGAGAAGGAGGTGCTGGTACGTGTCCTCCAAAGTGCCTAAAAGTCATTTACCCACAGGTTTGTTAGAGCTGCTGGCCCTGGGTCTACCACAAAGATCTGACACAATCTGTATTAATATTCAAAGTCTGGCACAAAAAATGTGGACATGAAGGATGAACAGGAAAAAATTAGATATTATGAACTCCTGACATAAATACAGTGCTAGGAACTAAAGAGAAAATTAAAAACACTCATGTATCTCTGCTTCAAGCACTAAACTTGGAGGGGGAACTGAAGAGCAAACCCAGCTCAGAATGGAGAAGGTGTTAGCACCCCATCTCCAGGGATAACTTTGATCTGACCCAACTCTGAAACCAGAAACTGCTCAGAAGAGGAGGAAATCTGGACTGGAGTCAGAGTGCCAGAATTTAAGGCTGCACCTTTACAAAGCAAACTACAAAAAAAATTTGGCCCAGGTTTTGAATTTCACTCATTCAACCAAAGAGATCTTGGAGTCTCTATAATTAAGTAGAGCCATCTTATGGATGCCTCCCTCTTTAAACACCCTATATTTCTTGCTTTCAAGGCCTGTTTGGATGTTTTCTGTGGTTGTTACTTGATGCCCTGCCAGAGCAGACAGAGGAAGACCAAGTGAAGGAAGGCCAGCACAGGAAAGGCAGCCATACATGTCAGTGGCAAGTAGAAGAGTGTGCCAGGAAGAGGAGAGGTGAAGAGTCTCAAATTTAGGCAAAAAGGGGACTGCCACACAGCAAAAATGCCAACTTGGAGAACTTTGAGCAGGATGTTTGGAGACATCAACCAAGACAAGAACTGCTGACAGAAGGAGATGGATTTGGGGTGGGTTGGAAAAGGGAAGGAATGCGTAGGTGAGGATGAGAGAGGTCAGAACCTGGTTATGAGGATGAAGGTATTGTCAGGATTTGGGGATGGGTCAGGGATAAGGAGGAGGGTCTGAGGGGCTGGTAAATTCTCATAGGCGAGAAAGGAGTAATGAGGGATTATGAGGGGTCTGGGTGCTCAATGAGGAAGAGGAGCAGATGAGGGGTTTTCTTTTCTTTTTCCACATTTGGATAATAATGGTCCTTACACTCTTTTAACGCTGATTTTCAGCAAAGTTTATTTAAGCTTTGACACACTGCAATGCTGTCAGCTGAGCTGTGGTTAACAATGCTGTCTCCTAAGCCCAAGGCAAGCAGGGCAAGGGGAATAAATTAGTTTAAATCTCTCCAAAAGTTTTCCCAGTTGCAACAGGGTGAAAGCACAGGCACAGTAAATTACTGTGATTCAGCTCACTGTTAATTCAGCATCTGAACTCTCCAAACACAGAAGAGACACTCTGTCATTAATACAAACCTAGAAACAAGCTAAAATAACAGCACAGGCTGGTTTCAGAGGAACTTACATGATGCAGTTAGCCTGGGCGGTGAGCTGGAGCTGCTTGTGGTGAAAGCTTCACAAATGGAGAGGTGGGTGAAATGCCAGACAGCCCTGGGACAGAAGGAAATGTTTATATTCATTTATCCTGACATTTGAACTGTAATGTCCCTGTAATAAACCATGCCCCAGGAGCGGGTGTTACTTGGATTGCCCTGACACCAGAGAGCAAGAAAGCCAAGAGGGGGAAACTGAGGCAGGGAAAAGCCTTGACACCCAGCTGCATAAGCTCCCTTCGTGGTTCTTTATCAGGACTGTTTTCACCCGTTGTGTACTCACACAGTTAAGAGGATCTAGGAAGCTGCGATTCCTTTGCTTTCCAAAGCCTTTAGTCAGGAAAAGACTAATTAAGTGGCTGTGTTATTGCAGCAGGTCCTGGAGTCTCCGAGCACAACCAGCGGCGATTAGGGAGGCGTCAGCTACTGGGCGGGATTTCCCACTGCCCAGCTGTGTAATTATCGCGGCAGCTCAGCCAAAATCCTCTGACAAAGAAAACCAGCTGCAGGCTGCGGGGCTGGGAGATAGCACATGTCCAGTGGAGAGAGAGAGAAAGAATAACGTTTCTCCTCTGTGTTTTTCCAAAAGAAAGACCAACGAAGACGAGCACGCCACATTCCTGCAGAGGAGTATATAGTAATAAGGATTTTTGGGGAGCACCTGGAATAAGAATCAGGGGTACAGCACAGGTCGCTGCAGTTTTTTGGAGGAACTGAATATTCACTGCCTTCCTCACTTAGGGACATGGAGGTGGCAGGTGAGAGCTGCTAAGGAGGGAGGATCTGACGTATGGACCCCACGCTGCAGCATCATCCCTGCAGAGAGGGGCTGAGGGCTGTCTTTAATAACCCCAATAATGCATTGAAGTGGCCTTTGAGCAGTGGCAAAGCTTTGGGTTTGTTTCTAGAAAAGATTAGATTTCTGTTGTTTGTGCCCTTGACTAACCTCCTGCCTCAGTGTCCCACCTCTAAGGCGAAGGTGTCTGTGTTAGGTATCCCACAGGCTGTCTCAGCCACATCATATGATGCCTTCAAACAAACTAGGAAGAATCCAGCTCACCACTCAGGAGCTTTCTTCTGTCTGCTGGTGTCACCAGAAGCACCTTCAAGAGATGTCTTCCTTGTCTGTGGTCACAAGGCTTTTGTTTGTCAAAAGCCAACGTATTTCAGAGCATCAGCAAAACAATGTTATTTCCATTTATGTGTGGTAGCTCCCGTCACAATTTCATATCATCATTGAAAGCTTTCTCTTCACTCCCATCTGAATTTATTTGGAATGGTCCTCTCCCTTCCTACAAACAGGACCTTTTCAGTAGGTTCCTCACAAACACTGTTTGCTTGGTGGAGCCTGCAGGCAGGGACAGATCTCACCTGATCTGCTGCATGAAGAACTCATCGCATCGTGAATGTCCCAGCCCCAGCCTCCTACTTCATCCTCAGCGTCTGTGCTAATCTGCCAACCATTTCCAAATCCTTTCTCAGACAGCTCTTCAACCCACAAATCCATTTGCACTTAAATTGCCTGACACAGCCCGGATGAGTAACGAAGAATGTGACCTTCCAGCGATCAAGCATTGCTAATATCTCAACTATTTCAAGTGTTTAATAACCAAATTTAATGCAGTGAGAACAATTTGATTGAATGTGCAATATCTGTAGCAGCTAATTAACCACAGTAGCCCAGAGAGGTCTTGGACTTCATACAACCTTTCAATATAATTACAAATTTTTAACAGCAAAATGAATTTAAATCCAGTCTGACACAGCAATCCATCTTCATCTCCAGATAAAAGGTAGCACATGCGGTATTAACATTTAAACAAGAGCCATGGGCAGTGGAGAGAGACAAGGAGCATTAGCAGATGTGCTGAATTAATTACTAACAGCACCACAGGAGGGGGGGCGGGGATGAGTACATTTGCATTTTGCAGGTCAGACTTACAACACAGCCACTCATTCTGCTGGCTTTGCCTGCAAAAATTAGATTTAATGTCAAATACAGGGCCATTTAGGTCTACCTGTGTCTCCTCCAGAGCTCCAGGTGTGTGGTTCTTGACTCATCCTCCTCTTCCACGTGCTGCAGAGCTAACACCAGCAAGCACAGATCATCACATCCCTGACTTTATTAGAGCTGTTCCCCAGAAAAGTGAGTCTGAACACAATAACCCCCATTCCTCTGTGCCTGAGTAAGCAAAAAAAAGTCCAAATTGTCTCCTTGCTCCTGTCTTGCAGGGGAACACTCAAGGGAACACTTTACTTTTTTGCGAGCCATGCCTGGAGCTTCTCCTGGAGATTTCTTCCTATCCCCTCTTCCTGGACATGTGGCTTGCAGGGACATGAGAATTTGGGTACAGACCTTGCAGGGTCTAAGTTTGACCACACTTGCTGTATTCATGATGGGGATTAAACTGGATTTTAGGACACTAGGTGGGATTCATGGCCCCCTAACAGAGCAGTCCAAGTAGTCTGGAGGAGTTGGGATGTCTGTTCCTCTCCACTGGGTGTAAAACATTTCAGATGTGATACAGGACAGGAGAGGGTTTGGGTCCATCCCACAAGCAGAGCACCTTGGAGACCAAAACTGTTGTTGGCATGAACGGATGCAACAGGCGTGGCATGAGGTCCCTTCCTTGCAAAGCCCTGACATTCAGTAGTATCTGACCTGAAAACTCAACCACAAGACACCTTCCCAGCCACCCCCCAGGCAACAATAACAAGAGGGGAAGAATACATCATTTGCAGTTTTAGTTTGCTTTCTTGGTTTGAGACGTCTTCATTCAGAGACCCTCTCCTAAAAGCCAGGAAGGCAGGAACCAGATTTTAAGTGAAAGGTGAGATTTCTACTTCAACAAGCAACCACCTGCCCTCAGCTGCTTGGATGAGGCATTTTTAGCCTTTCTGGAGCCTGTACTGTTGTAAAGCCAGCACAGTTAATTTCTGTGGAAGTGCTCCCAGTTTACACTGGTGTAAATAACATCAACATTAGATTCACAGCAAAGCAGACAAAAAACCCAGTAAGAATAAAACACAGGCATCCTACAATCATGGTAGTGAGCAGCATTGGTGAATATTAGTAGTTCAGAATAAATAGTAGGACATGGGTTCTTGCTGTTGGGAACCTTTCAGATTCCTGCTTAGCTTGTATCTGTCAAAGACATTTTTCCCCTAAGAGCTCATGAGGCATTACCATGAAATGTAGAGTTTTAATTGAGGAGTTCAAAACCAAGCTGACTCTGCCAAATGTGATAGCATCAGCTGGTGGCGTCATTTGTCATTGTTACAGGCATATAAACCAGCGAGTTAATCAAAAGGGATGAAAAATGAGGTGGTTTCAATTTTTGGAGTCCTGAATCCAAGTCCTTCTCCTTTCTTCTCATCAGTCTAGACCAAAATGCCAACAGCACCAGCTGCCCAATAGGCACTCATTCAAAAATCCTGTGTAGACAACACACAGGCACATTCTCAGTTGTTAAAGTCAAGGACAAACAGAAGGAGATATTACTAAGCTGGAGACAAAGAGAAAGGAAAAAAAAAAGAGTTCTCTGGAGATTGCAGCTGAAGGAGATGAGCAGAAAGGCAGCCACTGCTCCTCAGACAGCACCTCAGTCCAAGGCCCCTCAGTGTCAAACTGACATGAGGTCTCTCTGAAAGGACAGAGTGGTGAAACATGTTCTTTCAAGGACCCCTTGGACTACTGCACAAAAACAAGCAGAGATCAAAATCTGAGAGTCTGTGAATCCTGTTTGTCAGCAGTATGTTGCCTGGAAGCTCAGTTCTGGGCTTTTGCTAATCCTATCCAGATCCCAACCATCAGGTGTTGTTCCAGCTCACAATCTCTGCCCTTTGCTTGCAGACAGGAACTGTGGCTTTCAAATCTTTGCTCTTAATATGCCAGTGTTGATCTTCAGCAGACCCAAAGTAGATGAGAAGATAATGTATTTGGTCAAAAGCTGTCCTGCTTATCTCTTTCTTAGATCCCTTTGATGGAAAGACGGGAATTATTTCCCAGATGAAGACCTAGTGCATTTCATGTGGTACTGATAGAACAGGCTCCCCAATGCACAAGGGACTCAGTCAAAGGGTGTTCTACATCATACAGACTCTGGCTTCTCTGATCCACTGTGAAGAAATTATGCAGCCAGCATGCCCAAGGCTATGGAGGTGTTCAGGCACTCACAAATGAATCTCCACAGTGATCATAGAATCATAGAAAATCCTGAGTTTGAAGGAACCCACAAGGATCATTGAAGTCGAGCTCCTGACCCTGCACAGGAGAACATCAAGAATGACACCCTGTGCCTGAGAGCATTGTCCAAACACTTCTTGAGCTTTTTCAGGCTGGTGCTGTGACCACTGCCCTGGGGAGCCTGTTCAGTGCCCAGTCACCCTCTGGGGCAAGAACCTTTTCCTAAGCTGACAGCTGAGTGTATGTGCTCTTAGCCTGTTACAACTGCAAAGCAAATGGATAAGCTGAAACATCTGCATGGTATCTTATGGTTGACCCCAGAACAAAACCAAGGTCTTCCAAATCCTTGGCCAACATCAGCAAGATGATCTCTCCTTATTCTGAATGTTTAAAAGGCATTTTCTCGTACTTTTTTACCCCCTGAGTCCATCCCCCACTGCCTCTCCTAGCAAACTTCACTACAAATCCAGTCCCAATAGTCTCGAACTTACATGCATTTGTAGGGAAGTGAAAGGCTGAGTAAAACAGCATCTTCTGCACAGCTCTGTCCTCATCCTCCACCCAGCTGCCCTTACTCTGGCCACAAAAGCCCAAAAACCTTTAACAGTTCTTATTCCTCCAGCAATTTTCTTTTTCTTAATTTTCACTCTCTTTAACACAAAAATCACACTTTACTTTCACCATTCCTTGACATGAAGTTTGTTTAGGCAGGGTCAGAACAGATAAAGGGGGAGGACCAGATATTTCTCCATAGCCAGCTGTGGCTCCTTTAAACTCCATATTCTTGGTATCCTCACACCCCGAGATGAGCAGGTCTGGCCTTGCCCAGGTGCTGCTCTCCTGTCTGGTGGGACAGATGGAGCCAGGTGAGGTACTCAGCTTTGCTCTTTTGAGATGCTGGAAGAAAAAAAGCCATTTTCTTCAATACAGGTGGAATGTCTTCCTCAATAGATGTGCAACAGATGGAAAGAACAGTGATATTCTCTTTGCTCAGACCTTCCACAATTTTAGGACTTAAAAGCTTTCCCCAGAAAAATAAGTGGAGATTTACCCCAGAACCCAACAGCATCTGTGAAAAAAACACAAAATGGAAATTTCAACAAAAACAAAGTAATCTCTTCCAGGACTTGATCTTATGTTCTCTGAATCTGACCTTCTCTCCACTAATGTGTATGAAAATACCCTCGACAATGAAACATTTCTTCATAGGCAATTATCTTAATTTTTATTACACAGGAATTCCTTTTCCTGTCAGACGGGGTTTGGGTGAGCTGAGCACTGCACATGGCATCTCTAGTTCCTCCCGACAGATATCACAGTGGATGATCTCATAGAATGTGCATTTCCTCTCCACAAAATTTCAAAACGGGACCACCTCCCTACAGATTTCCTATAGCCTAGAAGGAGGTTGCACCTGATTTGTCCCTCCAACTCAGTGAGAGCCATGGCTGAACTTGCTGCAAGTTTTAAGAAGCAAAGGTTGAGCCAGGAGAGAGAGATGCTGTTGTAACAAACAAGTGGAAAGCAAATATATGCTGGAAAGAAGAAATAAACTGCAAGAAAGAAGCAGCATGAAGGAAATTTGGTATCATAACTGGTAGAGCAGCCAGTTTTTGTAATTTGTAGGTATGACCAAGATGTTTTCTGTTTGCCTAAAATGCAGCAACCAGCAGTGGCTTAGTGCATGAAATACCAATTGGCCTCAGAGGTCAAATCATCCTACAAGGCTCAAGGTCACCTCTTTTACCACTGAATATCTACAGCTGGTGTCTACTAAGGGTTGTCTTTGTATCCCCAGGTCTGGCATCGCAGAGCACTGGTCATGGTCTCCAAGCCCAAGTGCCCTGTGCCAATGGCTCAGCACATGAGCATGTTCCTGTTCAGAAAGCAGAAACCAAACCAAAACCATGTGTTGTCTTGCCAAAACTCACAACTCCACCCTAAATCTCATGACCTTTGGAACCTCAGATCCTAGCAGCAAGTCTTTTGCCTCTACCTGGACGGAATTCCTTGGTGGAGAGCACCCTGTCCTATATGCCCATGCAAAAAGGGAAATAGCTCATGTTTTCACAGCAACGAGCTCTCAGCCCCACTGAAGAGAGCCATTGTGGAGTGACTGCATTATAAAAGTTGTTAAGACCTCTTCCAGACCATAAAATATGCAGCAAAACAGAGTGCCAAATACCAGTGCTCTCCATGGCCCAAGACAAAGAGCCGCCCTGCAAAGCATTAATCCCTGCAGCTGCCTTGAACTATTCATGTCTCTTGGCTTTACGTAAGGAGCCATTCCATGCTAGCTACCAGTCCCTCCAAAACAGAGATTTGCAGAGCCTTTAACACAATTAAAGGTCATTCTGTGAACAGAAAACCCGAAGATTTGAATGGGAGGCTGTGACTTAGCAGAGAAGGCCAGACTATTTATCTTCAGTGGAGATTAAGTTTACCCAAAAATGCAGTTATGATTATTTCTCCCTTACACACATCAACACCCTTTTCTTTCATCCAACAGCTTCATGGGTAGTACATTCTCTTGGGCTATGAGGGACCTTGCTTCAATTTCCTCCTCTTCCTGGGGCAATCTGAGAATCTCCTATCTTCCTGCCTCAAACCACGAGACCACAGGACAGAGCTACACAATTAAACATTACCAAAGCCCCATGGGTTGAATTATTGAGGTCAGCTCTGCAGGAGCAGCGTGCTGTCCCCTGGACCAGCCACACACCACCTCCTGCTGCTGGGGATGACAGGACCCAGCTTCAGCTGCCCCCAGGGGAAGGTGAGCTGTAGGAGGCACAAAACCAGCTGCAGAAATGTGGGAAGCATCACGGTTTGCTGAGCTCTGAGCAAAAGGTACTCCCAGTCTAGATACAGGCTGCAGTGTGCCGAGTCACCCTGTTAAAGGCCTCTGGTGGGATTTTTCATCTTCTCTTACTGACACTATTAAACCTTTCAAACATCAACATGAATATGCCATGCACAGGGTGTCCCTTTCCTGGTTGTGCAGGGGAGTTGGAACTACATGATCTCTAAGGTTCCTTCCAACCCAAACTGTTCTATGATTCTATGAATATTGGGAAATTTAAGCTACAGGCTGGAGAGAAAGCCATGGGCTCTCCTTCTGTGGCACAAGGGATTTTTAGGGTTTCATCATACAAAACTCTAAGAAGTAGATTTGAACAACATTCTCCGCCTGAAGATAAAACATTTTTCTTTAAACCAAAAGAATATTTTGGCTTGACACAAGAATGTTTTTTTTAATTTCTTGGGTCATTGAAATAAAGCTACAAATTTTAAGCTTGGCCGGAGCAAGGTCTAAATTTTTTACGAATGTTGGATTCTGTAGCTAAGGCACACAAACAAACAAACAAACAAAAATCTATTTCTCACAGCTGAGCTTCTCATCCTGATAAGAGAGCTTTCTCCAAACCACTAGTTTTCAGTGGGTATGAGATGTTACCGTTGGTGTTTGCTGATTTGAAGGCCAGGAGACCTCTGCTTAAAAACAACAAAAAGAAATTACCCCTAGTGACAAGAAGCCCATGTTTCTGGCACAAAAAGCAAAAGCAACAGGTGGAAAATAGCACCTTCAGGTGGCAGCTTATGACAAGATTTGTGATAGTGAGACTCTACACCAGCATCCAGCCCTCATCTTACTAACTTTAAGTCAAAAGGAGGCAAAATGAGAGGCTGTGATGCTGTACTTCAGCTGGGGTAGGTAACTTGAAGGCACCTAGTTGGCAAAAGACTCTCTGGAAAAGAAATCCCCAGCTTCCACCCAGCATGGTCCCTCTAATTTGCCCAGACCATCCCCCAGGATGCCCAGCTCACACCTTTGCATGAGCATTGAAGACTCCTAGGAGAAAAAAAAACAATAAAATGAACAAAATAAACAAAAAACCCCAAAACAAAACAAAAAGCCAAAAGCCACTAAGAGCTGGCAAGATTAAGCTAATTTGTCCTTCCCTGTGAGTCATCAAAGTATTTTTAAATGAACTTTGAATAACAGAGCCCTCTTCTCTCTTTCTGCCCATGTGGTAGATGAGAACTTCTGGCCCCAGGCAATGTCTTATGGGCATCATTCTGAACAAGAAGCAGAAATAAAGTTGTTCCATTAGCAAAGGGACTTGTTTTCCCCACCACTCTGGTCCAGGCTGTCCCAAAGCCCCTAACGACTCTGGTGCCCTTGCTTGCAAATGCTCTGGTGAAATACTACCAAATCCTGGCTCCCAAGATCATTCCACACCAGTTTTATGTGGCAGCAAATCCTCACTTTAGAGGCTCCCAGAAGTTTAATGTGCAGTGACTGAAATAACCTGTCTGTTTGGTGACCCAAAATGGCTCGGACAATTACATATCCGATGGGATTCTCAGAGCTGTGGGGTGCATGGAAACCAGTTTATATTGAGCCATCAGCTGTGAAAGCATTTTCACTCCTAAATACGTGAATGAACCATGGGGAAAAAAAATCGGGTCAGCATTTTTCCAATTATTATGGCATTTGCAATTCAGTTTTTGGGTATGCTACTGACAGCAAGCTGGACACAACACTAAAATTTCAGGTATGTTGATGCAGGCTCATCTTTCCTGTGTGCCAGCCCCAGTGGGGTTAGAGATGATGTCACTTCAAAGACCCCAAAATAGGGGTTACTAACTGGAGAATGCTGTATGCTGTCATGTGTCAGCACACCCAAGTGTAACAGTATATTAGGTAACCTGGTCTTAGAGGGGAACCACATCTAGGGTTATGCATCAGCAATTTGTGAAAAGCATCTTTTGGATTCCTTCCCCAGCATGGCCAAAGGACTATTGGAAAGAGGATGTAAAAAAGCAAAACAACACCCTGTACAGACGTACTTTAAAATGTACTGCAACAATGGATTTTGAATTGCACAGAATAAAAAAATGTGGAGTAGCAGGCCTGATGAAATCTGTTTTCCTGAAGACTTTTCCCTGCAATTTTTCCCCTTTTTCCCAGGACAGGGAAGACGTGGCCAGCAGTACACTTCGCACTGCCCAGCAGTGAAGGGAGCTGTGGCCTCGTTCTGGGGGCAAAATCCAAGTCACTCCTCTCCCCACCAGTACTTTGCACAAATCCGTTAAAAACCCAAACTATCTGAGGCAGCCTTGCCTTTGCCAAATTTGGTTGATCAAGTGATTCAGGTGAAATTAATGACTGGATGGCAGAGTGTTTGCTGAGGAAAGGGAAAGGACCAAAGATGGAACGAAACATACCCAAAATACCTGGATCTGGCTACCAGTTAAAAGCCACAGACAATGTGACTTGTGCAACAGGCTGCTTATGAGGGCAGGCAGTACTGAAATCCATGGGCAGGGACACATTTCACTAATGTTTCACTGATGTGCGCCAACCCTCCAGCCTGTTCTATCCAAACTTACGGGGATGCAGGACTGCACTGTGCTCAGCTAGAAGCCCAAACCCAACTTCTGTCAGCAAAGGCACTGGAAATCAGGACCAGATTTTGAAATTCTGGATAGCATAGATTTCAGTTAGGCAACTTCAAGTGGGTGTGCAAACCTCACGTTGTGGGTGGAGATGTTGCTCATCTGCTCCTTTCTCCTGGCTAATTTTCTGGATGCTCCAGAAATGTATCAACCAAAGGCACCTTTTAAGCCTCAGTGGCAGAAAGTGCATTTCAATCCTCCACTGCCCAGCTCCCATGGATTTTGAGCTTTTTGGGTTTGGGGGTTTTTCACTGAACACCTGTAAAAAAAACCCCTTTGTGCTATTGTGGAGAAAGAAGTACTTTAACTACCCGTGGAAATACAAATGCTGATTCCTGCTGGAAGCAAGCAAGGGTGTAATCCCCATGGAATTTCCACCTGATCCAACCAATTCCAAGGCAAATTTCAGCCACCAAATCTCAGAGCTGAAAACATTTCAGCCAATCAGATCCCTTGGGCTCACGAGCTGTGTTGGCCTCTCCTTGTCTTTACCTCCTCACTGCCCTCCTTGTTCTCGCTACCTCTCCTTGTACTCCCCTTCCCCAGCCCAGAATCTTTCCCAACTCTCATGTTTGCATCAAAAGAAGGACTTCATCCAAAGTGTGATCATCAGGTGGATGGAGGGGATTCTGCCCCTCTGCTCTGCTCTCGTGAGACTCCACTGGAGTGCTGTGTTCAGCTCTGGGGTTCCCAGCGTAAGAAGGATGGGGACCTGTTGGAGCAAGTCCAGAGGAAGTCTGGAGCATCTACCCTATGCAGACAGGCTGAGAGAGCTGAGCTTGTTCAATCCAGAGAAACCTCTGGGGAGACCTTTCAGAACCTGTTGGTACCTAAAGGGGCTATA
The DNA here is from genome assembly GCA_013398055.1 of Ifrita kowaldi. Classification (NCBI taxonomy): domain Eukaryota; kingdom Metazoa; phylum Chordata; class Aves; order Passeriformes; family Cinclosomatidae; genus Ifrita; species Ifrita kowaldi. The sequence goes on from VZRS01012792.1 coordinate 56,057, forward strand.
AGAGAGCTGGAGAGGGACTTTCAACAAGGGTGTGCAGTAACAGGACAAGGAACAATGGCTTCAAACTGAAAGAGTGCAGGTTTAGATTAGATATTAGGAAAAAATTCTTTACTGTGAGAGTGGTGAGGCCCTGGCACAGGTTGCCCAAAGAAGTTGAGGATTCTCCATCCCTGGAAGTGTTCCAGGCCAGGTTGGATGGGGCTTTGAGCAACCTGGCCTGGCAGAGGGTGTCCCTGACCATGGCAGGGGCTTGGAACTACATGATCTTTAAAGTCCCTTCCAACCCAAACCGTTCTATGATTCTGTGAGTTTGTCTCTCAGCTGGGTCCTTTTCACAGCCTTTCTTGACCTGGAAGGGAAACTAAATGTTTTACATCCAGTCTCTGTGCTCATTCCTGCATGGCAGACAGCAACAGTTCCCACAAAATGGGCTGCCCTTCTCTCCAGAATCACAGCTCAACCTCCTTTTCAGAGGAGGACAACATCCCAGCTCATGACGTTCAGCCCAGCCTCACACTGAGGGGCTGATGTGAGCATCGCTGGCAAACTCCCGACCCAGTGTCGCTCTGTTATTAAAACGTGCCTCATGCTCAGCCAGCAAAGTCCTGGGTTGTTTTGGGCTCCACGATCCTTGCTGCTGCTGCTGCTGAGCATTTTGCAAATATCTGTTCATACAGCCCCTCTCCTACAGGCCCGGCGATATAATTAGTCAAAAGCGTGATGGAAGCAAAGATAAAGAGAAAACATGGGTAGATCTGGCACAGAGCCTGCTGCTCTCTTCCTTTGTTTATAATATGTGCAAGGGAGAAAAAGCAGGGGAGAAGGAAGGATTTTGTGTATTTGTGGTGCACGCAGGTCTCGCAGCATTATTAAAGGCTAATTTGATGATCTGTAGTTTTACATTCTGTCCTTCCCAAGATCTGTGAAAAAGTACATGGGATAGGCAAAAAACGTGGTGCAAGGGGACTCTAAATCTCTCTCCAAAGACAATTAACTGCTATGATCATTCAGTAATAATGAGTTCGTGTTTGCAAACTAGCCTGACCGCAGAATATGCTGAACACGTTATCATCAGCCCCGAGCTCCCTGAAACCTGATCGCGCTTCAAAACACGCCGGGCTCCTCGCTGTGAGGAGCCCTGCTTGCTTTTTTATCCTCTGCCTCCAAATTTCAGTATTATTTTAAAACTATAATTGAATTTCAACCCTCTGTGTGTGTGTGTGTGAAGAAAGGAAACACTTCTCCCAAGATTTACTGCATGTCTGTTACTGTGTGGGCTGTTTTGACTCTGCAGCGTAGCACAGACCATGCAAACCGCGCACTATTGGAATCGGTTCAAACTTTTACAGTCCTTCAAATTGGGGCTGGAGCCGGAGAGGAAATACTAAAATCCTGTATATACAACTTCTGTCTGTGAGGGGGAGAGAAATTCCATGAAAATTAAGAACTCAATGATGTATAAATTTATATTCTGTTTAAAGGGTGGGTTGAGTTTTTTCTTTTTTTCTTTTCTCTTTTGAGTCTTTCTCTTTTTTTTTCTGTTGAAAAAACAATTGAACTCTTATATAAGGAAATCCAGGATCTTTAAATAACACTGAGTCCTGAGAGCTGGTGGCAGAATAGGGGCTCAATCTTTTTAAGCCAAGCCATCTAATTAGCATGTGAGCCAAGTTTTATGAAGGTGAGTCAGTTCAGATGTGTTGCTCCTGAGAAAGCTGAGCCAATTTCTCTTAATGGCATGTGCTGTGGGTAATTAAACCGGATTCTGCAATCAGCATATTGTCCTTCCTGGCTGCAAACAGCTGCCAGCAGGCTACAGTCAACAGGCCCATCCACAGCAGCTCCTGCCTGGCAGGGACTGGTCAGGCCCATGGCCAGGACGGGAGGAGGAGAGTGTTCAGGATGCTTTTATCACCCTCTGATGGCCTTGCCCTAAAGAGCATTTCAGTACAAACCCCAGTTCAAATGTAATAACTTCATTTGGGGTTTCCTATCCCACCAGCGCAGTGCCCAGTGCCTGGTATCCAAATGGCTCCACTCCACCAGTACAGTCCTAGCACAGCACTGATTTTGGAAACAAGGACACCGTGACCTGCCCTCCTTGGCTTTCCAAAGGGACCTCACAGCCTCCCCAGCTACTGCATGTGGCTCTCATCCACAAGGAAGCTGCTCTAACCAGGACTATTCCCATATTGTTTCCATTATCTTTTTATGACTGTCATGTGGACAGGGGAAAAGGGGAGGCGGGAGGAGACAAATAAGAGGAAAAGAGAAGCAGGACATCAAGTTCTGCCTTTGAGGAGGGAGCTGACAAAAATGCAACGGTCAACTCCCTCTAGCACATATTTGCAGACACTGAAAATCTGAGTGAGCACAGGCAGCCTCACAATGGGAAAGACCCAGCTCTTCTCTCAAATGCCATTTTACAGCCTCCCCTTGCAAGCAGGAAGGTTGCAACCTCTGTCCCCCCTTCATTTTTTTGCTTTTTTTTGTTTTGTCACAGGCAATTTGCTCGTGATCACACAGGTCAGGAGAAAGTAAGCACAACAGACTGATAAATTGCTTTCTGCCTGGAAACCCTGACGCAGCTCCAGCAGGATGCAGTGCTCAGCCCCTCCCCAGCCAGTGCCACATCCTTCTGCCCCAGCAGGGATGTGAACAATGTGAGCACGGCCCCGCAGGTCACAGCACCACAATGGGCACCTCGCAGCAGTCCCTGGCACCTTGGGTGTTTGCAGCTCACATCCACAGGGTTGTGCACACCTTTGTGTGTCCCCAGACCCTCACAGGCCAAACCATCTTATCCTCCATCCCTGTGACAAACGTCTGACCCTGCTGAGTGCCGTTTGGAACATAGGATCTTTTTATTTCATTCTGAGTGGCTCCCACTGGTGCTAATGGGTTAAAGTGCTGCAGCTTTTCCTCACGCTGATGCCACCAGGCTGGAGAAGGAGAGATCATCTCTCCTAGCCCACATGGGTATCCACGACACCAGGCTTTGGCTCTGCTGCACTGATCTCCAACAAACCCTGCTCTCCATCCACAGGCTAAAATGTTTCTGAAGTTGTTCCTTCTGCCTAAAGGGGGCTAAAACAAATCTCACAAAATTGTTCAGTGAGCATAAATTTGCTAACCTGGTCAGGGCAAGAAAGGCAGAACTGAAGAGTTCTGATTTGGTTGAGAATCGGATGGTGATATCAGTCCGGCTGTCAAAGGAAGAGACGAGAGACAGATGAAAAGGGGAAATCATATTCTCTAAGTACTATTCCTAGCAAAAATTCTTCACTGTGAAAACTCCTTCTATAGCTGATCTCTACTGTAGTATTTCTTAGAGCTCTGTGTGAGAACCTCACCTGCACTCTCCAATATCTCCTGAAACAAAGCATGTAGAGTTACTGCCTTTGTATTAGGGCACAGACAAATCTCAAAGCAGCACATCACGTGCAAAGCGGTTGCATCCAATATTCCTACAACATGGCAGCAAACATTGGATGCACACGAGTAGGGTGGACCTTCTTGTCCATGTATGGTCACATTTCCATTGATGTTTTAACTTTCCCTCAAAATAAATAATTTTTATAATGGAAATTTTTTTGACCACAGGAAAACCATCAGACCTAAAATGCACATTGCAGCACTTTATGGGAGCTTCACTTTTCTCCTGGGGTTTCCATTTTCTGCAGGGGCAAGAGGTGCAGCCAGACTGCACTGCAAGAACAGTTTGAGACCAAAAAGGAGACATCAGGATGGGCAACCAGGTGGCTGAAACAAACTGGATCCGGAAAAGCAAATTACTGCTGCCACTCTCAGCTGCAGCATATTCAGTTCTGTTTTAACAGACCCAAGAAGACTTCTGTTTTCATCAAAAGTGTCTGCAAAAGAAAAATCACTTTCAGGCAAGGACTCATTGTTTCCTTCCTTTCTGCTGAGCGATGACAGATCTCACAGAAGCCCTCAGCATAGGTGAAGTAGGAGAACTACATAAATATAAACTAAAATGCAGCTCTACTTCCTTCCCATGGAATACCGTCAGCCCTTGTAAATTCTGCTATGTGAGCAGCTGGTTCAGAGGCAGAGGGGAACAATAAACAACTCAGGAAGCCATCGCTGGCATTGCTGGAGAAGGTCATAGAAAGCCCAAAAGTGGGGTCCCTGTGCTGCTGTGGGCTGTGTGCTGCATTTATGCAGTCCCCAGGGGGGATATGGGCCAAGGAGGTGATGAGAAAGCAAAGAGAGGTGTAATAGCTGTCAGAGGGTCACCTAATGCACCAGTGGCAAAGCCATGCTCTCCATCTCTTCACACCCTGTCTGGAGACCTGTGTGTAGACACCAGAGTAAGTAAAAGATGGACAGAAACCTTTTGTTCCCACAGTGTGTGCCTCTTTTTCCATCCACATGTCCCACCAAGACTGGAGAGAGTGGGACAGGCTTCAGTATATTCTTTTAAAAACCATTCTGAAACAGAGAGTGCACCACCTCTCCAGCTGAGTGACGTGGGAGGAAGAGGCATCTCTGAATAGAAATACCAGTTTGGTCTCATGCTTGCACCACTTCTTAAACTTCTTAGAGAAAAAGTAAAACAGTTGACTTTGAGGTCTCTCACCAATGGGTTGTGCATGGTTCCTGAAGCACCAGCACAGCTTCCTCCTCAGTCGTTAGCAACAACTTTTGGGCACAGCACAAAGGCAATGTGACTCCAGCACTGCTGCCTAGGACGTACCAGCAGGGACATCAAGTGCTCAGGTTGCCCTGCAGCTCTTTGTTGGGTCTGCTCAGCCCACTCTGCCCTGACACCCTGGGGCTGCCATGGGCGCCAGCCACTGTCAGGCCAGCTGAGATGTGTCTACACATCTCTGCTCCCTAGGTAGTCATCTGCTAAAACAGCTTATTTAGGCCACAGAACGAAAGCTGAGAGGAGACACGGTTGCTGTCTATAAATACATTGGGGCAAGCATCAGAGAGGCAGCTGAGCTATTGAAGCTAAAAGACAATGTTGGCACAGGAACAAACGGGTATGAAGAGGCCAGGAATAAATTAGGCAAAAAATTAGAGAGAGAAAACAACCCTCTTGCCTAGAACAGGCTTCCAATAGGGACTACGTGACAAAAAGTGGTTTTCAGTCAGATGGATCTGACTAAATTAATGAAGATGTGGGGTGGGTGTGGGGGTGGCTGTATATGACTGCTGTTTGAAACACCAGGAGTCACTGCATGCATCCAAGTGATCCTTCCTACTCCCACATCTCACACCCTTATGAATGTGGAGGTGTCACTTGGTTGGACGCACAGGCAAATACAGAGACATAGATATACATGTTAGATTTGTCTTAAGATGTCCCAGTGTCATCATAGAATCACTGAATGGCTTGGGTTGGATGGAGACCTTGAAAATCATCTTGTTCCAAACCCCTTGCCATGGTCAGGGACACCTTCCACTAGACCTGGTTGCTCAGAGCCCCATCCAACCTGGCCTTGAACACTTTGGGGATGGGGCAGCCACAGCTTCCCTGGGCAGTCTGTCCCAGTGTCTCCCAACCCTCACAGCAAAGAATTTCTTTCTAATGTCCAGTCTAAACCCACTCTCTTTCAGTTTGAAGCCATTCCCCCTTGTCCTGTCACTACATGCCCTTGTCAAAAGTCTTGCCCCATCTTTCCTGTAAGTTCCTTTCAGATACTGAAGGGATTTAGGTCACTCTGAAGCTTCTTTTTTTCCAGGCTGAACAATCCCAATTCTCTCAGCCTTTCCTCATGAGAGAGGTGCTCCATCCCTCTGATCACCTTAATGCCTCCTCTGGACTTACTCCAGCAGCTTCAGGTCCTTCCTGTGCTGGGGCCCCAGAGATGGACACAGCTCTGTAGGTGGGATCTCACCTCAGTGGGGCAGAGGGGCAGAATCCCCTCCCTCGACCTGCCCACCCTGCTTTGGATGCAGCCCAGGACATGGGTGGTTTCTGGGCTGCCTGTGCACGTGGCCAGCTCATGTCCAGTTTTCCATCCACCAGCACCCCCAAGGCCTTCTTGGCAGAGCTGCTCTTGGTGTGTTCATCCCCAGCCTGGATTGATACCAGGAACTGCCCTGACTCACATATAACACCAGCACCTGGCCTTGTTAAACTGCCATGAGATTCCCATGGGGAACCACTTCCTGAGCCTGTTCAGGTCCCTCTGGATGGCATCCCATCCTTCAGGTGTGTCAACAGCACCATGCTGAGGTCCCATCAAAGTGTCTGTGTTTGGAAATATAGCTAAGGGTAAAAAGCCCACCATAACTTTTCCACGAGTTTGGCCATTTTTGTAACCTATTTTGAGCTGGTGCCCACCAAGACTCTACTGCAAAGAGATTGCAGAGGTAGGTTTGTACTTAATTGTGTAAGATGCACAAACATATATGAAATACAGGTTCCCTGAGATACCTAAACCATACTCAGGTTGACCTAGGTGCTGTAACTCAGATTCATTCTGTAAACTCTTCCAGGCTACATTATCTTTCACATCTACTCCAGCTGTATTATCCCAGTCATCCCAAACGAGAGCAAATAAACCCTTCCCACCACACCCTCTATCATATTTTTCCATACTTTTCGCCTCAGTCTTGGGGATGCTGTTACCAAGCATAGCACTCATTACATGTATTTTTTCAATAAAAATCAATGGCTGTTCTCACAGACACAGAATCATTTTATACAAAACCCCACCAGCTCTTCTTCCATCCCATGATCTGCAAGTCTTTTTAGGATCTTTCTGACCATTGGAGACTGGAAATGTGAGCAACTATATCAGATTTAAGAGAGGGTAGATGTGGAACCATCAGAGAGAAACTGTTTTGTGTAACTTTCCTGATTCCAAGAGAGCCACAAAAAGCTCCACCACATCTACAAGTGCATCTAGAGGAAAACAACTAAATTTTATTCATTTCAACAACAGAGAGAAAGGCACTCTTGCAGCTGTGCAATAATCCACCATGCAATAGCCCACGTATGACAAGCTTAATATTTATTCCAAAAACACTTTCACCTCAGATGTACTCAATTTGCAGACTTCAGGAACATGCTCCCACTCCTCCCAAGAAAGATGAAGGCAGGGAATATTTGAAAGTCCTTTCCATTTTGGGTTGCCCAAAGACATTCTCCTTGTCGTTGTGTGCCCTGGAGAAGCGCAGTGTGAGCCCAGGAGCTAACCCCACACTTGTGAATTGAGACCATCTTCCCATTCCAGCACATGGCTCTTGCACATTTTGTTTCAGAATGAAATGGTGTTAAGGAGACCTTTGGGAAAGGAAATAAAAAAGGCATTTTATTTCTTTTTTTTGTTTTCTTTTGTTTTGGTTTGGTTTTTTGTCCTATCCATCACTTCTTTTCAAGACCTCAAGTCCCAGGACATCCTGCCTGACACAATCCAGAGCTGGCTCCTTTAGGCTCTAAATAAAGTCACAGCTTTGGGGTTTCCAGGCAGAAAGTTCACTGGAAGGGCCATGGGAGGGGTTTTGTCCTTCCTAAGGAGGATAAGAAATTGCAAGAGAAACCTGGATGCTGGTTGCAAAGGTAGGAACTAAACTCTTTGAGGAGCAGGACAAACCCATGAATATTTTTCTTCTTGGCCCCATATTGATGGTGTTTTAACAAAGTATTAATTTAATTTGAGAGTGTTCACAGCAGCTCACAATAGTGACAAGAATAAATGAGCCATGACATTTCATTCCAAGAGCAGTAGATGGGAAATTCACAGATGGGATATTGTGAAAACCGTGAGCCCCCTACTGCCCCCTCCTCTCTCCATATTCATCTGAACCACTCATTTTTCAGGTCCCTGTTCTAACACATGAACTGCCTCCCATGACTCACCAGTGAGCCACAAGAACATGAGATCCATAAATATTCCTGCATGGGAACATCTCCTAAGCACCCAAAGGACATCCCTTTCTCCATATCCTCCCACAGAGGACAACAAGCCCCAAATCTGCCGAAGGAACTGTCCCAAGAAGGAGGAAAGGAGGGGATCCCTCCATTGCTTTTCATATTCCCTAAGCAAAGGAGCATGGGAGAAGCACACATTGCAGCTAAATGTGCTTCTATTTCTGGAGATATTTCTCCACTTTATGATCATGTGTCACGTTGCTGTCACTGTGCAGGCACCTCAGTAATTAGAACTGCCGTGTCTTCAAGCACAACTCTTTGAAGCCATATGATGACCCAAAAGTCCCTCAATTTCAACCTCAATTTCTTTGCTCTGTTTGTCTTTTGGATGCAGTGAGGAAGAGGGATCCACCTTGGAGCCCAGTGACAGCAAATTGGCCTGTTTCACCCCCACTCACAGCAGGCAGGAACATGCAATCTGGAAATCATTGTCACCTTATAAAAGTGGCCACTTATTTTGAGGACCCAGTAAGTCAGAGTCTGCTTCATACGTGGAGCTTGGCAGAGCTTTCCTCCCAACTTTCCTATATGAAATTTTAGGCTTAACACCTTTTTTTCTGCAAAATTTGCTTTTGAGTGTTGAACTATTTTCCTGCTAAAGTTTGCTTCATGCTGAGATCTAAAAAACAGAGCTTTTGGCTAAAAATGAACCACTGAGGTCAGAAAGTTTCTACAGACCTCATAAACTCAGTAGTCCTAAGTGATTTAAGGCTACAGACCTAGGATTGCTTTTGGGACAGTCTTTGAACATGAAATTTGGTCGGCCACTGGTCAGTTCCCTATGGAGACTGTCACTTTAGGAGACATTTTACAAATTGAGCTGTATTTCAAGATGGTGCTCAGACAGAAGCATCTAGTGTGTTGTGTGGACTTTTGAGACAAAGGTGACTGCAGCAGTGGAGCTTTGCCTGCCATGCACACGAGGAAGCAGTGCAAGAGGGGAGGACGGATTCCTTCCTGGGCTGCTCTCCTCCATCTCTGGCCCCCAGCATCCTAAGTTACTGACTTCCCAAGCCGTGCTCACATTGCTCCTCAACAGAGCACTGGAAGAAACTTCTTACAAATCTTCCACCATTTGCCTCTAAATCCCCCTCCTCTCCCAACTGGAAGGTGACTTCCTTGCCTCCCACATGAGGAAGCACCCACCCCAGAGCAGCCACCTGGGAGCCAGCAGCCACTCAGGATGCCAGGGCTGTGGTTTCCAGCGCAACAAAAATAACATCAGGGCTATCAACCTATTTCAGGAGTGTTCCCTCATGCAGGGCTACCCGGCCAAACTATTCCAGGCTGCTACTGTACTGGCTGATGGACGCTGCCTGCGTGTGCCCTGCATACTGTACATTCCCTTGTAAGGGCTTGCCCCATTCCCTGCTCTGCTCTGAAGTGTCATCTGGCCTTCTGCCCCACACCTGCTGGTGGAAAGGTCCCCACGACACCCACTCTTGAAATCCCGCTCCCAAGGCTTTCCTGGGAGCTCCCTAGCAGGATACAATGGCTTTGAACAAAAGGAGGTGCTCTCAGGGCAGAGCTGAGATGCTGCATTGTGGTCCTGTGGTGCAGGGACGTGGTTCTCTGGTGATATAGAAGACATGCTTGTCTACTAGGATACTGTTTTAAAACTCACTGTTCTTTACTAGATCCTGTGCAGTGAGCCAGGGCCTGGGACTAGGGTGTGAGAGGAGGGAGAGTGACATGAGAGCTGGGTTCAGCACAGGTCCCCAACTCAGCTATCCATCAGAGATCCTAGAGCTGGAGCTTCACTCAGGGTTTATCATCACTGATGTCAGCAATTTATAGCAGCAAACTCAAACTTTTACAAGATTCACAGGAGTGCCATGACCATCACTGAGGAACAGGGTGGCAACAAGTTGTGTTGATGTTACACCTTGTGAGATGGGATTCTGGACCACACCAAGGTCTGTGGGGATGGGCGTTATTAATGATGTGGTCTTGGAAGAGAAGCAGGCAAAAATGATGGATAGTGGGCTTTACAAGAGTCAAGAGTGCTGAGGACTGGACTCATCCTATTCCTCTGTATTTTTAGTAAGATGTCTCACTGTTCTGTGTTTTCTTTATAGCCTGTGGAGACAATTCAAACCTTAGGTCGAGAGCAACTCACCTCTATTGACTTCAGAGGGAACTCAGATGCTGCTTCAAAGTTAAGGACCTGAGTTAATGGGTGAACCTAAGCTGAAACCTTCAGTTTAGCACCAAAGAGTTCCTACATGAGCACCCCTGCAACACAAAGATGTCTGACAATGCTGACCTGTGGAAAACCCCTCTAGAGAAGGGAGGAGCTGTAACCTCCACAGCAAACCAGTTGCAGGTCCTCTCTGTTGAACTGGGGGGGTCATATCCAAAATTACTGCCATGGCAGTATCATAAAATCATGGAATATCCTGAGTTGGAAGGAACTCACAAGGATCATTGAGTCCAATGCCTGGCCCTGCACAGGACGCAAGAGTCACACCCTGTGCTTGACAGCATTGTGCAAACACCCCTTGAGCTTTATCAGGCTTGGTGCTGTGACCACTGCCCTGGGAACCTGTTCCAGTGCCCAGCCACCCTCTGGGGGCAGAACCTTCTTCTAATATCCAACCTAAACCTCCCCTGACACAACTTCAGGCCATTCCCTCGGGTCCTGTCACTGTCACCACAGAGCAAAGATCAGTGCCTGCCCCTCCTCTTCCCCTCACGGGAAGTTGTAACTGCAATGAGGTCTCCCCTCACAGTCTCCTCCAGGCTGAACAGACCCAGTGCCCTCAGCCACTCCTCACACGGCTTCCCCTCAAGGCCCTTCACCATCTCTCCTGGTTGAGCTTTCCAAGGGAACATCTACTCCCACAGTCTGCATCCACCAAAGATACAGGTCACCTGATAGACCAGATAGACCAGACAGCAGGAACTTTCAGTGCTTGTTTCAAAATTCACATCCCTGAAATTCGCACAGCTGCTGTTTACTCCTGGAAATACCTGACATTTGTAGGGACTTTGGCTCCCAACAGCAAGGTGCCTTTCTGCATGTCAGTGGCAGAGTCTTTCTCTGTATCAATGGTTTTTTACTTCCCTTTCACTCCTGTTTTAATGCAATAAAATATTTAAATATCCAATTTTAAAAGAAGCATGGTTCTCACCATGTAAAGGCACATCAAGAGCAGCACGAGCAGAAAGAGAAGTGCGCTAGAAATATCTGGTCTGCCTATTCACAGCCACAGTCCTTGCAAAAGACTCAAGACACATTTTGACGTTGCTCATTTCTCACACTGCACTCAAAGACAGGCATGGTGCTGGAGAGGGCTTGGGTTTTGTTCTGGAAATGGATCTGTCATTCACAGCACAGCAGCCATGACAACACTTGTCACTGGAGGCACTAGACACCTGCCAAGAGCACCAGGAACAGATGGGGCAATGTGCAGAGGCAACCTTGCAGCAGGAGATGCTTCTTGCTGCTCCAGCAAGTCACCACATCTGCCATGTCAGCCACCTCACACTCATATCTGAGGAGCTGAAGCATGAGATTTTGTATCTAAGGACCACCATTTGCTGCAGAACCTCCTTCCCATTTTCAGTAGAACCATAGAATGGCTTGAGCCAGAAGGCACCTTTAAGATCACCAGGTCCAACACCCCTGCCATGGACAGGGATGACACCCACCAGACCAGGTTACTCCGAGTCCTGTCCAGCCTGGCCTTGAACACTTCCAGGCATAGGGCATCCACAGCTTCTCTGGGCAACCTGTTCCAGTGCCTCACTAACCCCATCCATGGGGGCAAACCAGTAAGGATAACTCAGCTTTCAAAACCAACAGAAGCTCTGCAGATTTTAAGCAGTATTGTGTCTCTGTCTCTGCTGTCTCTGCTGTTCCTTCCAGACATGCACAACCTTCAGCTGAAAGCACTGCTCAACACTGGGCAGCTTCGAAAGCTCACACAGCAATCCCAAGCCAGCTCACTGCCCCACTGCCTTACACTGAGAGGAACCACTTTGCAAAATCTGGACGCTGTTCCCTTGACCCATCAGATAAAGCTGCTGCAGGATCCAATTTCTCAGCAACACTCCTGGCCAGCAACTGAAGCAATTCCTGCAGTAGCCCAGCCTGATAAAACTGCTGCTAGATTCCTCCCTTTTTGGCTGAAGATTTAATTTGAGATCTAGTATCCCACTGTGCACTCCCCCAGACTTCCAAAATGTTCTTCTCTAAACAGCCTTCGCATCTCGTGCTGCCAGGCTTTGCACATCTGGAGTCCAGACCTCATTGTCACTGACCCAGGACTCACCATAGTTCTCCTCCTTCAGCTCAAAATTAAACACATACGGTCGTCCCGATCTGAGCACAGCCCTTCTGCCAGGTGGTGTCAGCATCCCACAGGGCCACGTCCAAGAGCTCACGTTTGCTTTTAAAACAAAACAGCCCTGGCTGAAGGCGCCCACGCCGAATTCCTGGGAACCCCATAAAATGTTAGCTGTGTCCTCAGTAATCCATACAGCCTCTCCACCCACGTCAGTCTGAGGATGAAATCAGGGAAAATCTGTTATTGGGCTTCTTGTTTCTGCTCAAGATGGTCTGAAATGGTATCCCCTCAGAAGCACCAGCAGGCACCAGTTAAGTCCCCACCAGTGGGAAGCCTCTGCAGGTGAACTCACTGGTGAGTGCAATTTCTGTTCAATGCACCATTTTGGAGTACAGAGTGATTAGGATCAGGCCACAGAAGCCAGGCTGTCCCCAGTCCTGCAGGAAGTGCAAGAATCATCCTCTCCTCTTCTCCGCTTTTTGTATTTCAGAGAAAGGTACTCAGCTCCGTATCTGCCGTGTGCAGGGTGTCTTCTGCCTGGATGTCACCCTGCCCAGAGCCATCATGCAGTCACCTTGGAGCTGTAAGGCCATAGGATGACACAGGACCACAGGAAGAAAAGAAAGATCCATGTTACACAGCTGCTTTGCTCTAAAATAATAACCTACCCTTGCTCCATACTGTACCCTGCAACCAGTTGTGAATTTGTGGGAAGCTTCTGGTGACCTTCAGGGTGTCGCTGGAAAGATTCCATGCAATAAACTTCTGGCAAGTAAAACACTTTCTTTTGTCTCACCAAGATGAATCCCTTTGCTTATGGAGCTTGGCCCCCTCCAGACATCCACTTCATTCCAGCAAAGAAACTCTCCAGGTGCAGTTTGTCCAGCTCCTGTTTGAGGAGAACATCCTCATCTTCTCTGTCTCCTGCTCTGAATCATCAGGTGTAAATCAGCAGTAATGATTCTCACCTGGAACAGTCTGGAGGAAACAGACTGGACAGATGTTCTGCTTTCAGAAGGCAGCAAGTGATATATCTGTAAGAGCAACAGCCACTGTGAGAGAAGTGAGGCTGCTGTTAGCAGCCCTTGGAGGGAAGGGTCAGGACCAGCTACTGTCAGCTTGTTGCTATCAAGCAAAAGGGAGAAGCACAGGGAGATCTGAACCCCTGCTTCAAAGGCTCCTTCCTCTGGTATCACCTAACTTGACCCTTGCTGTATTAAAAATGTCATTTTTGCTCAATACTTGAATTCCAAGGTCCCATCCATCGCCGAACACTGTGATGGCTGCCAGGACCATGTCCTGCACATGTGTCTCTCCTCTTCAGCAGACACCCAGAGTATCTCAGTGCATCTGGTGTTGACAAGATGGGCTTTAACTTTGGAGAGCTCTTGGGTGCCAGAATGACAGCACTGAAGAATGAGATCTTCTGCTGCTGGAACGGGCGCATGTTCAACAATGACTCAGGACAGGAAAATGCCACTTACTGAAACTCCAATACTTGTTTCTCAACCAGCCAAAGCTCTTGGAGGTCTCCCATCTAAATGCTAACCAGGCCTGGAGCTGCATGTCTTTCGAGACCTCACAAGAGCAGCTGCAGTATAAGGAGGACACTGTGCTATTCAGGGCAAACCAGGAGACAGTCAATTTGTAGAAAGACCCTCCTGGAATTTTTAATAGGTTAATATTGAATGTTTTATTTGCGCTCTCCTGCTTCAAATTTCACTGATCAGGGGGTTGCTGGGCAAAACACAGGTTTTGTTTGTGCATATTGGTGTCTGAGTGCAATGCTTTGTGGCACAGAGTCTGTGAGCAGGGAATCTAAATGGAGGAGAAGGTGGCTAGTCAAAGGAAAAAAAAATATTGTTACATTTATGCATATGGTAGGGTGGCAGTTTTCTCCTGGCATCGTCTTCCAAGGTCTCAGTCTGCAATCTGCTCTCAGTGTACTTGCTCAGGCAAAAATCTATGGTCAGAGTATGGGATTTCAGCTGTGTTCTCCCCCAACCCACACTGAAACACTCTTTGAAAATAAATTATGCCAAAAAGAGAAATCCTCCCTAAGAATTGTGCAAGGATTAGCATCGTGCAGGGATCTCTTTAAATCCCTCCCCCCCACACCCCCCATCCTAGCAAAGACCCGCACCAAGGTCAGGTTTTATGGGCTGGAGCCGCAGGCACTGTCGTCAGCTCGGGAAACGGGAGACGGAGCCCTGACCCCGCCAGCCCGGCCTCCTCCAGCCAAGCACGGGGCTCCTGCTCCAGCTTAGCTGGCCCGCGATGCCGGCCAAAGAGCCGGGGAGAACAGCAGAACAGCGCTTGGCGTAGTTTGTGCATCCATCCATCCATCCATCCATCCATCCATCCATCCATCCATCCATCCATCCATCCATCCATCCATCCATCCATCCATCCATCCATCCATCCATCCATCGGTCCGTCCGTCCGTCCGTCTGTCTGTCAGTGCCCTCTGCCGGGGAGCGGGGCGGCCCCGGCGTGTCCGGAGTGCTCACACAGACCCGAGACACAGCGGCGGCAGCGCCGGGCTGCGGAGCGGAGGGTGCAGAGGGAAGGGTTCAAACCTGAACCCTGCGGCTTTCGGGCAGGCTTTGGCTCCCTCCCGCAGCACGCGGAGATGATGAAACCCGAACCGGAGCAGCCAGAGGTGCCGCGATGCCGATGCGCCCGCACACAAAAGCCTGCTCAGATGGTGCAGATACCGATGGCACCCATGAATTATAAACACACTGAGCAGTGCACAATTAGTAATAACTTCCCTTGAACCACAGGATAAGCTCACTTTAACAGCACAGCGAGAGCATGTGGGTGCTTTCTAGCACTGACGACACAGCCAGGCACAATTTCACGTGTATCGGTGCTGTGATTACCAAAAAGGCAGATAGAGATGGCGGAGGTGCACTTAGGAGGTGTCCTCGTAACACAAGTTGCCAGAAGGAGCCACAAGGGGCTGCAAAAAGGCAGAGCATCCCCTCAGTACACAAGGAAGATGGCTGGTAAAATAAGAAAAGTTAGGGAAATGGTGTTAGGAGCAGAGGAACACACCACCATCATCACCCTTCCCCTTTACAGGACTGGGCAGTAGCAAAAAAAATCAGGCACAAATTGAAAAACAGAGAAAAAAAGAAAACAAGCAGATTGGTTCTGACTTGCTCTCTCAAGCCTGGCCACCCTGACATGGGTGATGGGGAGCCACTGAGCCTGCAGCCAGCAGCACTCACTGCACAGCACTCACCAGCTGTGTGCTTTACACTGATGTATATGGGATTGCTGGAGACTGACCATCAGCTGGATGGATGGGTGGATGGACGGATGGATGGATGGATGGATGGATGGATGGATGGATGGATGGATGGATGGATGGATGGACAGACTGGTTCATATGCAACACAAGGCTCTGCTGGGGAAGGACTATAACTTCTTGAACATGAGGGTTTCCTCCTAAGCCCTAAGCACAAAAGAGCAGCTAAGGCCTGAAAGCACTGTTCAGATCTGCTCCAAAACCTGTTAGCATAATCCCTCATGGGTCTGGACTAGCGTTGTGATCCATACAAATATCCGACCTCTCTTTGAATTTGCTAAGTGCCTGGATTCAGCAATACTCCGCAGCAACACGTTCCAGAAAATGATTGCACTTTCCATGAGAAAACTCTGCAGATATCCCTTGAATGAGGCGTGTGACATAAAAAAAACCCCAATACAATCACATAAAACAGTGGGAGATCCTTACTTTGGAGAGCAGAGCAACAGCTCATCTCAGAAAGGAAATCCTTGATGCTGAGGCCAGGTCCTCAGCCTGGATTTTTCCTAAGCTCTGCACTTCTCTAACCACATAGCCTGGGAAGCACTGTAATTGATACAAAAGTGAAACCCACTGCTTTTTAACTCCTCACCCCTCCTTTTCATCTGGAAGGAGGCTATTTCAGAGCTGAGCTCCAGGATCTAAAGGCCACAAATTTGGGCAGCAATCAATGGAAAGTCTATCTGAGGGTGTGAAGGAAAAGAAATGCATTCACACAGGGAAATCTGGCATCAGTAGAAGCAGCAAATGAGACAGAGAAAAAGGTTTCCTCTCTCTTGGGGGAAAAAGAACCAGAGCTATCCCAGCAACTTTTATGGACTACAGTCCTGTAGACAAACCTGGAATCTCCTGGCTGCTGCAAAGGACTTTCTGATATTGCCCCCCCCACACACACACTGAAATAGCCTGTTTCATACGCTCCACTTGTCCCTTTTGGTTCATGTCCACCAAGCTTTGTCTGTTGGAAGAAAAACAGAGCCAATGGCAAGCATGGTACTCCAAGGAAAGCACGACTGTCCACAGGATTTCCCTTCAGGAAGGACTTTGGAGGAAAAGCAGCACAAGCTGGATAACCACAGCAGCAAGAGCATTATGAGCATACACCCACTTCTGCTGATCCTTCCATCCCCTTCCAGCTCAACCCAGAGATGAGGCTGGGTGGTGTTTGCTGACCCGAAAACTATCCCTGCTCGTTGCTATGAAGGAAGCCATCAAATCCATTGGTTCCATCTGGTGAGGATGAAACTCCTGCCTGCAAAGACTCGCTGTTGAAATTTCAAGCATCCTCTTTTCTAGCAAATTGAAAAACCCCATGTATCATGCTTCTGTAACCCTAAACTCACTCCTAAAACTGCACCTGCAAAAGCCAGAGTTAGAAGGTCTGTGAGCAGCAGGATTAAGCAAGCCTGGATTCCCACCAAGTATCGCAGCCAGAGCTAGCTGGCTGGCTGAAACTGGGTGGGAAATGAATTACCTTTATTTCTCCCCTACCCAGGCAGAGATTTTTACATTGTTTATGAACTTGTAATACCTTTAACAACTCTCCCCATATGTAAAGTTTATTTAAAATCGGCCATGAGCTAGTTGGGGGACCAGCAGACAGAGGTCACTGTATATAATCTTTATTTCTTCAGTAAATCTAATGAAAAAATGAAAGAAATACGTGTCATTCAACTTACCAATGACTTGTTCAAGGACAAAGTGAAAGCCAGGTGCAGGCTACAGCAAAGGCAACATGCTGAGTGGCAGCCACATGCCCTCTGACCTGCCCTGCTTGCTGTGGGTATCCCTGCCTGCAGGCACATCAGCAAAAAGCAAACTGCTCTCTTATTAGAACTGGGACCCAGCCCAAGGGTTCAAACTCAACCTGGCTCACAGACATCAAAAAACCAAAACCAAACAAACAACCCCACCCCCACAAAAAAACAAACAAAAACCAAACAAACCAGAAACAACCAAAATTTGACCTGCTAAAAGATCCACCAGTTTAAAACTTCCCCTACTGCTCTCCAAAGGGTGGAAGTATTCCATGGTTCTCCAATGGGAATGCAATGTTAGACCTGCAGGTCCTCCTGGAGCCATGTCTGTACACATCAGCAGGGTTAAGGGCCTCAACACTCAGCTGCCTCCTTGTTTCTGTATAAGAACATACTTGCATGTCCTCCCTCTTTCCAGGGAGCTGGTTACACAAGGGGTGACTGCAGGCTTGCCGTTTCAGCTGCTGGGCTGACACGTGCACGTTACATCTCCCTGTGATGTTCCTATTCCTTTCTTTCACACTGCCCTTTTATGAGATGATGAATTGAGCATCATTCAGTTTTTGCCTAACAGCTAGTGCAGATGGGAAAAAAGAGTCAGAACCAGAATCAAATCACTCCAGGTGCATTTGCTTCATTGCTGGATTTTGCAGCCGTGTTCCTAGCACCACTGGTTGAGAAATTATATGTTTTTGGCTTACACATTTCATGCAGCTTTACACTGGGAAATATCTCTGTCAAAGGATTGAAAGCTGCACAGGAATGTATTTCATTTGGAACTCTGCATGTTGATGATTGCCAGTTGCTGGGTTGAACAGCAGGATCTCTTCACAGATACATCAGGAAGTTGTACTACCAGGTGTGATCATTTTATGGCAACTCTGTCTTTTGTGGACTGCAGAGGGAAATGACAGCAAAGCTCTGATCTTGGAAATGCTGTTTGGACAGAGAGCAGTGGTGTTCTCCCTGTCTGGCCCACATATGCTCAGGATTCAGCTTAGGGTTAAAAATGATGGGACCTCCAAGCAATGCCAGCTGGAGCGGGGGCCTGAAAGATGTCATTGCATTGCCTTAACCCTGCAGCCGTCACCAGCAGCCAGCAAATCAGTCCAGAATGGGGGAGAAGACTTCACTGTCACATGGGCTGGATCAGGGACATGCTACATACCCTAACAAGAGTCAGAATAGGCTCACAAGACTAGCTAAGGGGCCAAGAACAAGTCACGCTTGCAAGTATATCCCAAAACAAGAGCAGGAGTGGTATGCATACAATCCCTTTAGAGTCAAGGATTGGGCTGAGGGTCAGAGATAAGCAGAGCTTGGGAAAAATGCTTGAGTTCTCCCAGCCAGTGTCTTAACCAGTTGTGCTTTACTTCTCTTTCTCTCTTCACTGATACAGGGATCAGAAAACTTGGAGGAGAGACAAAGCAGAGGCTCTTCAAACACAAGGAAGAGATTCCCCAGGGACATCAGACATGGCAGAAGCAGCTGCAGTGGATATTGATGGGTGAGCTCACACCCTACTGGGGCATCAATTAGTGCAGCTCCCAGCTGTGCAAGTTTGTGCCTGCAAAGAACCCACCCCTCCCCTCACTTGGGTGGCTTCACGAGGTGTATGTTGTACTCAGACTGAAACACATCTCCCCTGTGCCACCCCACCCCACCTGTGCTGCGGGTTTCACATGGCAGCTCCTCCCACTGCCACCACCGCTGCAGGTGCGAGGAGCAGCTGAAGCAAAATGCCAGCTGAGAGTGCAATGAGCCACGGAGCAAATCCTCCCTGGACAGGCTGCAGGCAGGATTTCACAAGGAAGTGTTTTACAGTGTCAGGGTCGATTACATCCTTTGGCTCCAACTGACTTCTCCAGATTTCACACATTATTTTCACAGGAGGAGAGAGAAACTAAATGGAAGTGCAGAGAAGAGGTTTCCTGCAATTTTTGAGCCTTCTCTTTATTTCTGCACAATGGGGAACCTCTTTTGTCCCCAGACCTCCTCTCCTAAGCTGACATTCCCAATCACCACTCAGTAAGAGGGACAAGTTCAAGCCTCAGTGCTCAAACATACCTGAAGTCACATCTCCAACTGAATAACAACCTCTGCAAGCTGATAAGGTGTTTTTTCCAGGATTGTACATTTTAAATCAGTCCAGGAGACACTCTAATTTCAGCCATAGTGGGGTTAAACTCGCAGCTCCTTCTGAATCAAGGACTTGCATTCCCTCCCTTCTGCCCCAACGTCAGCTTTAGCTACAGGGAAGAGCCTGTCCCCAGTTCTATGACTTTTTCAGAGCATATCCTATAAGGAGAGAGCCAAAAATGCCTCAGGAGCAAGGGTGAGTAACCACAACCCCAGCATCAGTGTCTGATATCATGCATCAAATCGAAAGGGCAAAAAGAGAGAGGCTGGAAAGAACACTCCCTTCCTCCCCCAGGGCAGCTAAATCCATCCCCAGCCCACGGTGGGATCAGCTGCAGCTGAAACAGTCCTGGCTGGAGCTTATCCAATACAGTCTTCAAACTTTCCAGTGCTGGAAGGCCTGCCAGCACAATTCACACTAATGCTTCTCTAATCTCATGTTAGAAAAACCTCCTCATTGTACCTAAACCTACCAGGATGTAATTTGTGTCCGTTACTTCTTGTCCTTTCCCCAGAATGATGCAGAGGGAAGAAGGCAATCACTCTCTCTGCTACTGACCCTTTGCATGGTCTGCTCTGGACTGGCTGGTCTCTGCCTGCCCAAGTATCCTTGCAAGCCACGTTTTTGGAGATCTCAGGATTTCTGTTGCCCTGCAAGTTTCTCTGCTGGCACAGAGGGTTGAGTCAGGCTGGACAGACCTCCGTGAATCAGCCCAGCTCCCTGGGAGATGGAGCAACCAACAACACGTGTAGCAATGCTCCCTCTAGAGCTGCAGACTGCTCCCTTCCACAGAACTGTACAAACCACGGGATAAAAGCCCTTATCTTGAGCTCCACTTGTGTGCTAAGCAAGGAAAGCGGCTCATTCCCATGCCCTTCACTTCAGGCTTACATTGCAGCACCAGCCTGCGTGTGTTGCGTTTGTAGTTCAGGATTTTTGCTGTTTCTGTCCCTCGAATCGGTGCAGTCGCAGCCGGGGAAGCTCGGGCAGAGCCTGTGCGCATCCCGGCGCGGCGCTAGATGGGGCTGCGCGCCCGCTCCTCGCTCCCGGTCCCTCCGCAGACGGAAAACAACTCCCAGAACTTCAGCTGGAAGCAGAACCCAAGATGCATGTGCTAACCACGGGGAGCCCTCTTTGGTGCTACTTTCGTGGGCGTTTCGCCTCATCTGCTTTCATACCGCGGTGTAAAATTTAGCATCTCTTATCTGCGAGCCCCCAGGTCAGCTGCGGAGCACGGGGACAGCTCCTTCAGTACCCAGGTATTTAAAACCACTGAAATTTCTAATGCAGCCTGAGCTGTTAGAAGCAGTGGCTGGGAATATCCCGTTGCAACAGGAGGTTCCAGCCCAAGCCATTCCCCAAGTGTCGCCCCAGGCTGCAGAGCCACAAACTCACATTCAGTTCCTTTCATCTGTGTAGGCGTGAACATGGCAAAACCTGTATCTAATAATATTTCTAAATTCCTCCTCTTCTGAGACAAAGTCTCCATTGATGGTCTGAGAGCTGGACCAAGGTGGGGGTACCTGAGAGCTGCTGAGGGGCCCGGGTGTCCAGCTGCACCTGTGTCCCTTTCCTAACACAGATCAGTCTAAATCAGGTTTCCAAACAAGAGCTGGGAGCACGGGTTAGGTACTAGATGGGTCAGAGAGAAGGCTTAGAAATCAAGCCTGATAAAACCAGGCAGCAGAAGTGGTGACAGGGTTCAGACTCTCATGACCATGCAGAGCAACACTCCTTGGGGTTTTGAGCTAAGCCATGATTTGACCCAATTAGCTGCTTCTATAAATAGGAAAGGAGTTGCTTAAAAATAACCCCAGACCTCTCTTCCCAGCCATAAAACTGAAAATACTCGTGGTAATCTTGTTACTCGATGGATAAAACAAACCAGCCCTTCTTTCTTCGTGAAGATTTTGCATCAAAAAGGCAAAATATGAACAACTGTGGTAACCTGTACACTTCTTTCCTGGACAGAGCAGCACAGAGGTGTCATAAAACTGCCCAGGACACATGTCCTGATCTTTCCCTACAGGTACAGCAACACCAAGCCTAAAGAAGCCACACCAGCTGCTTTTCATGAGCTTCTGCTCTCCTCGGCAGAAAGGAAAAGTTGGACAGAAATTTTTGTTGAGATATTTATTTGTGGTCATTTATGTTACAGCAGCATGAGAGGCCCAGGCACGCAGTGACACAGAGGACTGATCCTGGCAGCTACAGTCCTGCTGCAAACATTCCTAAGGCTGCACTCAGATGGTCAAATGAGATGTGTGTAGATTCCTGCCTCTCCATGCCTGCTTATCTCAAACCTCCTCCCCACCATATTCCTTGTTTCCCCAAGTCCTTTTGTCAGGTTTCTCTGCTGCAGCCACTTAACCCAGCAGCCAATGCCTTCACACCACTTGAACACAAACCACTTCCACCTGAAGTTCCCCAGCTGGTCAGCCTCAAAAAGAAGCCAGAGAGACTGGCACAGAGTGGCAGAGAAAAGAGTAAAATAGCATTAAAACACCAAAATATACTGATGGCCAAAAATAAAGGAAGCAGAAACAAAAGGGATGCAAGGGAAAAAAACAAGGAGTAGCAATCCAGCTCATACAGAGTTAAAACCTCTTTGCAGCTTCTCTATCTGCTCCACCAGGTCCTCACATCTCCTCACCCTTAACTCAGCCTAAGGTGTCAGGAAGTAATTCCAGCTTCTGCAAAATGGGTTGGTTTGGGGTTTTATAAGCTCAGATGAGGCAGAAAAACGTTGGGAAAAGGGGGAAATTTGTGAATAGCAGTGATTCTGCTTCCCTCCAGACTTGGCCAAGCTGGGGCTCAAGACTTCCTTGAGCTACAGAATAATTATTTTAACTACACAGCAGGAACACAAAGATCACTACCACAGCTGCTTGGATTCCCAATTTTCCTTTTGTCAGAGAGATAACTCCAGCTTGTGGAAAATGGGTTTTTCTGCAACTTGCCCAGCACATTCTATCTGAGCCTTGGCAGCCCCTTCCAACGAGCAGCTCCAGTGCCTGACCACTGCCAAAGCCATCCCGTGCCACTGGAAATGCCTCCAGGGCTCCTCGCTGCCCACAAGGAGGGTGCAGGAGTGGCTGCACTGAACAAGAAGGCTTTGTTCTCCTCTGCGGCATACGCAGCAACTTGGGAAGAAGCTGGTTTTGGCCCGAGCACAGGAGAGGGAGGCTGTGAAAACAAATGGTCAGGCAGATGACCCCAAAGGGAGGTAAACTACTTGTGTTCAGCCAAGCTCAACTCTCTAAGCATGAGCAGCTTTAATTCCAGTTCACAGGACAGAAAACACAAGTGTTGACAGGCATCAGAATTTCAGTCAGGATTCAATCACAGGTGTGTTTGAGTATTTTTGTTAAACCATGAGGAGGTGATGCACAAGTACTTGGACAAGGAGCAAAGGGTAAATCTGCTGGAACAAGCACTCCCCCACTTGAAAACCCAGTGCTGTCAAATCCTGGCTTTTCACATTGTTGTGGGTTGACCCTGAGTTGATGGACAGTTTTTTGGACTAATGACGCTTCTCGCAATTTACCTATTTAAACCACGATGGAAGGGGCGGGACGCTCTCTTTCGTTCCGGCCGGCCTGCGGGAAGGTGGGGGGGGGGGGGGCTCC
The DNA here is from genome assembly GCA_013398055.1 of Ifrita kowaldi. Lineage (NCBI taxonomy): Eukaryota > Metazoa > Chordata > Aves > Passeriformes > Cinclosomatidae > Ifrita > Ifrita kowaldi. The sequence goes on from VZRS01012792.1 coordinate 79,103, forward strand.
GGGCCCGGCCGGGCCGGGGCCCCGGGCCCTTTCTTTTTTCCCCTTTTCTCAACGCCGCAGCACGAACTCTGAATTACCAGTGAAGAAAACTATTTTAGAGCTGCAGGCAGCTGGAGCCAGCTATGAACTGCTTTACGGCTAAACTTATTTAGCGTGGCTTTCCTGAGACCGGCGGGTCCCCTCTCTCTGCTTAGGGCGGAGCTGGCGGAGTCAGCGAGAGCCAGCAGAGCCTTCTGTTTACAGCCCGGACACTTCGTGTTGAACTGAAGAAAACACCATGCAACCAGCAGCACAAAGAAAGCGAGGCTTTCTTTATTATAAAGCCTAAACAAGAACACTTTTTAACATGGCGACTTCAGAGTCAGAGAGAAAGAGAAAGTGAGTCATGTGGAACGGAGCTGAAAATGGCGACGAGAGAGAAAGGGGCGGTGCCGCGTTTTTCTCGCGCGCAGCTTAAAAAGACTTTTTTGCATGCCGTGGTAAGAAATTGTAATACCGCAAACTGTTTGTCTCTTTAATTCATTTAAAGTACATGGGGGGATGAAGAATTCACGTGTGGCCCGTGAAAATTGTGAAGAGTGCCCATGCCAGGTTGTGTAGAAGCAGTTAAAAGGCTTTTAAAGATTTGTGACGAAAAAAGCCTTTGTGTTCAGGAAAAGTGCCCATGCCAGGTTGTGTAGAAGCAGTAAAAGGCTTTTAAAGACTTGTGACGAAGAGAGCCTTTGTGTTCAGGCCAAAATAACTCATCCTTAAAAAAAGATTAATAACCCCATGTGATGAACTGTGAAATTTTTTCATAGAAGAGATGTTCTACACCACAGCAAATTGTTTCTTTCCGAGCGGATTTTGCTGCTGGTGGCAGTTTGGGAACCACGTAAAGCAAAGAAAAACCCTTTTCCCCTTTAAGCATAAGAAAGAAACTTTTAAAACTGCAACTCTGACTGAAATCCCATGTTCTGTTATCTTTTGTGTAAGCTGAGTGAAAAGGAAAAAGTGCTGGAGGAGGGGAGAGATTTGTTTTAACTTTCTTAGTTTTTTTTCTTTCTCTTTTAATTCTGTTAGTAATAAAACAGTTTCTTTGTATCACAGATGTTTAAAGTTTGTGCCTGCTTTGTTTTTGTTTATTTTTATTTTTTATCTCACACAAAAAATCAGTAAGTAATCCATATTCCAAACCAAAACCACTACACTTTTTTTGGTGTTTCTGCCCAGTTTGCAAATTCAACCCGCTACACACATCCACAGGATGCAGTCATAGCACAGTTGATTTAATACCCACCTCCTACCTTGACCATCAGAGCAGTCACTGATGCTGTCATGTCCTTGACAAAGTCAGCCACGTGATAGTTTGGACTCCAGTTTGCAAGGAACTCAAACCAGGTCCCCACCAAAAGATCCCTTGTCATCCTTCAAGGAAGGCATTTTATTTTATTCTTTCAAATTAAGATTTTTTTTTTTTTGCTTTAAGCACACAGGTGCAATAAGCTGTACACAGGAGCAAGGAATACAGGTAGAGCTGGAGCAGAAGGATTCCCTCGTGGCAATGTACAGGTCCATCACCAGCACAGAGCTAGGAGCCACTGTAGCTCCTTCCCAGGGAACAGCGGGGAGGATTACACATCTATAAAATGCAGGAAGTTTTGCAACACAGCCCCCTTTTGGCTGGGGACATGCTGAAATGCAACATTCGATACCCATTTGTCATTCACATCACCTGTGTGCACATGGATGGGTGCTTCAGTCCCTCCTCACAGGGTTGTTTTAGGGAAAATACAACAACCATGGAGGCAGAGAAAGCCAGAGACTGTTTGTGGCAAGAAAAGCACTGTTTGTGTAGCTCAAAAGGACAATTAGAGACACAAGGCATTAGGGGCAGTAGCCCCTTAGGGACTCTAGGGGTGGGTTGTTTATCTTGCAGCACCTCAGGAGATGTGGGACAAGGCTGGCTCAAGACTCTTTGACCAGGATATACCCACATTTCACAGAATCACGGAATATCCTGAGTTGGCAGGGACACACCAGGATCATCCAGTCCAACTCCTGGCCCTGCAGAGCACCATCCCCAGTGCCTGAGAGCATTGTCCAAACGCTTCCTGCGCTCTGTCAGCCTTGGGGCTGTGACCACTGCCCTGGGGAGCTTGTTCCAATGCCCAACCACCCTCTGGGTAAAGAACCTTTTCCTAAGCTGGTAAAAATCAAGCATTGTATAAAACCTTGCAGCTGGGAGGCTGGAGGAAGGAAGGCACAGCATCATATCTGACTGGGTCTTAACTGAGGTGCTCTTCCTTCATCCTTCTCTTGGCACAGGCAAAAGGATCACACTCATGCTACACAGCTGCCTCCCCTGGTGCCCTCCCATTTCCTGCTGGAGTTCCAACTGCAGCACAAGAGTTGGAGCTACCAACTGGAGGGCCTGAACTCTCTTCAGTTCCTTATCAGCATCTCAACAGCCCCTATGAGCTCAGTATCCAGTTTCGATGCCAACCGGTCACAGACTGCAGCCACAGCCACCCTTTTTGGCACTTCCCCACTGCACAGTCAGGCAGCTCTTTATGTCTCCTTGTGCAACTTCCTGCACAGGAACCATGAAAAAACTCAGCACCAGAATAGATAAGGCACATGGCTGGCTGTGACAGCTCCTATGAAGAGAGCTATAAAGGGGAATTCGATACTGAACACAACGGCTTTATCACAGCTCCCAAACTCTTTGGTGACTTTTTAACCAAACACTATTAAGACCTATTTACAAAGGATGATGCAGATTCTTTGCAAAGCATAAATCTGTGAAACAGCAACAGAACACAGCTTAGTTCTTATCTCACTTCCAGCAAGGCTGAGGCACAGACAAGAAGCAGCAGTCTGTTTACACCCCTGAAGGAGACACCCCTGATGTTAAGGCCAATGCTATAATCCATTCCAAAATACTCTCATCCATGTTAACTTCAAAATCCTGGAAGCCCACAATATGGTCAGTGTTGAGAGGGATTCTCCCTTCCAAGCACCAGACAGATAATTCCACTGACAGGTATTAAAAAGGCATAAATGAACAGAGAAAAAAAGTTACCAGCTACCACCTCCCCTGTTTTTGGGTACCTGGGATTGCATCAAGACTTTCGGCTGGATCAGCAAGACATGAAAAATCCTTAACAAAGGAGGGAGAACAAATGGAACTGAGCGACAAATACATAAATAGAAAGTGGTTTCATCACTTTATTGCTTTTTGATGCCATTTCACGGAGTGTCGAGTCTGCACAGACCACCATGGAGAACAAGGTTTTATCAGAAGCCATAAAACAGGTAGGAAATCTAATCCTACATCCACAAAATTTGCGAATTTGACAGTAAATACATCATCTCCAAAAAGCTATTGGCATTTACATTAATCAACTGATTATTTTTAAGTTGCTGAATAAAACAAACTAGTGAGGGACCAGGTGCTCAGAAACACAGACTTCTGGTGTACTCAGGACATCCTCCCAACACACACGTTCTGAAATCTTCCAAAATTTCATTAACACTAAATGAAATTAAAGTATTCTGCTTCCAGTTTAAATACCAGGAGAAAATAGTTGCCACATTTTAATATATTAACTAAAAGACTATTTGTATAAAACTCTGCACACTTGAAATACTTTTAAATTAAATAATATAATATAGTTACAAAAAACTCCCCCCAGATTAGAAATTTATTGCTAGCATAAAAAGTAATCCTTTTCATGGAGGAGGAGGCTAGATTAATATTATTGCTATGAACACAAACATAGTGCCAGAGACAAGAATTTCTGATTTTCAAATTTATTCACCCCCCACAACTGACCTTCAAGGACATGCAGGTAAGTGGAATTTAGGAAGGACAAGGTCCATAACGTTCTTCAGTTATGTTTTATGATCTGGTGTCCTTCAATTGCCTCTTAGTACAACAGTGAGCATCAGTCTGCTGCTCCTGCATTCTAACATTATCAGTCATTAGATCTTCTCTTCGCAGAAGAAAAACCCAAAACAAAACCACCCTAATCTTGCGTTTCCACTTGAATATTTTGAAAATTTGGAATTACAACGTCATTCATATCTTTGTCCATAACAAAGAAAAGTGGGAACATTCACTATGTGAAGAGTTCATGACTATGAACAACATTTCTAGGCCAAGCTTTGATCGATTTGCTGCCAAGCTTCCAGTCCCAAAGGAAGCCTTTTTCACATACTGTAGATTGAGTAACACCACTCCTCAGTGCAAAGAGTCATACCTGATACTCTACTAATAACAAAATAAAAATTAACATTAAAGCTTGCTTTCAGATCTGCACAGTCCAGTGACTTTGCAGTGCACTGATTTCCACCCCCAAGAACATACAGCTATAGCTTTCTTTTCTCTTTTTGTTTTTTAATTATGCTGTTTTCAGCAGGTATCTAGCTTGCTACTAGATTATACTACTTTCTTAAAGTGATTTTCTTCTTAACTTTTACATTCACCCAATAACTGACTTGGGAGAAAACCAACAACTCTACCTCTCCAATCAAATAGTCAATACTGGGCTTCACAAGGGTTATCAGCATTGCAAACTATTAAGCTGACAATAGCTATAATTAATTACTTAAAGATCATGAAGTTAACCAGTGGAAATTGTAATCTAATCACAGATTCTAGTATTGCTAAATGATTCACACCAACTAGTGTTTCATAGAGCCAGAAATTCTTGAGTCACTCAAAAAATAAATTTTTAAAAAAGGGCAGATATTGTATTAATGCCACTTCTTTAATTGGGGTAGCTGAACTCTGCTGCAAATCATTTAGTTAGAAACATTTAGATGGGTCTTCAGGAACAGAAATGACAAATGACCTGGTTTGAGTTAAAGCCTCCTCCTGTCTAAATCCTCTTCTAGAGTGCCCTGGGCCCAAATGTGCTTCACAAAGCAGGATTCTAACCCAAAACATTAATACATCAATGGTTTTAATATCAATCATGAACATCAAAGTACTTACTACTCAGTTGTTGCCACAACAATTCCTTTTCCCTCAACTCCACTCCGACGTTTGACCCTCACCCCCCACCAAAAAAGTATTAGGAAAAGAATATAAATATTTGAGGGGTAAATGCAATGCTCAAGTTCAAGACATGAAAGACTCAGGAAGCCTATGCCTTTCTTTTCATGGCATGCATGAAAAGGAGTCAAGACACCAAGAACTGGATCAACAAAGGCAGCATATCAGTAGAAAATAGCTCTTGTATACTGTTAGACAATTCAGGCCAGCCATGTGCGTTCCATATACATCTGAAAACAAAACAATCTGCTTTTATTCAGACAACTTAAAACATTAAATACTTTAAATGGATGTCTTTCAACTCCAAGTCATATTTACACAGCTATTCACAGAAATGTGCAAAGTAAAATCTGAAAATTAATTTAGAAGTCCGACAACTTGAACGCAGCATTAAAAAAGGCAGCAGGGATTCCACATCCATTCCATGTACACTTTAAAGAACTAAAGGTAAGGAAATTGTTGATCCAGCTGAATCTCTGGAAATGTAACAAATCCCATCCATGCTGCACGCTGGTCACTAGCTGTCTTTGCTGCAGAATTCACAGTGGATCCCTCCAGTGAGGTCTTTGACAACTTTTGCTTTGATCAGTTTTTGCAGGAATTTTGTCTCACTTGTCACATTGTGCATAGTTTGTTCTTTCATGGCAGCCATGCAGAGGTTGTTGTAATAGTGCAAAGGTGTGCTGGGCTGATCCAGGTCATAGCCAAATCCTGCTAAGCTCACTTCATCACACAAATGTGTGGCCAGAACAACTGCTGTGACCCCAATTGTAGGTACATTCTAAAGAGGGAGAAAAGTGAAATTTGCCCAGTTCAAACATATTGTCCTTTACCAGGTTTGTAAACACTTTATACAATTTAATGGCCTAGTCTATTCCCTCTCCTCATTTAAAAATGAAATAAATTACAACTACAAATCAATTCAATGATCAAATAAAACTAAAAACTCCAAGGCAAAATACCAGTACAACTTAAGTACTTGCTTTCAATGAGGCTTTTGGCTGTCAACACTAATTTTTTTTCCTGTGAAGGCAAGATGCCCTATCACTGTGTAGTTAAACTGCAAGTGAACCTTCACTTCAAACAGTCAAACAAGTCCTGACACAGAGTTAAACTTGACATTTCTTGATGTACCCTTATTTCAGTCTTGAGCAACATCAGGTTCTCTAACAGTATTCTTCAGATTATGGTTTTTCACTGAATAACCTGTGAAGGAGGCAAATATAGTACTGTACAATTAAGATACTTAGCTTGGTATATTATTTTGATAAATAAATGTGAGAAGATCCTTCAAATATTTGTGCAATAATCTTAAGTGCTTTCACACAAAACATAAAAAGATAGGGGTTAGTCAGTATTTTTTGTAGTTCAAGAGAACGAGCGACATCCAATTTCTCAAACACGCAATTAAAGTAATGAAAATGCAGTGTATAATTAAACCAGGCAATCCATCACCCTGTACCACTGCTGGAGCAAAGGACATGGAGGGAGGAAATGCCCACCAGCTGCTACTGAGCATACTCTGGCAGACACAGCAATTCCAACAGCTGCAAGGCTGCTTTACACTGGCCTGGTTTCCAGACTGTCTCTGCTTTCCCTGCAGCTGGAGACACATCTGCCTACAGCTGATGGCTGGTTTGGCCTAACAGGGCCATGCTTAACAGGCTTAACATACATCAAATGCATGTTTTTAAACACTGGAATGAGTTTATGTCTCGCTGCATCTGAACCCCATTTCATGTCAGCATACACAGGCAAAATACCTCATCTAAAAAGGTGAGCTGAAACTTTACTTTGATTTTGCACAAGAAAATACAAGAGTCTTTTGAGAGCACATTGATTTCCCTATTACCTGAGACCAGCTCTAAAACTGCACAGAGAAAGTAAAGAGGCCAAAACTTTTTTCAGTTTCTTATTTTGTTTACCTTGTATTTTACTGTCTTCTTTTGGTGAAAGGAAACTTCTTACCTTATCCCAACCCCAGAATTTTGATCGAGGCTCAGGGAACTGTAAAATGTCCAAAGCTGTTTCTTTGATAATGACTGGATTCAGAATCCGAAACTGTTTTGATGCGAAAGGAATTTTCTCAGCTACCTCCTTCCAAAAGAAGAGTCGCACCCACAGAGGCTAAGAGAAATAAAAAATATAGTTCAAAGGGAAACTCTGAGGCAGACAGAGCACACAAGTTACAGAATTCACCAGGGACCCTGAAAAATTCAGCAAATAGTTTACAGCTAAGGTGGTTCAGGAATATCAGTTTAACAGATCAAATGACTCACCCAAAAGAGGAAAAATCTTTGAAGTATCTGGAACTGCAGAGAGGACAGCAGAGGGAATAGTTGTTTATTCTGAATATTTGACTGTACTTTGCATGAATCAGTCAATATATTCACCAGCACCTATGGGCTCTTCAGGCTACCCCAGCACAGCTGAGCAGGCAACCACAGTTGCCCACAAACATTAACCAGGCATTCTGAAGCAAGCACTGGATTTAAAACAATTGTGCTCAAGCTTTGAAGTGAAGAGCTGTTATTTGACAGCATCCACCTAGTGATAAATGTAACCCTTCAGAAGAGGATTTACACAGGACTCAGAAACTCAGATTCTGATCTCCTGCCACTGCATTTAGTTAGATGCCTGCTAATGGAAGAAAAAATACCTTATCACACTAATTCTACAAGTCTTTCCATGAAATGGGCAACAAAGCAAATGATAAAACTGACACAGCTGCAACAGACCTGTCTTTTTAAACAGGCTTTAAGGAACAGCAGCTTGAACCGATCAAATACAAGTTGCAGCACTCCCATTTTCCCAGCCATGCTCTGGATTGGTTTGCTTCAGTACCAATGCTTGCACAGAGAGCTGAGCCAACTGACAGCTGAGTATTTGAGAGAAGCAGTTTGCAGTTCACAGAATCACAGAGCTGTTGAGGATGGAAGGGGCCTCTGGAGATCACATGGTCCAACTCCCCTGGCTCAAGCAGACACCTCGAGCCAGATGCTCAGGACCATGTCTAGATCGTTGTGAAAAAGATGTCCATGGATATTCAACTTGACAAGCTCTCTCTTGTCCTAGCACTGGGCACCACCAAAAAGAGCCTGCCTCCATCCTCTTTGCACCCTCCCCTCACATATTTATGAGCATTAATAAGATCCCCCACAAGCCTTCTCTTCTCTAGGCTAAACACTCCCAGCTCTATCAGTCTTTCCTCATGGTAAAGATGCTCCAGTCCCTTAAGCATCTTCCTAGCTCTTCAGTGTAGCAGTAGACAGCCATGGTCAAGATTAAACAGACCTTCTCATATTGTAAAAATCACAGAATTAAGAAGGGAATTTGGAGTACCTAAACTAGCATAGAACAAACTGTTAAAAAACTTGACAGGCCTTCTTCTAAATCTCTCTCAGTAAATTTTATTTGGTGAAATTATCTGCCTGCAGATTGAAAGAAGTGGAAGCCACCAATTCAAATTAATTTGGAAACATGAAACCCTTCCCCCAGTTCCTTAGGAATCTCAGCACTTCTTTAAATGTTTAGTGAAAAATAAGCAACCTCATGATCTAGGACCCCCAGAAAAATGTTCAGTTACATGTTGACTGCATGTATGCCCATTGTAGCAGTACAGACTTTAGCTGCTAAAAAACCAGACTGGCATTTAGAAATCACATTTCTATTTTGGGCTCTGCAGACTCGTTCAGGTCACTTAAACCTAATCTGAAATGAATTCCACTTTAGTGAACACTCAGTATGTCACGTAGCCTGGTGCAAACTACCAATATCTGCACAGAAAAGAAGTATTACTGTCAGCATGGGGCTTCAACACAAATGCTGGTCCAACTGTAACTAGGAGACAAAGCTAAAAAACCCCCACAAGGTTATATAAAAGATCCTCAGCATGATAGACCAGGAAGCAACAGATCAATCAGCTTCTTTAAGCATTAGAAAACAAAACAAACAAACATACAGGTAGATAAGACTGTCACGTCACATACCAAGGTTTCGTTTTTTAGCATGGCTTGAAGCCAGTTGAAATCAACACTTTTAAACAAAACAGCCACAAACAAGCTTGCAGGAGGATACTCATGTTCAGAAAGGGGGGCTCCTTCGGGGTAAGTCATCCGTATTGTTGTTTTGTTACCAACATGATCCGTGTAGCCTTGAACTGGTGCATCATTTAACCTGGGGGAAAAGAAGCCCACAGTGGAGAGGAATTAAATAAACAGGTTACAATCTCCTTAAAATATCAGACACTAAGCAAAAACTTGTTCTTTGGCCCACAGATTTTTAACAGAACAGACTACGGTGTTTTCCCACAACCCCCATGTTCCTTGCCTCACGCACTCTTCCAGCCCTTATCTTTGGCAGGAAGCCAATTCTATTTCTAGATTAAATGGCACAAGTGCAGAACTTCAGAAAGAAAAGCTTGAAGAGTAAAGTGACTTAAGACAGCATTGGAGAAATTCATATCTATTGCCTTGTGTCAGCTCAGAGAGGCATAAAATGGGAAGGGGAAGAAAACACACAGAAAGTTGCCTGTGTTATCCTTATCATATATACATATATATATATTTATGTATACACACACACACTCACAAGTATTCCACACAAAAAATCATTCAAACTATCCCTACAATGCAATGTAATGCATCCTGTGGGTTTATATCACTCCAGCTCACCAAAAACTTCAGATGCTGGCACACTGCTGTCAAGAATGATGCCATGAGTTCTGCAGAACAGCTCGAGTCCTGCAAACTTTTCTATATTGATAGAAAAATCACCTTCATCCTGCCAGCCCTAATTTCAGAGGATAGTTAATGCAAGTTCTCTGCCCCTCCACTTGCTAACAGGTTTGTTTACCTTTGAATAAGGGCTATTGACTCAATGAAATACTCCCTTCATATGAGGAGCAAGCCTTAGTTTACAAAAAAAGTTGTGAAAATGCTTGTATTAAATTTATTTGTAACTTTACATGATTCAAAGCAAGAAGGAGAGTTCAAACTGTAATGTTCAGAAGGCACAAATACAGAGCATGTAATTCAGATACCAGAAATCATGGGCAATCAGAGAAAGCAATCACTGACCTTGTAAAGATAAGGGAAGATAAGTGTGCTATAAAGTGTGTAAGCAAACTGTGTACTGAAACACCAATTAATTTTTATTGTGTTTGAAATAGCTGTTATAAAAAAATTTTTCAAATAAGCATCCAAACTAGCCATGAGGAAAAAAGCAGAGGTGAGTCCTTAAATACTGAAGTTTAAGATTTGAAAGCTTTAAAATGTGAAAGGATAAATCCAGTCCTGCCTACTTGTCCATGATGTCACTAGTTTATATCTAGTTTCTGCCCATGTGATTTTTGTACCTGAAGTCCACAAATAATTACACTGAATTTCCTTCTTGTAAACACGACAATTTATTTTGCCCCTAACACTTCAAATTCCACCAAGTCACAAGTAAATTTTTCAAAAGGACTTTTACAAGCAGTCTTGTAAGTTGCATAAATGTTGGAGCTCTTTTCCCCTTAAAAAACAATGCTGGCTCATAAAGTAATGATGAAGTAGTTGGACTCCTTAAATGGGAAATACATACCTTATAACAATATCAAACTGATTCAGCAAGTGACCCAGCTCTGATCCATGAAGAATTCCACCACTGCCAACAACAACACAACGCTTACAATGTTTTGACTTCAGATCTTCTGGTAAATCATGCTCAGGTAAGAGTTCAAGGAGATCTTTAAGTTTATCAAAGAACTTGTGAAATCCAAATGGAGGTTCATATTTAAATAAAGTTTCATCTTCATTTATATTTTTCCTTACAAAGGGAGATATGTCCACGCTGTATTTCTCTGCAAACAATTTCCCCATCTCTCTCTTCGCATAAGAAGGTCGGCACTGCTCCTGCAATGTGGCGCTGGCAAATTGCTGTGCCCTCTGAAACAAAACACATGGGATTTCAGCCAGGAAAGACAGCTGCAGGAATGCACAAAGCCCTCGGAATGTGGCCCACCAGCTGACCACCAGCAGTTCAGCAAACACAGGGGTTATAAAGAAAGTTTCAGTGTGGAAGTACAACACACTTTTTAAAGCAATTCCTCAAACGCAGATACAAACTAGCGCGAAGTGAAAACCCGCAGAGGAATTCCTCTCCACTCAATCCCTTAAATCTAGATATGAGGTTTTCTAAAGAATATATTAGGCTAAAAGAAGTGCTAAGCGAAAATGAGCCGTTTGTACTATCATTTGCAACACCATATAAAAAATCTAGACATACTTCTACCTGTCCAATTTAGCAGCAAGTGGAATTCTACTCCACTGCTCAACTGCAGGATCTGAGTTCTGCCTGTGGTAGGATTCTACCAGAGACACATCCATAGGGCAAAAGTTCTGTGCAACTGCAGCTGGACTCACTTATCAGAATGAAGCAACACTTCTTCCATAAATATTGCTAAAGTGCTAAAGACTAAAACATGACTTTAAAAGGAATGACAAGTGGGGGTGTTTGGGGTCTTCTCTCAAAGACTAGTCACCAAAATAACAGACTACAATTCCATATTGCATAAAAAGATTAAAGTGACAGACAAAACTACACGTTGATCCATCTCATAATAAAACCAAAACATTATTAATGTACATTGTTAGAAATTTGTAGTGGCAGGCTGGTATCTGATGTAAAAAGAGAAACAGCAAAGGTATTGCTTTTATCAGTTAAAATAAAATCTTGTTTGCATCATTATCTTTCCCAATAAACTCTGCTGGTTTTTCCTCCACTGCAATTAAAAAAAAGCCATGAGCAAACACAGCAGTCAGAGACACAAGATTCAAATCTACTGCTAATTTAGCTCTCCTCTACTGTTAAGGAACAGTGGTGTGTATCTGGGGGCACAAGAAAGGAAGTTCTGCTGCTGTTTTTTGGGGGTTTTTTTTAACCAAGATTGATCTACAGAACTTCCTCTGCCACCATTATGAAGGTTTCTGCAAGTTTGGGCACAAACACCACACTGGGCAAAGCATGACTGAGTGACTTCACGCTGGACCTTGTTGGCAAGAGTTACTGCATCTTCAGAAGAGCCTCATTTTAAGGCTGATATTTGCATACCCTACCAGTAAAAATTAATGCAAATCACTAGACAATTACCTCAAACATTTTGTAACAATCTACTACGTAACCAGACCAGAGAGATGCTCTTTGCTCATCCTGCATCTAACACAAACAAAACAAACAATGAAACAGCAATAAACAGTCCATGAAGTCTTTAGGTTTGCTTGGTTTAAAGTGTTTGTTCTTCAGAATCAAGAATACGTTATTGAAAAAATAAATAAGTCAAATGAGAAAAAAGGGGAGGCAAAGAGGGCCAGGAGGTGAAAGATAAGCACTGAAGATGATGGGAGGTGGGGGAGGATGCTGCCTTAAGCCAGGGTTTCTGCTGTAGGTTGCCTTTTAGCATTGAGACATTCAAGAACAGAAATGTAACAGCTCTAAGCCAGGTAAGTTCTGTTATAAATAGGCTAAGTAGCAGAGGCTTTAGTCTGTTACACCTGTTGAAAAGCCACATGCAGAACTGTAGCTTAAGTAAGTAGCTGCTACCTTAAATGAACAAATTAAATAATAGCTGCACCCTCCTGGACATTTGCCCTGTGATTCCAAAAACATCTGCGCAACTACAAGGCAAAGCAGACTGGGAAACTGGCTTAGATGAAAAAAAAAAAAGCCCTTTGGTTTAACATGTTAGGTTTGGGTTGTTTCGGGTTTTTTTAATACATTACTTTTCATTTACATCAATGTTCTGATCACCAGTGTCATCTGCACTGATACAACGGTATGATATGTCCATTTCAAATGTTAAAGTCACAGTTATCTACTGTTACCCCTAAAAACCCAGTTTCTCTGTGTACTTCTGCTGTAACTTTACAAGAACAAAAACCAGAATGTGTATGGCATGAAATGAAGCAAAATATACTTCTGCTCAACGGATAATTTCAGCATTCTAGTTCTTTGTTATAGAGCCCTATAACTCCTGTATTGTCCATTAACAACTTTTTTTTTAAGCCAAGTGCAAAAAAAAAAGCCAAAAGATACCAACCCTTACACGATCGAGGTCCACATATGGCATTTTTGCTCTGTCACATTCCTCAGGGCCAAAATGTAATTTGAGGATATAAAGGAAGCACCCTCCAACCACAAACAGTGCAAGAATTCTAAAACCAAAAAAGACAGTGAGGGGTAGGAGAGAGAAACAAAAAAATCTTTTTTCCAATGTTCAAACAACAACTAAATTAACATTTTTAAGCAAATTTAGGACAGTTGAACTTCATGTGAATACTTGCATTTGAATCAAACCAAAAGACCCCTATTGGTTTGTTCACTTCCAAGTCTTTCATAACTCTTCGAAGTTATCTACAGGAAAATATGAACATATTTGGATGCTTGGATAAAGAAAATGCTTGCATTATATACTTTAAATGCATCTCTGATGAGTCAAACAGTTCTCTTGACATAATGAAACCGAGAGTGACATTTTTTTCTTCTTTAAAGGTCAACTCTGTCTTGGAATACACATTTCCATGCATGCTAAAAAAAGGCTGGAACTTCAAACTGTGTGATTTTGGGCCAATGGCCACCACTGACAAAACTTTCAACTCACTGGCAGGCCAGAATGCAGAACTTAGATGCTCAGGTTTATATTAAGAAGCATTAGTTACTTACACCCCCAAAACACACAGAAAAAAAAGTCCAACCAACTTTAAAATTGAAGAACATAGACTACTCATATTTTTGATCAACTAATTTCTCATTCCTAGGGAATACCACTGTTGATGTCCAAACAGTCACTTAGCTCATTTCATGTTTAAGCCCATCTGCAGAATACTTACATCATTATTTGGTTAAAGTTGTGATTGTTGCTCAAGTATGTAGTTTGAGCTTTATTACTGATTTTCATTTCCTATGGATTCCTAAGGACTGGACGTTTGTTTAAATGTCTTGAAATAACATACAAGTTATTAAGTGCCCAATGCTTCTTGAAACTCTTTCAGATGAAGTTAATACAGATTTCCAATATTTTTTTTTTTAAGTTTGTACTGTATGAACTCACAGATGCAATCCTGGCACTCAGTGTACAGTACAGGCTGCAAACAAGGCAACCACTGGAAAAGCAGCACTGTTCTCACATCCCACTTAATTAAATTACCTTTTCCACTGATAAGTGATCTAAGAGCTTCATTAGCATGTTAGGCTGCAACCCCTGGAGATCAGCCAAGAGGCAGAAAGCAGGGGATTCACAGCTGACAAATGCGGCTGGTTTTCCTCCAGAAGTTTATCAAGTATCCCCAGGTTCAGCTGGGGCTGCTACATTCAGGTTATATCCACCTGTGTATATAACAGTTTGTCTTTGGGTTCTTTAACCTTTAAGACCTAAAAACTCACATGGCATCACAGTAGTGAACTTTTTAGGTATAAAATATAGTCCTGGATCTACATGTGCACACACCCTTTAACTCTAATTTGATGTCAAGCTGTAATGGAGTAAGGCTTTTGATGTAGCATTCCAGAAGTCTTCATAGCAAAATAACTATGAAAACACCTCCCCAGGATACCCACTCAACATCCACTGCCCTTCCATTCCCTCAGTTATCAGGCTATACAAAGGTCTCAGCATTGTTATTTATCTGCATACAAAAAATGATTGGAAATACTTGTGAGTGAAGTACTAGGATCTCACTTTGGCTTGGGAAAACAGGTACTACAACAAGTTAACCTGGGCTCCAGAAAGTGTCTTCAGTGTCCCACAGAAAGCTGCGTGCCGAACTCTCCATTCAAAGCCCATGGTAATCCCATGCCTTGACTTCTGCATCCTTTTTGCAACTGCCCAGGCTAGGGGGAGAACAACTGTCCTCTGTGTAGCTGTGACAATGACACTTACTTGCGAGTACCTTTTAAAAACCAGCTTGGTCTTCTCATCTTCATGTGCAGCCACCTTACACCATTGCACAGGAGGTGAACGATCACTTTTTAGCTTCACAGAGTTACTGTCACTCAGCATTGCTGTAAAAAAAGAAAGAAAAAGTTATTGTAACTTTTGCTGAATTGAAGAAAAGTTCACAGGACATACTTGGAGTGACAACTTTGTTTCCCAGAGAAGACTGTGATTCTTAGTTATGGTGGCAGGAATACTGAATTGCTCCTGACCTCTTTGTGATCAAGAACTCATTCATTTCGGCTGCATCACCAAAAAACAATTCTAAAAATGTTGCCAGGTATTGGTCTTTGCATTCTTCATAAGTCAGAAGTATAATAATTGCAATCTTGCTGCTCCCACAATTTCTATCAGCATGCTCCAATACTGATTTTGGGAAGAAAAATGCAGGCTGGCACATCATCTCACAGGCTGCTGACAGTAACCAAAGATGTGAGAATGGAATCCCCGTGAAGAGCCTACCTATATGAGTCTGCTGGTTTTCCCAAGGAGAAGGAACTCAAGCAAGGGTTTTTCCTGTCCTACCCACCCAAAGCAGCACTCCTTTTGATCAGCCAACCATGGAAAGGTGCAGCTTGCTCCTCCACAGCGGATGATTTCAGCCCTACTCCTTCCTTTGATCTCAGTGCTCGACCTCCTCTGCTCTCCACTGCAAAGGTGATCTGTTCTCCTGCCAAGAGTTCTGTCACAAGAACTTCTAAAAAAGAGCAAGGCTAAGGGAAGACTTTTATCTATGGATGATCTTCCTCATTCTCTTTTCTACCCCTTTTTATTGTATATGGTGATATGACCCATTTGAACCAGCCTGTATTGCCACTTGAAAACACTGTTTGATTTGACAAACAACTGATGTTCTTAAACACCAGGATGAATGAGCTGAGGAGACAGAAGTACCCCCTCCAGATCTCAAATCCAGTCCACTGAAATTTCAAGGGTATCTAATTCAGAAGATGACTCAGTCTCTTTGCACGATCATCATTTCTCAGTAACAAATTTGATAATCACAATAGAAGATCAAATGCCGAAAAACACTGTGAGGGTGGGACAAGGAGAGATAAAGACCAACAACAGCATCTGAAGTCCTTTGAAGAACAGACAACAGGCAAGCCATGCTTTCTGGGTCACATGCAAATGATCACAATCCAGAAAACAGAGCAAGGCAGAAAAAGCCAAACGGTTTTTGCCCACAGGAAACTTCACCACTTACCTCAAACACAGGTAACTTGGTTATTGTGACATCACTAAAGACCTCAAATTCCCCACCTGCCTGTATTTACTAACTGCACAGACTCTCTGAGCTGTCACACCCATTTGTAGGCCTTCATAACAGCCCCTGTTAGCAGCTCTGAAAACACTGTAAAATCTGTAGTCAGTACCATCATGGTTGTCTTGGAGCAGGGTAAACTGAAATTTAAGGGGTAAGTGACATCCCCCAGAATTCTAGCAGTTAAGCTGGAAATCAAATCCAGCTCTTCTCTACCACACAACCTGTCAGGACACCAGGACGCAGGACAAAACAGCAGGTCACAGGGAACCTATCAAGCCTTAAAAGCCCCTCATTTTCTCAGAGCAACACCTCATCTTTATGGGTTGCATCTACACCACTGAATAAAACTAGCACTGGAGTGCAAATCTGGGTGTTGACATTACCACCCCAGTCATCCACATCAGTTTGCTCTCAGCTAATATTTGTAGCAAATCATTCAAGTTCATATGGGTAAAGACGTCAAAATATTTGTTACAAGGAGCACATCCTAGGGTCAGTTATGGATCACCAAGTTAAACTGCTCTGCCTCATGATGTTCAGTGCCATCCCAGCAGGACTGGCACAGTCACATTTTATGACACACGTCCTTCCTGCCACACTACACAGACAAGTCAACTCAGCAGCTCTCATCCAACACCTTCACACCAACACACCTTGGAGATGACAGGGATCCACAGAGATCACACTGCCAGGATGCACAGGGAGCAATCCCAGTTCATGGAGCAAGATCACACCAGCACATAACAGCAGCAGTGATCAGAGGATGCTGCAGAGAGTGAACACGGCCTGCAGACCATGTGGAAGCTCCAGGACTGCTCCAAATAGAACAGAGAGGACATTCCAACAGATCGCCTCAGATGAGAGTGCCTCACACCAGCACAAACAAGTGGCACTCAGCACTGTTTGGGAAAGTGAAGGGATCACTCACTGACACCGATGGCTCACGGCAGGGACGTGACCACTGAACACTGCTAGAGCACAAAACAAGGCAGTAATTACATCTGTCAGTCCCACAGATCTCCACAAACACAGCTGGGGAGAAGTATAAAATGGGACTTTTCTTTTTTAAAAATGAAAAAGCAGGAAACAAGCTTCACCTATTTTCACTAGAGAACAATGCAGGTAATAATTCTCCCTCAGGTAAACATAAAGAGGTAACTTGGTCACAGTCCATAGGAACCTAGGTCAGAACAGATTCTGCACAAAAGAATCAGTCAGACTTGGTACCAGGCTGCAAGAGATCTGAAAGATAGAGAAGGCACTGAAGAGGTGGAGAGTGATGAAGACAGAAGGGAATTAAACAGGAATGCAAGACTGCAATAAACTAGCATTATCAGACAGTCTTCCCGGCCTCTGAGCAAAAAAACTCCAGTTTTTCCCTGCTTCACTCATCCTGGATATGTAAAAAGAAACAATGAAACAGAAAATTTAATTAATCACCTCAGAACATCCTTTCCAAGTCCAACTCTTAGTACTCGCAATGCTTTTTTTGTTATACAAACAAATAACCAACATAATGTTAGTTTTCACTTCCTTTGCAACAGTTTACTTCAGTTTGACTTTTGTCATTTATGAACATGACAGATGATTCCTTTCTCAAATAAGTCTATATACATAGACTGATACATAAGTCAAAATGCATCGGTCTTGCACAGCATTTTTTTTACTCAGGTTGGATCCTGCATTCTTATTCAAGTCAGTAAGGCCTTCCAGTGGCTAGAATGGTGTAAGAGTGCTCAAAAAAGCAAGGTGGCAGTAAAAAGCACTTTAGAGTGCACCTTTCCCACAGTCTTCCTGAATTAAAAAAAAAATAAATAAAAATAAAAAACCTCCAAGTTTGCAGAGAGAACCAAGATCCCAAGAGGACCAAAGAGGTGTTGCATACAAACACCATTACATTCTTGCAAGAAGGGGCCCTGCTACAGTTGTTGTGAGACCCATAAATGCAAATGTCTCAATCTGTGTACAAAACACAGCTCAGTAGTACTGCGGTATTGCAACCACATTTTGCATTGACGTTTCTATGGCTACTCATTGTGGTGTAATTAGTGAGGACTCGGGGGATTTAAATTTGTTTCATCTACTGAACTTAAGTGATCTGTGCAAAGCTGCTACCGAGGCTAAATTGTCCATTAATATAACATACTCCAAAGCTTTTTGTGGTGTTATTCTTTTCACTATGATTTACTTTTGTCTCATTGTTATTCTTAAGTAGACAACATTTCCACATTTGGAGTATTACAGAAGCAATTCATTTAAGCCTTCAGGAAGTCTTTTCATGTGGGAATGCTAAAAGCTAAAAAGCAGCATGTATCAAGTTGTACATAACCACTGCCACACCCTGGAAATTGCATTTGATTACTTACAGCACCTGGATTTACCCGAAGACAAAGCCAAGGTCTCTCAGCAGGCACGGGAACAGGAGAAGGCAGCCTGCACGAGTGCAGAATGATGCACACACCTGCATCCCTCACCAGGCTCCCATCAAGCCCCCAGAACCACAATCCCATGCTTTCACCTAAATTTTCCACTCTCACAGTAGTGGAAACACCCAGCTTTACAAGGCAGCCAATACCAAGGCCTTGCTGCACAATGCAGCCTTTGAAGTTCATGTAAAAAGATCAAGAAGCTTGCACAGCAAAGCCCCCAGCAAATGAAACCTGAAAGTCACATTTATGTAAAGGAATTACTAATCATGAATGGTGGGGCTCCAGCAGGTATTGAAACAGAAGCTAAAACTAATGCAAAAATACCTGAAACCCACCTGTTCTCTTCATGCCTCTTCCCCTAAATCAGATGCACGTAAATTACTTGAACATACTTCCAAAATCAGTAAAGGATAAGATGAAAGCTACTTGGTTTTGAGCAACATTTGTTTCAAAAAAGAAAGGCAAAGTTGAAAAGCAGAGAAGGTGTTTTCACACAAGAAACTTGAGCAAGGCACTCTTTACTGAGATGTGGTCATTATTTGGTAATGAATTCTGTAAGAATTTCCTGCTCTGTGGCTTTTAAACCAAAACAAAAAAAAAATTCCCACAGGTATACTGCAAGACTCTATGCAAGAAGTTAGAAGAGAATAATTAAGAAAACTTAAACTGGCTACACATTGGTTTTGGACACATTTGGAGAAAACAGATGACAAAAAGCTGACAACTACAACGTTAATGTCTGTGACTACTTGCAAGAGTTGGGCCCATGAAAAGATTACATGTTTCAATCTATCCTCATTATTGACCAAACAGACAAGACATTAATTTTCATTAAGGTTTTCAAAACTGATACAATATTTTAAGAGAATGTTATTAATTTATGTCAAAACATGAAAAATAGTTGGGTGACATTTACAGTTAGGATTTTATTTGCTTCTGCAGTACTGAAATCCCCAGGGATCGAAACGTAAGGGCTGAGACATTAAAAAAGGGAATGAAAGGAATGACTAATTAGGTGGTAGTTTCTCTGATGTATGCTTCAAATCCAGTCACTAAGCAGAGCCTCTCAGAAGACACCTAAGAATATGAAAAATTTAAACTACTTCCACTTCTGTTCTACTTTAAGGGGAACTCCCAAAAAAGCCCAACAGACAATCATTACAAAACTGATCTAAAAATAAGTACAAAACTCTCCCAATTCCTTCCTATAGCCATCTCACAATCTGTTCAATTCTCTTTAATGGACAAACCAGTCTTGATTCAGGGAATTTTTAAGAAATAGGATTTTGTCAATGAATACAACTGCGAATCATCAATTCTAATATTGGAAAAACCAAAATAACCCATGAGTAAACACTGTATCTTACCATCATACCTACTGTGGCATAGGAGGCCCACAAGTCCCCCACAATGTCCCTACTTGGGGACTCTTCCTTCCAAGTCTCCTTATCAAAGCATGATACCTTCAATCCTTCCCATGCTTTCAAATGTCATCATCTCTTCATTGGAAACAATAAACCATAAAAACCAAATTTTGTAAACAACCTCTATCTGTTTACATAAAACATGATAAACAAATCTTTTTAAACCAACAGTGGATCAAGCCTCATCCCAATAACAATTAGGGGGGAAAATGGTAATGCAAAGAATAAAAATGCTGAAGCTAAGGAGAGTTAGTTGTGCACCCCGTTATACACAAAGGACTCCACAGTTACAAGTGTTGTACAGTCAAACTGCTGCCTTACAACTGCAATCTGAGGTAGTTTTATCCATCCAAAACACGGAGTATTTCTTAATACAAAAACAATTTGGAAACATATTCTCTTGTGACATGAAGAATTTGTTATTAAAAACAATCAATCTGGAAAAGATATAAACAACCTCTAGCAAGAAGCACTCCAGAAACTGCAACGTAGTGAAGGACTGCCTCACTTTCACAGAATCACAGGATCATCCAGTTCCAACCTCCTGCCATGGGCAGGGACACCTTCCACTACCCCAGGTTGCTCCAAGCCCCATCCCAACCTGGCCTTGACAACTTCCATGGATGGGGCAGCCACAGCTTCTCTGGGCAACCTGTGCCAGGGCCTCAGCACCCTCACAGTAAAGAGTTTCTTCCTAATATCCAATCCAACCTTGCCCTCTGCCAGTTTGAATCCATTCCCACTTGTCCTGTCACTCTGTGCCCTTTTCAAAAGACCAGGTTATGCCCAGCTTCTCATCTACCAGCACACCCAAGTCCTTCTCCTCGGGGCTAATCTCAATCCATTCTCTACTCAGCCTGGATTTGTGCGGGGATTGCCCGACACAGGTGCACAGGACCTTGATGAACTTCATGAAGATAACTTTCCAATGACTTCTGCAGAAGTGAATCCAAAATTTTCAGCTGAATTTTAAACACAGGTTTAACAGATCAGGAAAGCTAACAGCCTGCCCAGATGTTGAAACTGGATTTAAAATCTATACAAGGGAAGTAAAAAGCCTTTTATTTGGATGGCCCCCATCTGCCCATATTGACAAAATACTCAGAAAAAGTGGGGAAAGAAGAACAACAGACAAGTTATCCCAAAGGAACTGTTTCTGATTGGAAAATCTCCTTATACGACAAAATGAATGCTGAAATATCTTCTTAAAGGATTTTTGTTCAATGGTACATGACAAAAATCCTTTAAAACCACAAGCATGAGGAAAAATTCCAGTGATATTAATGATCTGAGGGAGACTTAGCAGGAACATGCTAAAGCATGAGAGACTCTTGTGTTATAATTTGTAGCAATGTATTCACTCTTGGATGTTTATCTTCAAGTAATTTCCTGAGCACCATCCTATCACTTCCTATCACAAGACATAATGAGACAGCACTCAGGGAGCTGTTGCAGATTAGAGACTAACATCTTCTCACCAGAGGAAAAATATGAAGCTAAATTTAAAAATTAGAGACTTCTGCCAATTATTTCTTCATCTACCACTATATAAATCCCACGGTAAAGTTGGCATTTGAACATATTTAGATACTTCATAAACTTTCTTGGAATATTATCTACTTAGTGCCTATTACTATTGAATGAAAAAAGCATTTGACACCTGCTTTAATGAATAGTCAGTTGTTTTGGTTAATTGCAGAATAAATCTTTGATGGCAGAAAAAAGTTTTGCCTATAATATTGTTACAAGTGCCTACAACAGGATATTGATTACTTCAGTGCATAATGCATCTTACAAAATGAACTTTAGCTGGAAAAGCTTTTTAATCAGACAATAAAAATTAAAAAGCAATGCTGTCTGTACAATCTGCAGTTCATTTAGTCAAGATCTGTCTCCTTAGAAAATGAGAACTTATTACTGAACACTATTCCTGTAGACACAATTGGTAAAAAGTGAAATGAGGAGCAAATGAGAATTTCAGAGCAGTTGACAGAAACTCTCAAAGGCACCAACAAGATGACAGGTGAAAATTGTTTTTTCTGGAGCCAATACTATCAAGCAACAATAGTGTCCTAAAAGCATCATCATTTTTCTTTCCTTGCCTTGTGACACTCTACCTGTGTTTTCTTCTAATTGTTTAATGGGTAACTCCCACACCCTCTTTCAAACATCAACCACCAAGTCATGAGATCATTAACAACCCTACATAATTGTGTCTACTTCAGCACTCTTTTCCTTTATGAAGGATACACATAGTTAGGCTACAACTTGCTCTTAACCTTGGGTCATCCAGATAGAACATCAAAAAAAAATGGTTCCAGCTCAAATGCAGTCCAATTATCAGCTTAACTACAGATACGCATAGTGTAACACCATCACTTCCTCTCTGCAGCATTCACAGGAAGCTTTTTAGACATTAATAGTGCCTGCTAAAATAATATTATAGGGAAAGAACTCTTACTGAGTTTCTAAATGACAGTTCAGTGTTCAAAACAGGGATACTCTCAATTTCACATCTGCCTTAGCATCCTCTTCTCTAGTCAAACTTTCCAGGCTTTTCTGTAAAACCTCTTCCAGGTGCTCTCAAGTGAGTAACAGCAAAAAACATAAATAAAACACAAAAACAAGAAACATCAACAAGATGTGCTTCAACATTTAAGTGGGCTGCTGATGCTTTGCGACAGATGAAATCAGTATCTGAATTTTGAATTTTTCTGATTCCCAAATGAGCCACAGAAAGTCAGTGTCCCAGCCAAGCAGGAAGGAATGGGCAAGTTAAAGTACTGCTGTTGTGAACAGTGTGGTATTAAAAAGTTACATTTATTTCTTACAAGGAAAGCTTTTTAGACCCCCTCATCCCTTTTTCTTCTGGAGCAAATCCCAGTGTTCCCTTCAATGTTACTTGTGTAAGAAACAATGGCCTGCCTGCTCTGGATGTTCAGAACCTGATGTCAGCTACTCCTCACCATCTGCTGAAGCCCACAAACACGCACAGTGAATGAGCAGCAGTGTAACAACAGGCAGCTGCTACTAAAAATCCCCGCTTTGCACATCTCCCCTTTCTCATCCTCCTCCCCAGGCCCGCAGATCCGCACTTGAGGAAGCACTGCACCACTCCAGCACTCGAAGGAAGAGCCACAGTGCCAGGAAGGGAGGAAGAAAGCACAGTGCACCAGCACATCAGCCGTCACCAGCTGGGCAAGCTCATCTAGCACAAGTGGAACGTATTTCTGAGTCCCTGCAAGGAAGCCAAAACAAATTAGGTCTTTCCCCTTACACGGGAAGTTTGAGGAAAAAAACTTCCCTAAAAAAATGGTCTGAAAAGGCAGGGCATAGCATTAATCTTCACTGGGCTAAGGAAACAGCAGACTTACACAACCAAAATGTTTCATATTACATCTGACTTATGCAGCAGAATAGCACCAAACAACTGGTAATCATGGAACAATGTTAACAGTACAGCAGCGTTTTTACCACACTATTATCTAACACTCCAAGACATGATGGTAAATTCACACTTGAGCAGCAAGAGAGGAGATCCCAAAAGCCTCCCATAAAGAAAAGGCTAGAAATGAAATTGCAATACAGCAAAAAACATTGCTGGAAACAATTTTAATGCTTAAGTACTAAACCTAAGACTTCAGGACCTCACAGTGCTGATGGGACGGGTGAAGGAAGAGCTTCTCCCAAGGAGAACAGAGAGCTTGGCTTGTCCAGCTTTGCAAAACAAGATTTGAGAGTTTGTCCTAAGATACACCAAACACACAAACACCAAAGCCAAAACCAAACCTTTCAAACAAAAGCACAATGTTAGCACACAGGAAAAGTGGACATAAACAAAGAGGGACTACGGGCAAAAGATTCCTGAGCAGGAAAGGAATAGCCTTCCCATAGGAGTAATGGAAAATAACTGACTACACAAGTTTTAAGGAAGTCCTTAATAATTTATGAATGACATTATCAGTGAGAGCTGCTTGTGACATGGAAGACTCCTCCATGATCTTGAAGTCCTATGTCCAGTTACAGTTGTGTGGTTTCGAAGCACTGGATGTCCTTGCTGGAGATCCTTTAACCTGTTCTGTTTGAGCAAGTTTCATTCAGACTCGCATGTAATTTGAAAATTACATCATGACAAGTTGGAAGCATCATCCGGATCTTTTTCAGTTATATAGCCTTTATTATAACTCAGGAACTACTTAAGTCTTCCAGGGTCTCTTAATCTAAACAACCAACCTGCCCATCAAACACTCCAACTCTGCAGCAGCCTTAGCACATTTCGCATCTGATGTATGCAGAGCAAACAAAATTGAACATTTTTAGCCCATTCTCCCCAGTAAAACGAAGTTTCTGCTACCACACTTTATCTTCCTACATCCTGCCCCTGCCTGCCTGTCAATCATTTGGCCAATTTGATGGAACTCTACGGAAGGAAGGACACTAAACCCCAAGAAGTTGCAGGAAACTAGAGGGGGGATGAGCTCATTTCTCATCAACCCCACGGAAGCAGACAATGCATCAAAATGCTTTCATGCGCTAGCTCTCCAGCTGCATTTTGACCTCTTAAAATAAAATCCCTGAGTTTGGCTAGCAGAGGGCTTGAGAGATAGCTCAAGGTTTCCTGCTGCATGACCCAAAAGGGAGAGAGTAACCTCACTGCAGCACAACAGATGGAATAATACAGCCTGCATGGAAAACGCCCCCTCTAAAATGAAATCTGCACAGTCCCATTGTAAGCTGCAGTTTAAAAACACGTATCCACTTTAGAAGCATAAAAGAGCACTTATCTCAACGAGTTTTCTTTAGAAAAATAATAAATATACATCTTTATCTACCCTTTTTCCCAGAATGAGACAAAGCCAGTCATTTTCCTTTGCAGAGCTGTTTACATCCAGTAATTTTAAGAACATTTCCTAATAATTTCCCAAACTAAAGAGAGCTGCAAAATAAACATCCCTCCTCCAGCAGCCTTATATTTTGATGTTACTTAGTGAAACAGAAAAAATAAATACAAAACAAATCTCAGCACAAAGGGGAAAAAAGGGAAACTTTTTAGTGAGTAGTGCTGAAGGAAACAGAAAGGTTTTGGCAGCAACAGCAGAAGCCGTATCTGGTTTGCATTCACATCACTCCAAGCATGAAAAGACAGAATCCCTCACAAAACGCCTATCGGAACCCGCAGAGAAGCAGAAGCCTATAAATTTTATTCCAGAGGAACAACTCAAGACAGCCGCAGCTACATCCTCTCCCTCCAAGCCCAAAGCAAACACGACCTCCACCGCCCATCTGCTCCAGCACTCGCAGCCCCCACCTCCCCATCCCCAGTGTTCCCTGCCTGGAAGGGAGGGAGAGACCTGGAAGCTCTGGCGGTGCGGCACATCCTGAAGACTGCTCCAGCCCAAGCCCGCAGGCCCCGCGCCGCCGCATCGGCCTCGCCCGGCGCTGTCCCCGCTGCTGTGCCCGCGGTCTCCGCGGTGCGGTGCGGTGCGGTGCGNCCTTTTTTATTTTTTCCCCCATAATAAATCGTGGGTTTGGAGATTTTCCCACACGCACGCACAGCCCCCCAGCCAAGGGACCCGCGCCCGCTGTCCCCTCCTCATGTCCGCCGCCCCGTCTCGCTGCCAGTGCCTTCACTCGCCCCCTGTGGAAAAGCGAAGTCGGTCCCCCAAAATGACAGCGGTTTCAGCTGTTTTTATTATGTGCCTTAAACTCCCAGGAGCTTTGGCGCGTGAGGGCTTTCGGGCCTCTCCGCAGCTGTTTTAGGGAACCTCCACTTTTGTGACCAGACGCGCCACAGAATGTGTGAGAAAAAAAAAAAAAAGTCATTTAGTTGTAGACTCGTGTAAGCGGCTGCTTGCCTTGCAAGGGAGGGGAAACGACCTTGCAAACCCATCTGGCCATGACCTTAGAAGTCACAAGTTGCGCCACCAAATAAAGAGCTGGAAAACCACTGGAGCAGAGTGAGGAAGCCTGGGGACCGGATGAGGGAAAGCTGATGAAGCAGGAAAATGGATGAAGTCATTACAGTCTGTGTGATGCTAGGATTTTATTATTATTGTTATTATTTTTTTAATATCTGACTTATTGCTATGGTATCTACAGATTATTCCCTAAGCTAGATGACTGATGCAAAACAATCAGCGATTCCAGGCACTGGCAGCTGCTAATTATCAGTGCTGGTAGTACAGTGCCTAACACACTGCAAAGGCCGTGTCAGGAGAGACAGGGGAAAGCTTGCCCTTAAAGAAGGTGGCATAAAACTGTCTCTGAGGTGCCATTCTCAATTAAAAGGAGTGATACGGTTTTTTCCTGTCAGAAGAACTGCTGCACAAGGAGATCTGAAAACAACCACCATTTTCTGACTGGTATATAAATATTCCCTTACTGTAGGGATGGATGAGCACGTCCTGAAACAGGATGGCTTAGATGCTTTCAAATTTTATACAAGATGAACACAGATGTGTTTTTTATACTTATATTGGTCGTTTCTTCACAGTTCCTGTTAAACTACATCTCTTGTTTCTGCAGCAGATGAGGTACTGCTTTTGTGTTCTGTTGGCTGTTTGATGGTTTGAGTTGTAGTCAGGGCAGATCCTTCATGCCTATTGGTACGATTCAAGAGAAAACATATACAAATCAGAAACAAAATATTCCCTGCTCTGTTGTGTCACACATTGGCACAACTGGGAACAGAAGAGTTATTTAGGATTAGCTCTTATAGCTAGTCCTCCTCCTTAATTGCAAGCAACTGTTCGTTAGTTTGCACTCTCAGATGAAGCCAGAAGATGTAAATAAAGACCCCGACTGTGCAGCCAGGCATGCACAAGGGTGTCACAGGGCCTGTCACGTTGGGCTTTGGCCAGGAGACAACCAGGCTTTGCAAGCAGCTGCAGCAAAGATGCATCAAAGATGCATTATGTTCATGTTTGGAAAGCTGATAGGAAAAGTGAACAATCAGTTTTGATGTGTATTGTATTTTTGAGGCATGACAGTGGATGAATGATGCTGTATTTTAAAGAAAGCTTAGAGAATTCTCCAGTTAGCAGTCAATTCTGTCGATAAATAAGATAAGGTCTCAGTGGATGGATGTCCCAGAAATAAATAGGAAAAATGCAGTACTAGGAGTGCATCACCAGTCCAGCTAACAAGGCAGGGAGATCAGAGTCTGAGGCAGAAAACACAATCATAAGTGACTTCCATAATTCAAATTAAATTGGATAAATGTCACAGAAGGGGGTAGGGCTGGAGCTAACCTTTAGAAACTATCTGTGACTGCTCGTTGAGAAGCCAGAAGAGGAAAAGCAATCCCTGGTCCTAAAGAGTGTCATAATATTATTGACAAAGACCCACGCTGCAGGAGTAACTGTAGCATCCTTGGTTTCAACACCCTTGTAGCGCCATGACAAAGAAAATCAGTAGTATTCTGCTTTCTTTTCAAAAACAGAGGAGCAATATAAAACACAACACACCTTTCATTAAAAGGGGGCTAAAAGAAAAGACTGTAACCTCTGATGGGTTAAGTACAAAACTGTGAGAAGGATCCAGAACAGAAGGAAGTTTCAGGGTCAGCTTGCAAAAGTTATAAGAAATAGTAGCAAGTTTTTCCTAGAACAAATCAGGGAGCCTGCTGGAGTATGACAGCTCTGTAAGGCAAATAGATTGTTTCATATACAGAAGAAATATCTGGAGAAGATACAGCCATGAAAGAAAATCTGAATTTATTTTTGCATTTGCGAATGGGATAGATGAGCATGGGTAAACTCCAATAATGGGAAGCTTCTTTAAGGGGAATAATTAGGAAAACATGGCTCGGATTACAGCGTAAGTATAAAAGATGAAGGAACACATTAACAACTGAGCAGCAGCCAACTGCTGAGACCAGATGGTGTTCAACCAAGAGTTTTCAAGCAGCTCAGAGACAAAGTGGTTCAGGTACTAACTGCTGTCTTTAACTTCTCCCTTAAAGCTACCTTGGCATCACAGGGGTCTGGAGAGTTGCTCATGTGACACCAGATTTTTTAAAGGATTTTGGAGAAGACTGTGGAAGATGTACACCTGGAAGCCCAATGTCCTTGCTAGACAAATAAGTAGAAATTATGCTGAAGAACAGAAAATATTTAGTGGGTGCATAGAGAAGATGACACATTAGGAAAAGTCATTATGGCTTTTTTAAAGCAAATTAGTGTGTCAGGAAAGCTTTCTTTGAAGAAGTCAACAAGCTCACGGACCACGAAGATTCAATTAACTGTCTATGATGGTTTCCAAAAGCAATCAGTAAGATTCGTCCTCAAAGGAAGTAAAAAACAAGGCTGCTAATGGATATGAAACTTGGACAAATAACTGACAGAAATGGAGGTCAGTAGTGATTTACAAAATGTGTTGGCTGATAATGAGCTATTCGGGGTAGGGCTAACTGAGAAAAACTGAATCACTTTGTTACTAATAAAGTCAGTGGCAAAATGGCAGATGAAATTAAAATCTGATAAATATGAAAGGTTGACATATGAGAAAAAAAACAATCCTGATTTCACAAATATACTGAGGAACTTTGAGTTGATTTTTACCAGTGAGGAAAAAGGCTTTGAGGTGGTGAGAGGCTGTTGTGTGAGAACATCAACTCAGGGCTCTGCAGTGATTAAAATGGAAATTGAGAACTGTTAAGATTATTGTTAAAATTTATTAAGAGAGATTTTTAAATTTAAATTTATTAAAAGTGCCATTGTATAAATCCCTGTTTGCACCTGTATCTTTAATTGCCTGTGCAGTTCTAGTGTCCCTATGCCAAAGATAGTATGGTACAATTGGAACAGATTAAATAAAATCAATAAAATTATCAGATAGTAGGAGGGCTTTCAAACAGGTCATGGTTGACTTAGCTGGATCTCTTCAGTCTGCAGTGAAGGGAAGATAATATCAAAGTCTGTGTAAAATCTTCAGAGATCCAAATAAGGACCAGACATCCAGACTGTTCACTGACTTACCAGACATGAGAACTGAGTTACAGCAAATGAAAGTAGAACTTGGAAGGTTCAAAACAAACAAGAGCAGATAATGCTTCGTTCAGTCTATAGTTAAGCCAGAAGTCTTTGCTTCAGGATATAGTGGGTACCAAAACTTTGCATGGGGTTAAAAAGCAACTGGAGAATCATCAAAGACTCTTGATCTAACTCAGCAAGTTCCTGACTTGCAAGTTGCTGGAGCTGGAAAGACATTTTGAGGAAGTACAGAACGTGTTTGCTCTGTTCTTTCTGTCTTCCTACTCACATGTTATCCACCTCTGTCAGAAACTGCTGGGCTGAGTGGAGCTTTCACCCAACCCAATATCAGTTTTTATAGATTTAGGATTATTTTTACCTCCCAACCCCAGATCATCCAGCTGTTATAATCTCCCCAAACTATTTCTGGTCATTAAGTAATTGTGTAGTGCTTCTGCACCTCCTTTTTGTTTTGCCTTTCACTGTATTCACTGCTTTTAGTACTGTATTTAAGCCTGCATGGATTTTTGGCACTGCCTACTATTTTGAGAAAAAAAAAAAGTCTCATTAAAATCTTTAAAATGTTCTTCCCAGAAGCATTAAAAACAAATTAACACTTGTAGGCGTAGTGCCTTTGTCATTTCTGGGAGAATGCAAGTTGTCAGCACAATCCTAAATAAAACCTACATGGAAGGAGTGATGTTATATAGGTAGTGTGCTGCTCTGGAGAAAAGCAATACATTGTATGGTGGAGAAGTCAGTGGTCCAAAGGGGTGGATGCAAAGCAATTTGTTATTTTTCAACCATCTAAGCTGGCTTTGTGAATGAATGTGAAACAGAATAGAAATATTTGTACTTCCCTTTCAACTGGTGCAGACAGGCTTAGGACTGTTGGATTGAAGAAGTATCAATACAAATACTTAATTTATAATGATGGTAGACCAGGTATGATTTATGTCCTTTTGCGATTCTTTTTCCTAGCAAAAAAAAATATTTTCATGCAGTTCACAGTGTTTTAAGTCTATTAATAATTGTACAAAGTGTTAACAGCAGAGATTGCAATGTATATATTAATAATGCATTTGCAGAGAAAAATATATTAATGCTTTTCTAAATGCTCAATTAAGCAATTACCTAATGCCACAAAGCATTAGGTAACAGAGAGCAAGTATAACCCTAAATCATTTTATGATACTGTAGATGTCTAAGAGTTTTTCTAAGAAATCTAAGAGAGGAGCACATGGAATGAAGCAGTCTTGAGGAGAGAAGCATCCAGCCTGCTGTGACAAACAGCTTTGGGAGGTTGTCACAGCTCCTCCTCTGTGGCTTAGCTGGCCAGGGAGTGTACCGTGGCCACAAGACTGTGGTCTGCCACTTCCAGAAATATGAAATACAATCAGAGCAGCCTGAGCCAAAAAGACTTTTCTAGTTTCTTTCTTCTCCTTCTTTCTCCCTTGCCCCAGCCCTTCCTGGAAATGTCCAAGTTAAAATAGAAAATTGAATCAATCTAAAACAACGAGTAAAAGGAACAGTCTGTAGATTTGTTTAGCAAGCTTTCTTTTGTATTTAAGTGAATTTCAGCTTTCTTGTTCTAGAGCATTACTAATTCCTGTGCAGTTTCTGTAGCAGTTATCTTTAAATGCAATAAAAACTACTGATACAGTTTGTCAGTTTGTTCCTGAATTTGGTTTAGGCAAATCAGTGTATTTCTTCAGAGTAAAGTGTAAACACTTATCACCTGCTGGTTTAAATTTCAACACTGTGGTTTTGGTCACCCTATTTGCTTAGTACATCCTCTGTAACCTTTGGTATATATGAAGCAGAGACCTAAAAAAAGAATTGTTGAATAGGAAGTATGCACACACCACAGACCACACTGTTTTGTGCCATTCTTTATCAGTTAAACAAACTTTCAAACATTGTTTACCATTTTGTAGATAAGCTACTCCGCGGATAAATGACACACATTAGAATCATATGGTAATTTGGGTTAGAATGGATTTCAGGAGGTCTCTTTTCCAATCTCCTTAAAGCAGGGTTGGCTCTGAGGTCAGACCAAGTTACTCAAGATCTTATCCAGCTGAGACTTGGAAATCTCCAAGGGTGGAGTTTGCACAACCTCCCTGGGCAAGCTGCCCCACTGCTTGAGTGTTGTCACAGTAAAAAAGTTCTTTCTTATATCCAATCTGAATCTTTTCTGTTTCAACTGATGCCCATTGTTTCTTCATCCTCCCACCCCAAGAGGAGCCTCCTTCTTTTCGATGACCTCCTCACATGTATTGGAGGGCTGCAGTCAGATCTCTCAAGCAATCCCTTACTTTCACCCTCATCCTTTCCTGTGTACATTTAAATGTCATAGGTTAGTGTCTTGCAGCGAAGTCATGGCAAGCCTGTGTTCATTCATGCCCATGCTCAGACACACAAAATACAGCCAATCTGGGGCACCAACTTCGCAAAGCAGAACCAGTGTTTTCACTGGTTCAGCCTGCTGTGAATGGCTAGAAAGCACTGGTGCGAAAACCATCACTCTAATCTTCACAGTGGCTTTGCTTGAGGTAAACCAGATCTGCAGTGTTTGGGACATGAAAAGGAAGAGTCTAACGAGGCTGTGATTGAAGGAAACTTCCTGTCCCTTCCTCTTGTCAGCCTCAAAGAGCACTGCTGCTGCCTGAGCTGTATTCCAGATGAGCCAGAAGCAAAAGATACTTCCTTAGTGTGAGCAGCAGGATGGCAGCTTGCTGTGAGTAAGGCTGAGCTGCCACAGTGAAGTGATAAAATAGAGAACTGCACTGAGGCTACAGCTGCCCTGCACAAACACCGTCACACTGATGTGGATGTGAAGCTGTTGTACAGGAGGAAAGTGTTTTATTAGCTCTGCTTCAGGGCTAGAAGGGCTTCTTTCAAGCAGTGATAAGATCTGGAAAACTGAGCAGACGTGCATGCTGTTGACTGCATTAGTGTAAGCTCTCTCAAAAGTGTTTTTACCTAATATAAAGTCCTAAGTTGACTCTGTCTGGGCATAACATATATAATGCATAACTGGGCAGCAAGGCTACAGCTGCTGAACTGCAGGTACAACTGCAGGGCAGGTCCCAGGAGATATCCTGAGATCGAAGTCTGTGTCTTTGCTTTGGGAAGAGGGGGACTTTTGCTTATTTGAGACACTGAAGGGTGACCATTGACCTCCAACCAACCGAACACGCCCAAACATGTTTGTTTCTGTGGACGTGTTGCATTTTCTCTGCTTTCTGTAAGCCCAAAGGAGTAATGAGGAGGAGGAAAGAGCTGATTTAGCATTGCCTGACAGATGCAAGAGCAATTACCAGAACCCATCAAGGCTTTTCTCAGCTGCAGAAAGCATGAAGAGCGTATTTTGACAATGTGCCACAGGCAGACAGGGTCCTGCTTTGTGTTATGTTGTGAATAAATAGTGCCTGGCCGTGTCAAGAGTTTATGCAGGGTTTTCAGGATCTGCTGAGGATCTGTTATTGAAGAGTTTCTTTTACTTCTCTGAACTTCGTAACGAATTAAATAAAGCATGCTCTGCACAGCACACAGTTTTACTGTGCCATAATAGGAATCAGAGCAGGACAAAACAATTAAAAGGCTTGAAAAAGAACAGGCAAAATGGAGGCTGTGTGAGGTACAGATCAGAACAGTCCTGTTCATACTGTGGAGATGTGAGGCTGCTCTCTGGTGTCCAGAGGGGAAGGAGGACGAAAGCTCTGAGAGCATGGGGTTATTGGTGCAGCACTGGGCACTTCTCATATACCAGCCACAGAAATCCCCTAAGTGACCCCTCTTCTCCAGAAACAAGGCTGTTTTCTCAAAGATTTGCCCCAGCAAATATCTCCATTCCCCCACCTGTGCCAAGCCCAGCAAGGGCAGTGTGGTCTGCGACCCACCTGTCTGCCATCGTACAGTCAGATGAGTAGATCATGCATGATTAGATCATCTTCTGTGGAGGTCCAAACCATCTTCTTTGTTACTTCTTTCTTTTTCCCCATTCTCAGGCTCAGGTTTGGTTTTGAGCAGTACTCATCAAGACAGGCCACTCCACGTCATTGCTAAATCAGATTATTTTTGTTCAACAGCTCTGGGGGAAAGGTCTTCCTTCCACTTTTTCTCTGTAGATCTGGGGAGATGTTACAGCAAGGACCAGTGGGTGCCCATGTCTTGCCCTAAAAATACAGAGGTGGGAGGCAAGATGTGCATGTAGAGTTGGGGGCTCAGCAGTGCTTCTAGGAGATGAGAGCTTCCTTTGGAGGGTGGACTCACCTGCCATCCTCTCCACTGCAGTAAGACCACCAATACTTCCTGCACGTGGAAGATGTCTTATCCTGAGAGCAGAAATGAAACTGCTCTTCCTAGAAATGCACAAATGTTAAATCATGCTCGCTCACTAATAACACTGCAGTTGTGCCAGAGTTGTGCCTGCACCAGGATAAATCAGCACTGAAAGCTGAGAGGAGCATTATTTGCCAGCTAGGCTGGTGAGCCAGTTCAAAACCAAGTGCCTTGAGCCAACACATTCCAGTTTTACCCTTCCCACTGCTGCCAAATGACTTGCTTAAGATGTGGCATTTCAGATGGAGAAGCAGACTTATGTGGTTTTGATGCTGTAATAGATTTAAGAAGAATTCTTCCTCCAAAAGCATGTAACCTGAAAACTCAGTTGTAGGATTGCTTGGAGGCATCTTTGGACGTTCTCCATGCTTTGGATGTTCCGTCTGTATGTTTTCACTTTGCCTTAAATTTGCATTGTCTGTTCTTTCTATTTTTGTTTCCCTTTTGTTTTTATTTCTGTTAAAAAAACAAAAAAATGCATCTTTGGAATGTATGTTGTTTCTGAACACTCTCTGCTGCAAGGTTTCTTGCTGAGAGATCGTGGCTAAAGGCTGTGAAGTCCTGGGCATTTAGATGCTGCTTCAGTGCAGCAGCAGTACAAATACAGCTCTGTGGCCAGACCAAGAGAAAACACTGCAGGTTTAATCTTTGCTTTCAAGGGTGGGCTGAGTGAGAAACCATCAAAATAATTTGTGGGAAGCACACTGTATTTTAAAACATAAGCAGAGACACATTTTGTTATTTTTCCATTGTTTGTTATCAAAAAAAAAGCTGTCATTCACCTTGCTTGAATATTACTTTTAAGGCTTGCATAGTAACACACGTGACCTCCACGAGCTGACAACTGCAGGACACCAGTTCTACAGGAACGTGGGGAGTACTTAGGATGGACTGATGTACTCTGGAGCAGGTGAATGTGGCAGCAGTTCACATTGCCTTGCTTTGCTGAGAGCTGTCTGCCTTGCAGATAGAAGAGGATGTCACAGAGTCTCTTGTAATGTACCCCAGGGCTGCCCATCCCTGCCCTGCATCGCAAAACCAAATGTGAGAGAGGGATCAGGGCTTTTCCTTTCCCTCCAGTAGTGCTGCAGTATCATCCCCTCCACCAACATTGCTGTTTCCCTGTTATATTCCCTTTTTGCCCTTTATCCCTTGTATCCAAACAGCAATTCCCATCTCTCAGACGGTGCTCACAGCGCTTCCTTCCGTGGCAATCTGAGCTGAGCCAAGACATTTCCTTCTCTGGGATGCAACCCGAGGTCAACCCAAGCCTTTTTTATTTTGAGCTGAGACTTTAACTGGCCAGGAATCTGTTTGCTGAGAATGGTAGCAGAAAGAGAAGTCTTTCCAAAACGTGTGGGAAATATTAATGCAGAAGAGATACTCGTTGCTTAAATGCCCTTTTAGAGACTTTTTCTTTCCGATTAGAGACCAGTGAGCCCTTTGTTAGCCCTAAAGTTAGTTTTTATAAAGAATTCCCTTTGTAGCCTTAGGGTGGTGTTTAACACTTCAAGCAGAGAAGACCTAAGGCATGGCAGCATCTCTACGCTGGTGCCGGTACCGCAGCGCAACAGGCGCCGGAGCAGCTGAGGGACACTGCAGTTCTGCCTCTGAAAGTGCTTCCAATTCACTTGTCAGGTTTTCTGGCACAGCTGAAAGCAAGGCAACAGGCAGCAAGCTTTGTCAGTAGGACTTTGGGGATGTCAGCCTGGCCTTTAGTATTGTAATCCCTTGTAAAGATTATTACTGCTTTAATTAGGGGTATGAACTTTTCTGTTTGCATGAGGTTTTCTTTCGCAGAGGCATCCTACCAGGAAAAGCCACAAATATTTTAGTATAAACATCCTGACATCATTATAGTTTATTTCCCTCCCCAAATGGAAGTGCACTTCTGTCACTATTAAATACTTACTGTTCTGAAGTTTACTAGTTTCAAAGCATTAGAGAGAAAGCAATGCATTAACAAGCATAAGGGTGAAGTAGCTTCAGGGGAAATCCAGAATTGCTTATTATCCTAATTTTCTGTTCCATAACAAACAGCAGGCACTAAGGATATTCACCACCGTTGTGGCCACAGGGGCCAGGCTCAGTCTTTAAATGAAAAGATGTGTTCTATGACTTATTTTGAGAGAAATATTGGTGGGACACTCTCCCAGAGGATTTGCTGAAGTATCGCCCCCGAGCAGACTGCACTCACTGCGGTTATGTTGACAAACACATCTACCATAGCCAGTAATGAAAAGACACAACAAAATTCATTGCAAATGCCCCCCTTGATTTTAGGAGATGTTTGATGAAATCACATATGATTGTGGGGAATGTAATAATAGTGTGGGGTCTTAGCACCCTGCTGCAGACCTGGCTACATGAAGGAGAGTCAATCCTACCTTAAATATGTCTATTTCTCTTGGCTGCTGCCGAAGGAAGCCCAAAACACCTGGCTCAAATATCGACATCACTGTGGGAGGCCTGGAGCCTTGGGTCAGATGAACCTCAAGAGAAACCAGCATCAAATTTCAGATAAACAAGGTCAGGCAAGCAGATACACAGATCTTGTCTTAAGCCTTGAACAAGGTTGAACAGTATTAAAAGACTAGAGTGGAAAAGAAAACTAAAAAAAAAAAACCTCATTTAATTAGTCATTACAGGAACAGGGATCTGCAGAACTAGAGATGAAAGAATGTGATGTTTCAGATGGTTCATGCACGAGTGTGGCAGTGAGTCACCTCATCACAGCTTTCCTTCAGCAGCAGCAGCAAGCAGAGATGTAAAAATTAATCTGAGTTCATAGGGAGTCACTAGTTTGCAAACCACACAGAAGAACCATAGAATGCAGCTATTTAAATCAGATTAGAGTTGTAAATGTTGCTGATAAAGTAACTGTATTCTCTAGTAATTATATTCATATCCATATACTTCTGATCACTTACCCTGTGTTGGGGAAGGTAAG
Source organism: Ifrita kowaldi (assembly GCA_013398055.1). Lineage (NCBI taxonomy): Eukaryota > Metazoa > Chordata > Aves > Passeriformes > Cinclosomatidae > Ifrita > Ifrita kowaldi. Next base: position 115,503 of record VZRS01012792.1, read on the forward strand.
TGTTTCTTGCTTCTGGTGAAAGATATCAAGAGTAAGGTGGATAACTCTCTTGGAAAATGAGGTATTTAGCTTTCTTATCAATCAGTATTGCTACTATTTAATTAATGGTAAGGAGACAGAGCTCAGTTTACTTATCAGCCATCTTTTACTTATTCCTACTAATAAAAGTGGAGTTTTAATACAGCAGAAACTCTTCTAAAAGGTCTGGTAAAGATCTAACCTAATTCAATGTAAGCACCCTTGGTGCTTCCTGTCTTTGCAAATGACACAGTTTGACGTTGCTTGTGTCATCCCATCCTTCACTGGGGATGAAGCTGGAATGAAGAGAACTTGCATTAAAGTCCCAGAAGTCTCAGACCATGACAATTTCTCAGTATCAGCTTCATAACCGCCCAGAAGGGCGGGATAAAGACGATGGCTGTTGGTATAAGTCTTGTTTTAGCACCTGAGAGCAACAACTCCATTTTCTTTCGAACTTCCAATGACTACAATTTGTTTGGAGTAAATCTGCCATCATTTTTCACTAAACAAATGCCGCGGTGCCCACCAAGTGGCTCGCTCTGAGGTTGGGCACCGGGCGATTCCTTCGCCTGCCACAGCGGCAGAGAACCGGTGCTGATTGGGCTTTGGAGGATGGGCGAGATCTTGGGAAGAGGCTCGCCTCAACCACCGATGTAAAAGGCGAGAGAGCAGACGAAGCGACGAGGGAGGCTTTCTGGGGGATCAGGAGCGGGTTTATTGAAGGAAGGAAGAATGCAGGGAGGGAAGCCAAAAAGCCCAGAGACAAAGCTCTTGTCAGGGGGGACAGGGACAGGGACAGGGAGCAGCATACACAAAACAGGCACTAGTAACACAAACAAGGGGCGTAACCAGGGTGGGGGTACTTAGATGGTGGCCCATGGAAAAGGGGCAGGCGGGGAGGGTGAACGTGGACCAATGGGCAAACCATGACATAACCAGGGGAGGAGGGTGCGGCGGCCATTGCAGGCGTGCCAGGCAGCACGTCTTTCCTGCCCTGGCCAATGACTTTTCCCGCCGAGCTGCCTGAGGGGCAGCCATGTCGATGCCGGTGGCCATTTTATGGTTCCTGGACTTCAGGGTTATTAAATCATTGGACTTTCTGTCTGTGATAAACGGATGGATTATAAATGTTGGCTTTTGTATATAATAGGACAACAGTCACATGTAATAATATACTAGGTAGAAATTATGTAAAGGTAAAATATAGTTAAGTAAGAAAACGTTAGAGTGAATTGTAACCCCGAAATAGTTGTAATAGATTGAGAAACATAGTAATGAACGCATGGTAATAAATGTCTTTTAAGTTGATGAATCACAGAGCTAGAGACACAAACTCCCTAAAAGAAACAGAGTAAATAAACCGAATACACCCCAGGAAGTTCGTTATCTCACTGAAGATTCACACCTCCGAAAGACGATGTCTGCTAAATTGAATTACAAGAAAGGGAAGACATCGCATTGACACTGAAGAAATCCAGAGGATCCTAAAGGCGTCTAATAGTCTGAGATTGGGAGTGGGGGTTGAGTGAAGTGTAAATTACTGTCTGATCTTAATGAATATGTAACAGTTTGAAAAGATACTTAAGTTCTCTGAAAAGTGAATGGGGCTCACCTCTGGCAGATCGCTAAGCGCCCCAGCGCTGTGTTTTGCCTTTGCTCTACTAAGAAATGCTATATGTATGCTGTTAAAATTTCAGTTCTTAAATGCGTTTATTTCAACCCTTTATCGTCAGTAACACACTAAAAATGGTATTGCCCATGTCCCTTTAAGTGACATTTCTCCAGCCAGCCTGTAGCAAATTGAGACAAAGCAGTGCCTTGCTCCTCTGGCTGTCTGCTTTAAATGACACTGCCAAAAATATTTGCAACAAGACTTAGCTGGGAGACCGGTTTGTCATCTAATACCAACAATCATGTCATTGTTTTACACTTGCTTTTACCTGATTCTCTGCATACAGGTGTCCAGATCCTTCTCTGTACCCCATTTTGAGGGTAAGATGTGGCATCCCTAGGATCAGTGGTACTCTTTGTGAAATACAATTGTCCCCCAATAATTATTGTAACTTCTATGGAAATAAAAATAATTCAGGAATAAGCCTTATCTTTATCATTTAGGATAGAGTTTACTTTGTTCAGACTTGCCAGGTAGGGCACATGCAGTTCTCTGATGTTTAATTTTGACTGGTCTGCAGCTACTTTTTGTCTGTGCAGGCACTGGAAGAATGTATGAGGAGATTCTAGTATACAACTGGAACAAAAAATCTCACCTTCCTGATGTGATTTACTTTCTCCTCACAGCTTGGCAGCATCCCTCTGGTTTTACTGCCATGTGCGTGTCTCCCACATTAATCACGCTGCTTCCCAGCCTGCACAGTGCACCCAGCTCTGCTCTGTACAGACCACCATGCGCATCTGGCCCACTTCCAGCAGCTTTCTGGACGTGCCTTCTGTTGGCCTTCAGCCTGCTTGGTGTGTCATGCTGTACAGTGGATGCAGCACGTAGGTGAAGCAGAAAGCATTTACTTTCTCCTTCCACACTTTGGCTGTCAGCCAGGTGTATTGAGCAACCAGACTTGCAGTGACCACCTTGCTCCTTAAATCCCCCTTTCCCAGGCAGCGTTTCTGGGACTATCACAGCAGCAGAGTGACTCACTGCCACCTCCTTGTCCCTCAGTTCATGAACAAAAATGCTTCACCAGAAATTGTTTTCTCTGTAGCAGGACCTTGTTCAACTGACTGCACAATGACCCGGCACTGCTTCTACTAACAGCACAAACAGACACATACTCTCATCCCCCAGCAGTGCTGGGTCTGTAAAAGGCTCTGCTGATTGTTATCCTCCCTTAATGGTGTCTCCCAGGTGACTTCTTCCCGCATGGTTTCACAAAAATGAGATTTCCTCTCTGCACCTGGCAATGCTCTGCCTGCTATACCACTGGTTCAACACCATGGGCATGGTCTGCAGGCTTGTGCTGGCTGTGGTTTCTGCCCAGGTGCTTTCCTGCCAAGAGCAGCAGCAGATACTTGTCTGTTTGGTATCGGTATGGAGTGGCCCAGTGCCTGTTCCCATTTTCTCCTCACTCATCACCTCTTTCTCCTGGGGCTTTATCTCCACATATTTAGCTTCTTAGTAAATTCTTGCTTGCTTTTCCACTTCTCCCTTTCGTTTGGGTTTATGTTTAGCTTCCTGATTTCTGGAAGAGAGAGTTGATACTTGGCTGGAAAGAGGCCAGGAAGAAACTGGAAATGGTGCCTTTATGGACCAGTTGGAGGAGAATTCAGTTCATCAAAGGAACCGGCAGGTGATGAGTGATGGAGTTGCCACTTCCAGAGGGGTAGAGCAACACAGCAAGGATTTCCCCATCCCTTCAACCTAATCTTCTGTAACTCAGATCCACCCCTCAGCAAATGTACTTATTAAACCCTAATTAATGAAGTCTTAGTGGTTTAGAGAGCACTCATCCATACACCCCACTCACTGCCATGTAACAATAGTTTTGACTTTACTGATTATCTTTAACAACACCAATTACTAGTTAGGGATGGCAACATTGCTTAAAATGATAAAAAAGTTGACATACCTTCACTCCTTCTCTCCTTTCAGGGAGAAGAGAAAAGCAAGCCCTTCATTAAAGTGCTAAAGACCGCTTTAATAGTAAAGAAAGAGCAGCAGGAGGGATGGGGTGAGCTGAATCCAGACTAATTCAGATGGGAAGCTCACGTGATATTGCTATAGCCATGGGTAGTTTGCACCAGCGTGTTCCGCATTCCTCTGAGGTCTTCAGTGTACCTGCACTACAAGGGTTCATAACCTGTCCCAACTCTTTCTTAAATTGTTTTAGCTTCTGCCTGCAAATTACTGATTCTAGTGTAATTGATTTAAGGAAGGGTTAAATTGGGTTAAGTACAGCTCCATTATGTACTTTCATTGTTTTAATTAGGTCAATTTAAAATCAATTTAGAAAAGTTGTACCGACTGGTTTAGGTAATGTAGATCAGAGTCTAGATAGGATGAAAGAGCAAAATAATTCATTCAGTCATCAATTCATCATTTTTTATGGCCAGATGTCAAATGGTCTAAATTTATGGTTTTGTTAAGCCCAGCTGTGCTTGAGCATACATATGTGCTGGGGATTTAATGAGCTGAATTTGAAAACAGCTTTTCCCACCATGCTACCTTAGCCCCCAGCCTGGCTGGGTTTGGTCTCCTTGTTTCTGAGGAGAGGCTTGCTAGGGGTGTTGCCAGGAGCCACAGAGTCAGCAGCCTTAGCACCAGCCTGTAACTCTGCACAGCCCTCACCTGGCTCCACCGGGACACTTGTTGAAGCAAGAACCACCCTGCTTTGTACACGGGTTTATTGCCAACAGCCTGATGGCACAGTTAGTTGGTGAGAGTCAGACCTGAAGCCAAAAGCAGACTTACGGCCTTTAAGAAGGGGACATAGAAGAAAGCACTTCCAGAATCACCTGTTTCTGCAGCTTCACCCCAGCACTGCACTGGATGCTGGTGGATCCAGAGGCAGGGAGGACCATCACATAGTGCTTACTCTAAATTCAGCTCTCCACTGCAAGGGATAACCCAGCACCCCAACCACAAAACCTGAATAGGAAGGATAATAGTTAGAACTGAAGGAGAGACCATTTGTTCCACCTCCTGCCTCAAGCCCGGACTGATTATGGCAATGGCATTTCTGAGTAGATAACCCTGCTGGAAAGGAGATGAAGGTGGTGGAAAAGAGAAGCTGTGAGGACCACTCACAGAAAATCTGGAGCTCTTACGTCCCAACCTAGCAGTCTGGACAAGGAAGTCAGTGAAATAACAGGCTGCACTGAACCCTGGGTCAAGGCAAAATCAGAGTGGTCATCAAGGGGCAGGCTCAGAAAACCAGGAAAACCCCATGGGTGGCTACAAGGGTCTGTAACATGGTTGTGTTCTGCAGAATCAGAAAGGGAGACCAAGGCAGCGCATCACAGCACGGAGACATCCTTCTGAAAGCTCACCTTCTCCCAGAGCTGTAGCGATTTAGGAAGCAAAACCACTGAGCAAAGATACAGTTCCTTGTATTTCAACACTGTGTTTCAACACGTCAACAGCCAAAGACTAAAAAAAGATAAAGAAAATATGGAAACAACCTCTCGACTTAAAAGTTTTGGGTTTTTGTGGTGGTGCAAGGTGCAGGGACTGTGCAAGGAGCAGCTCCCTGACACCATTGTAGTGCAAATGAGCAATGTTATAAAATGGAAACCCTTGTTGGTGTGTATTGGGTGAGTTGGTATTGCCCTGAACCAGTTAACCGTGCCAGTATCAAACAGTTGTGAAACACCACCATAACACTGGCCTGATGTCTCCTCACCACAGCTTCAAATGGCCACACACAACAGGCTCAGGTACAGGGGTTTCATCCAGCAACCCCAGAAAAATACCTACATTGGGTCTAGTCAAAAATGTCCATAGCCCAGTATAACTTTCCAACAGCACCACTAAAAAGCAGGGCAGGTAGAGGGTGATCCTTTCTCTGTTAGTATTTCACAGACTTTGGCAATTTGTGACTGAAGGATTTCCTGAAGCAGAGGCTGTGACCAGGCCTGCAGGCCCCAGAGCTCCTGAGGGCCCTGCCCTCTATGAACTGGCGTAATCTCTTCTTAAACCCCTTTAGACTTTTCATCACTGACATACCTTGTGGCATGGACTTCCTTTAATGGTTGCTGGGTGTGAAATGGTTTCCTTTCATGCGGTTAAAGCTGTTTCTTGCCAATGTCCCCCATAGGCAAAGCCCGGAGTGTCTGGGTGAGAGCCCTGGTGCTGCTGCTGGGGTGGAGGATGCTCAAAGGGCAAGGATTGAGTTCCATGTGCTCAGCAGCTGGTAAAAAGTCTCTGTGGGAAAGGAATGGGAATTCGGGAAACCATTCACCTGACACTTGGGCCAAAGGATGAATAAGCTGCAGGGGAAGTGAGAGGTTGCTGCCGTGGTGCACCCATCTGCCTCTGGCTGGGCATTTCATATCAAATCTGGAATTGGGGAGGGAAGCCAGAATTTCCCAGATCAAATTTTGCATGATTTTTCAGGTGTGTGTTTCTCCACTGAGTTCAGATACACTGGAGAAGGAGCCTTTCCTTAAAGATAGTCGATAATTAATTTTTTTCACCCAGAACTGTGGTGGTTTTGAATTCTCAGCCAAATAAGTGTTTGGAAAAAATACTCTGTGTGGTTTTTATCTCTCCTCTCTTGGTGGTTGGATCAACTTGTTCTCCCCCCGCCAAACTTCCCAGCTGCAACATTTAAACCTCATCATAAATCACATTTTCCATAGCTTTCCAATACTCAGATGAGTCTTTTCCAATGCAAAGCTCTGGCTTTCCGTCATCAGAGCCAGAAAAGCCACAGCATTAGTATCTCCAAGGAAATTCCTCCTTTGCCCCTTAGTCAGACTGGATTTAAAGACAACTACATGTGCAGTGCCATTAGGACATCAGTCTCAGGTGCTTCACAATTGCTCATTCCCAGCCTTGCAAAGGCACCATGAATAAACTGACTTGTGGCACACAGTGTCAAAGCAATTGAGCTGGCAGGTGTTCAGGCAAATTTCAAGGAGATTATTTGCATGAATAGTTATTGCTCTGCAAAGAAATCACTATGATTAACTTCTTCATTACTGGGAAGTCTTTTATTTATTTGTATTTATATGCATAATTGTATGCATGCTCAGAGCTGCACAGTTTGTTTAACACTGGATTGCTGGGTCCAACCCCTGATCTCTGATTTCCTCAGGAATACTATTTGCATCTCAGTCTTTCATGAAAAGTTGAAGTGATGCATCAAAAATATATATATTGATGTACCTATATATATATACATACATACAATCAGACCATAGTTTGGAGATAACCTGTTATGCTTCTGCTAACGAAAAGGAAACACATTGAGAATTTAAAAATAATTAATTTTAAAAAGAGGAAGGATCAATGAGAAGGAAGTGTGTGTCACTTCTAACAGCCATAAGGAAGGGTTGGTATCTCAGCTTAGGGGCAGGGCTTTTAAAAATAGCATGGTGCAGTACGAACAGCCCATCATTGTCCTCACTGTATTCCTAAGCCTGAGTGCAAACTGCCTGATGTTTCAGAGCTGGCACCTGGCAGAATCCAACCATAAAGTATCCCTGAAGAAATTCTCAGCTGCTTCCTATCTCTCCTACCTGCTGCCTGGAGTAAAACATGGGAGCACAGCATGATGGATAGCGAGTAAACAGGTTGGAACAGGAAGGGGAAGCAAAGTGCTTGCTCTGTGCAATTAGGGACTGCTCCTGAGAAGTGAGAAGAACTCCAAATTCTGCCTGCTCATTTGTAATTTGTTGTCAGGTTTGCACAGAATATTTAATTGTATGTCAGCTACTGGCAGTGTCCCCCTTGATAGGACAAGGGGTAATGGTAATAGTTTTAAACTAAAAGAGGGTCAGTTTAGATTAGATATAAGGAATAAGTTTTTTACAATGAAGGTGGTAAAACCCTGGCACAGGTTGCCAAGAAAGGTGGTGGATGCCCTGTCCTTGGAAACATTAAAGGCCAGGTTGGACGGGGCTCTGAGCAACCTGATCTAGTTGAGAATGTCCCTGCTTATTGTGGGGTTTGGACTAGGTAACCTGTAACGGTCCCTTCCAACCCAAATCATTCTGGGATTCTGGGATTCCTTTTCATGAGCTGTGCTGGGAAGGAGTAGGGAGATTTTATTTAAAACTGTGGAGTCCCTCTCCAAGGAAGTCTGCAACACATGGGGACATCTCACAGCCACTGTGAGGGTGTGAGCAGCACTGGGGCACTGCTGTCCTGCACACATCTCCACAGAGGGGGAGAGGAGAAGCAGCACTGGTGCGCTCCGGCCCTTTGCTCTGCTCATTTGGCACACGCTGCTTGCAAAGCAAGGTGGTGGGTTTGGGCTGGCTCTGATCAACCCCCTGCTCACTGCAGCTGGGTTTAGCAGGGTGAAATCCTGCCAGAGGCATAACTGAAAGAATATCCTTGAATAATATACATATATATACATAAATAACTAACATATATATATATATATCTCGTAAGTATAAAGGTTAGCATAGCTGCTTGTATCAGGATCCAAACCAGCAGTGAGGAAGTGAGAGCAGAGAGCCCTTTCTAAAGGCACTCTCCTGCCCCTCAGCTTCCCCTTCCTCCCTCTGCTGAGCACCACGTATGTCGTGCCCTAACTCAGCACTGGCATTTAAGCCCTGTATTAAGCCAGTATCAAATCCTCATCACATCTTCCCTTTTTTTTTTTGAGGCCTGATTTGTCTTCAAAAACAACCTCTGCAAGCCCTGTCCTGTCCCCTGCCCTGGTACTTTTTAGGCCTAGGAGGTGATTGCAGACAGCTCTGACAAAGGGGTGGAAAGACCTGAGGTTTGGGGCTTTAATTCACGACAAGCAGTGAGGGCCAAATCAACAGCAGGTGGATCAGCTGCACATCCGTGATATCCTCAGCACGTGTTGACTCACAGCCCAAAAAAGAGAGACAGGCACCTTTAAGTGTGATGCCTGGGTCATGGGTAGTGTGCTGAGAGGTGGTGGGAAGGATGGGGATGCAGCCAGAAATGTTTCAAGGGGGACACTCCAGAAGGCACAGAGGTACTAGGACTGTGCATCATTGGAAATTCAGGACATCTTAGCTGGGGTCCTCCAGCCTTTGCTGTCCCCTCTCTGGCCAATGCTGTGGAGAACACTGCAGAGCTGTGCTGACTACCAGCCCTCTCTGATGTTACCAAAGTAAATTCCATGTATTGATTTATCCCAGACAGTAAAACCTCCCCTCAGGGTCTGGCATTTTGTTCAAGCAAGTAATAATTAACTCTCTCACCTCATGCTGGGTACAAAGGTCTGGCCACCTTCCGAGGGTTGGGTGGACCCAGGCCCACCCAGCAAGTGCAGAGGAGTTTGGAGAGGGTACACACTTCACCACAATGGTGTCTCCAGTGCTCGACTCTCGAGGCTGGGCCAGCATTTGCCATTCACATGTATAGCAGGAGATTTTCCAAGCAGGAAAAAAAGTAATCCTTACGTGGGAAAGGCACCTTCCTGGCAGCTCCCACCAGGCCAGAAGAGCGGTGGACAGGGTGGGGTGTCTTGGGAGGCAATGGGTGGCAAAACCTCTTTGTCAACACTGTCAGCAGGAGGTTGTTGGCCACAAAAGTGGCTCAGGGCACAGTCTAGCTCTGATATACTCATGGCTACAAACCCACTTGATGGTTTGATCTTTTGTGTTTTGAAGGCCTATGGTATCTGGATTTCCATCTTTCTACTGAAAAGAGGTTTTCTGTTTTGCTTATCAGAAACTCAGATCGCTAGTTCTTTCCTTCAGTTCATTCACCTGTGTCCTTTTCAATCTTCCAAGGTCTTTACTACTAATTAAATGAGGTATTTCCTATTATTAATGATCCCAGATACTCATATTCTGAGGCTACCCGATATCATAATGTTTCTTAAACGTAACATCTTTTGAGTTTACTTTGTTTTCTGCCTTTAATGATCTGAGTTCTTACGGTGAAGTCCTTAATGGTAACCATCACAGTATGAAACTTCTTTCAAAAAAGAAAAAATCCCAAATGTTTTCAAGGAACTACAACTCTGAAAGAATTCCCCAATGCCACATGACATAAATTCATGACTGTTACCACCACAGGAGTCATGAGTTAAAGCTGAGAAAAAACAGAGGTCAAAGATTGCACTCAATGATCTTGGAGGTCTTTTCCAACGTAAATGATTCTATGATTCATTTTAAACATTTCCTTTAAAACAATACCCATGAATCCCAGGAGGATAAAATATTTGCCTCACATGGCTTTGTAGGACTGTATGGAATTAAGCCCATCTGCCAACTTAGAGTCACAGTCAGAGGGGCCCTGGGAAACACAGACCCTGTGTCACAGCACCCAGGCTGTAATGTTGGGATTAGCTGCAATGGATGAATCCCAGCCTGGCTTCACACTCCATGGCCTGACCAGGTGGATGTGCCATCAGTCATTCACTCTCTGTGCAGGTCTCCCATTTCATCCCCAAAATGCATGAGCAGACTCATTCTCTTAAATAGCTTAGTGTGAAAACAGTTTGGTATGACAGATGTTGGCAGGAAAGAGAAAAAAAATCCCAAACAAGCCAAATTAGTTTCAGGTCCTTGAATTTGACACAAAGGAAGGGAGGGACGGGTTTCTGTATTGATAAGAGAGGGGGAAGCTTTTGGGGAACACAAGGGGAAGGTAGCAGTGACCCATGCCCATTCCCTGCCTCCCTGGCAGCAGCACAGGGCACAACACTTCCCCTCCCCAGAGCACCAACCCCACTTGGACAAGCCAGCATGAACCACAGGAGTGGTAACTCCATCGTGGGCTTCTGGAAGGGATGATCACCACCAAAAAAGGGTGAGGCTCTTGGGAAAATGGGGTGCCAGGAACACAGCAGGGGAATGCAGTTAAGCTGGACACAGTTAGGTTTGACCTGGCTGGAGATTCAGCTGTAAGAGCTGTTTGTGTAAGCCAAAGCTACACCTATGAAACCTCTGCAAGTGGAAGGTAACGCTGAGACTGTAAAAGCACTGCCTGGGGAGGGCTTGGCTTCAAGGGGCCAGCAGAGAGACCTGAAGCCACTTGGTGGCAAAGAGTTGGGTCAGTGAGAGCCCTGTGGTGAAGGTAAAGGAGTAGGGCCTGTCTGTGCACCCACCACGTGCTTTGTGTCACCCAGTTGCTGCTGGCCTGTTCAGCTGGAGCACATACATGGTCATTATCTTGGTCTCTGATGGAGGAAGATGAGTTTGTCGTGATCTGGCTGTACCAGAGATAATTGAGCAGATCTGCACCATGGTGAGTGGAGGTGTAGAAGCATCAGAACCTTAAAAGAGCTGTTTCAGCAGCTCTTTCCTCCTCAGAGCTCTGGACCAGCCCCAAAACATGAGGCAAAGCCAAAAGCTTCTGCCTGGGCTTCAGTTACTGTAAAATTACATAAATTTGTCCCCAGTGCTGATGTTTATGCAAAGAGGGAATGAAACGGGCCCTTCCTGCTGCTGCCCCTCTCTTGGTACCAGTCTGGGTACAGCCTCAAACTCCTGCCTGAGCTTTGCAAAAGCGGTAATTCAGACTATCAGCTGTCTTTCCACACCTGTAAAATTCAGTTCTGTAGCTTAACCCAAAATTAAAGAAGATCCATTAAAGAAGGTAATTAAGTCACAGTTGATTTCTGTGGCAGGCTGAGGGCACTGCCCTGGTTTGTAGCATTATTTACACTCAGGAGGCTACTGGGGCTAAAATGCATCTCAAATTCTGCATCTTCCAGAAATAACCCAGGCTCCCAGGCAGAACAAATACAGGATAACAGAAAGCAGAAGAACCCTGTATCGAAATGCTTCACAGAGCATTGATTTTTTTTCAAGAGACAGCCCTGGGATTTTTCTGCAGAGCTGTTGTGCTGCCAGCATATTTGCTCTACTTGCCCTTTTGGTTTTAATGTCCCATTAATAATGCATCTCTGTATTTATTGCAGTTTGCATTACTGTTCCACTGTTACTTCTTGATCACTCGTTATTCTGTCTGTAGTGCCAGGCAGGGCTCCAAAACCCAAACAACAGCAGCTGTGTTACTACAGCCACAGCCACAAGCCCCATCATACTCAAAGCAGCTCCACCAATGGGGATCATTTATCTTCTCAAGGCTGGCAGGGCACACTGCGCCTAGGAAAACAGGAACAGCTCTACATCCTCTCCATCTCTGTGATCAGACCTACAACTTTTCCAGGCCAGTTTGGACAGTCAGCTCTTTCGAGGGATCTAAGCCAGGAAACTGTAAAACATTAGTGAGCAGCTTGCTTAATCCTGGCTGTGTGGCACCTGCTGTAACAAGAGCAGGAACAGACTGTGGGGATGGCTCTGGCTGACAGCTCAGCTCAGCCCTGCAGGCCTCTGTGAAGGATGCTCCAATGATGCCTCCCTGATCAGTTTTGCATTCTGAAAAACACTACTTAGCTGCCCCTAGACCCTGCAGTCAGCTGGGCTCTGTAGGTACCTTCATTTCCCACCCTACAGCCCTCTGAGCACCCCATTGCATCCCCGCAGACCTCCTGTTCAGCATCCAGGATTGGGCATCGCAGTGCTGGTGTGCAGTTCCCACTGGGAGCACCCTCAGGCCTCATCAAACCTGTATTGCACTGCAAATCAGAATTCATATAGAAAGGCAATGCTGAAGGAGTTGGGTGGTTGTCTCACCAGGGAGTTAACAGTGCTCACAGGGCTTCACAACCCTCTTTTCCCTGAGGACTTACAAACTCTGTCTTTCTCATCACAGGAAAATGCCTTAAATACTGGAAAAGACCTAACTGCAATACTGTTTTGAGGCAGGATCTCTGCCCTTCTGGATGAGGCTGCACAAACACGAGGAGAAAGTTTCTCTGGTCTTTCAAGAAAGCCCTAGCTTCCACTCTCTTCCTCTGGGAATTGAGCTGACCTCCTTCCACCCTTGTCCCTGTGAACAGCATGTTATTTCCAGCAGCAGCAAGGAGTTTTGGAGCAAGAAAATTGAAATTTTCCTGTACTGGTGGTTAGTGCACTCCAGGCGGGGTGGGGGGGTTTGAAGCTCCTCAGAGCACTGCAGAGAGCCCAGAGCAGGGCTCCTGTGTCCTCAGTGACTGCCTGGGCTCACAGGCACAACCAGACATGGGTCACTGCCTCTTCCCTGGGTGCACTGTCAAAGACGTCTCATTTGCTCTCTTTTAGTTGTATTATCCACAAATCAAAGCAAAACTCAGGGGTCTTCAGGGTGAAGCATCATCTGTGCTGTATGAAACAGCAAGGCACAGCAGGGACTGACGAGGCACAAAGTTCCTGCTGTTCCCCTCTGGCTGAGGGGTTGCCACGCAGGAAGTTGTGGGAGACAGAGCTCATTCTCCCCCACCCCACAGCAGTCATCTTCACACCTTCACATCCACCTCAACGATCAAGACTGCCACATTCAGCACCAAAACCTTCAAAACATTTTTTGCATCTCAGCCCTTATAGGCAATGCTCACAAGTTCTCCCATCTGACCTAATCCCAGGGAAAGATTTTTGTTTTGGCTTCATCCGCCTGCCACCAGCCAGGTCTGGGAGCACGACCTGGTCACCACAATCTGACCTTGTGGGAAGCGTCCCTGAGATGCCACATGCTCTCCCACTTGCCAAATTCCTCAGCAGATGAGATTGCTTCCAGTTTTCAGCACTTACTGGCAAGCTTCAAGTGGTTTGTCCAGAAAGGCTCCAAGTGATTAAAGATCTCTGGGAGCTGTGTTGTGGCCACTGCCTGGTTACTGACCTACACAAGCATAGCAACATGGAAACCAGTGACCTGGGAAAACAAACTTTTCTGCTCCCTGTCTTCTAATATTTAGCTTTGCTTTTCAGATGAAAGAAGAACTAATTCCTATTCGTATCCATTCTCATTGCCCAATTTAGGATTTTTTTATCATTTACTGAGAAAAACAAGCCTCCTATTATGATTTATTAAACTTGAACATAGCTTACATTCCAACTGCTGTGCAAATAGAAGCTTATTCACTGTTACCAACACACTGAAAAGATTTGTTATCCTTGTTTTAAAGGTAAGAAGTCTGCATCAGCAAGTGGGTGTGAACCACAGAATGGTTTGGGTTGCAAGGAACCTTAAAGCTCATGTCATTCCAACCATTTGCTGTGGGCAGGGACACCCTCCACTGGACCACCCATTACTGCAGCCTTTTTCCACCCTGTGTTTGGGGGTAGGTAGCTCACATTTCCTCAAAAAGCACTGTACAGTGAGAGCAATGAGTGCAAGAGACAGACAGACACATTAAAATAAAAGATCTAGATGCAGAGAGGTTCATGGGATGTGAAAAGAAACTAAAGTTTTCTAACCACATGAAGCAGGACTTTTTTCTACGTCAGTTTTGTGCGCACATGTGAATTCTAAGCAAACCAAAATTCCTTTCTCAGAAAGGGTAGATTAGTACAATCAGAATCAGGATTTGGATCCTGGTCTGTGCCACAATTTTCAAGGCAACTCAGCACTGAAAGGGAAAGCTGGATCATCCTGCCATAGCCTGATGAGCCATTTTCCAAATGGCTCTAGTTAAAAATCATCAGTGTTAAATAACCTGGGAGCAGCACTGACTAACCACTTACTTGAATGAATGAGTTATTTTGTATACAAAGAGTATATAAAGAGTATATGAAACTCTTTTGAGCACCAAAAGGATGCCCCATCTCCAGATAGGAAATGTAGCATAGATGCTCTTCACTGCAGGACTGTGAACATCTCTTGGGGATCTCGCTCACCAAACAGTCTGTACCAGCACAGATGTAACCTTCAAGTAGAAGCCTTTCTGTACAATGTTTGTTCTTTCCCATCTGTTTGCCAAACTGTACCAAACTGAGTCTCTCATGATTCTTTGCTGAATGACATGTTTTTGACAACTACAAAGCAGGTGCTAAGACTGGAGAAAGACACAAGGAAATCTTTTAGAGAGATTTGCAAAGTGAAACTGGACACCTGCTACGTTAACACATTTGTTAAGCTTCAGTGCAATTGGCAGGACATGTGACACAGTTTTAAGGGGCTGAGGCAGAACAGAGTCAATCAAGAGGCTCCACAAACACTCTTTCACAATTCCAAATTAACATCTCCCACTATCTGATCTGATTCCCATCGTGCAGCCCCACTGGAAGTGGCCCTCCTCTGCTCTGGCGCTTCTACACTGGTGCAGAGGTACCCGTGAGAATGATCAGGGACTGAGATCTGTTAGAGAACTTGCCTAGATGGCAGTGAGCAATCTCCAAAGAGCTTTAACTACTTGTGTGCAGTGCATCCTGATTAAAATCAAATGTATAAACGAGTCTGATTTCTGAGAAGTGGCAAACAGCCCTGAGCCACGTGATTTTAACAGCCATCAGAGTCAAAAGTGAACTCCCCTTGGTAATACAACCACATAATAGGGCATTCAGAATATTCCTTTGCAATGTCTTTTATTAAATACCCTCTTTGATACAGAATATTTAAGCAAAAATAGTTTACAATCTCTGTTTTGGTAATTCTTACAGGAGTCTTTTGCGTAGTCACTCCTACAGCAGTTCATGTTGGTATTTAAAGAATAAATCTTTAGCAAAAGTCAAGTCTCTCACTGTGTGAGATCTGTTCTACCTAAAGGAGTTAAAAAAGCATTGGAAAATGCCTACAGAAACCATGAAAACTCTAAATTCCACTCTTCGGCTAAAAGAAATTTAACAACTGTGTCACAGACACATTATTCTTAATAAATGAAGTAACAGAATAGGAAAATGCATTCTCTAAAGCTTATACAAGTCATGGCAGTGCACCCAAGTGCAGCAAAGGAAGAGGAAATGCCTTGAGATGCTCCAGTGCAGTGCTGGAGGTTCAGCACAGCGGTGCCAGCTACACCTGCCAGTTTGGAATGTTATTTCCAGCACTGGAAATTTGTCCACATGGCAACTGGCACCACCCACCCCGATGGGATTCTGCCCCACAAAAATCAAACAGCATAAACAGATTCTGCTTTCACTTCTGCCTGCCAGAACTGCTGCACAACCGGAGACCCAGACTGACTCCTACATTTTATTCTCTTCTACATAAACAAATAACCTCATTTTTTACATTGGTGAACAGTAAGTAAGTGTTTCTTTGGATCAAAAGATAGCTCCTATACTCATTAAATAGATAAGGCTGATTGGGTATCCAGATTAACAAACCTACAGGCACAGGGAAGATGTCTGGAGACACAGCACGTGCCCTTGTCGTAGCTGCAGAGCACATGCAGCTCTTATGATGAACATTTCAAACGGAACCCTTAAGTTACCACCCAAACACTATGTCAGGGGCTGCTTCAGGTCAAACAAGCCAGTCCCTCCTTTGACAACTTTTCCAACCACCAGGCAGGCCGAAGGGGATCGCAGCTCATCATGGGCACCTGCAACAGAATTCAAACAAAATCCTATTAGGAGGTTCCCAAAGGTTAGTGCTGAAAAGAAACCATTCTGGTTTATGTGCAAGAAGCCATCTGGTTCAGCACCCCCAGGTTCAGAAAGGTTCTGCCACCTGCTGTTCACACTGAATTGGGACTTCTGGGAGTAAAAAGTCCAGAATTCTTCCTACCCCTCCTACAACAACTATTAACTCATCCCAATCTTTGGTCCAAGCAAATAATTAGGCCACACTTTACTAAAATCTCCCAATTCCACATGGAAAGACAAAACAGTCTGAATTCTAAGGGAACACAGATTTGACCTTCCAGTGAACACATTCCATGGACTAAACAGATCACTAAAAAATACATGAGGCAAAACCAAAAAGATTCCGTTGTCATTGCTGCCTTTTTCCTTTGTTAGAGTGAATCCTTTTGATGTGTATTGTAAATCCTTCTGGCTAGATATGAAGAGAACTTTTCACTGGAGAGACATTCCACGAATTCCTTTGATTTTGTGGTTACTCACTGTAGCGAAATAGTGTCACAAAAATTTGGAAGCACTCCAGATGACATGTCTGGCTGGGATTGTTTTGCTTCCACCGTTTTTGTAAGCATCCAGGCTGTTTTTCATTCATCTTAACTAACTACAGCAAGCTGAAAGTTTATCATTAGAGCAGTAGAAAATTGGAAATAAAATCATTAAACTTTTGCTAAGTTTGGTTGTCTTTATTCTACTGAGCAAAATGTACTCAACTTTCCATCATGCAGAGGGTGGGGGCAGGAGCATACACAGCCCTGTGTATGGCATGTGCTCACTGCTCTGATCTCAGCCACAGCTGGATAATTAAATAGCTGCTCCTAAATGTGTGTCAGCTGAAGAAAAAAAAAGCCCCTTTGTTAGATCGTTAAACAGGACAGTTGTACTGCCCTGTTTGCTCATGTGATGTTAACAAAGAGTCCTTCTCTGAGCAAACAGCCCAAGGGATCTCAGTGCTGATGCAGTTTGCTCCCTGCACAAGGAGCCCTGCTCAGCAGCCTGTGCCAGACAGCCCCGCTCACGTCAGCTGTGCATGGCCTCACAAACCTCCTTCTTTCCTTCCTACTGCTCAAGGCATCAGCTCCCAGGCACCCTTGCAGTGTCTCTTGAACTGTACAGTCAAGTTACCAGTTACATTAAAGCAAATTAGATCCAGGCTGCTGCAACCCCCATTATGACTCTGATTTCCAGCGTGGTGAAATCATTAACTCCCTCTGCTTGTAATCAGTGCAGTTCCTGCCAAGCCACCCTGCCCTTCTGTCAGCATGCACTGCATGTCTTTATTCATAATTTTATCCATACATTACATTTCACTTAGCAAAAACCTCTGCTGATTTCATTTCTAAGTCAGTATGTGACACAACATAAATCCAGAGAGTGAAACTGAGCAAGAAACATCCTCTTCTCTTTAATTTCACCCTGGATTTACACTTTCCTTTTATGCTTTTCAGATTGAGTCAATTGTAACCAATGCTATTAATTAAAACCCAATCTTTCTTCCAGAAAAGGTATAAAACAGCATTAGCAAAATTATCTCTGACATCTGTGCAAGGCAGTTTAAGACAGGAGCTGAAGAGATCATGTTGAGAGCTCTCCCCATTTTTAACTGGAAAGACACAGCACAGCAGCATCTGCAAAGCAAGCATCTGACTGGCAGGTGACAGAAACCAAGTTTATTTGCAAAAGGGAGATGTAATTAGTATCCAACGCCTGAGATCACACAAAACGTCGAATTCCAGAGTTAAAGCACAATTTTTGTTTTATAGAAGGCCTTAAATGTAGACAGCTAGTGCTGTTCCAAATGTCCTAAATGATCCACACAGCCATGTGATCTTTACACCTTCCAGAGAGGCAACCAGAGGGCAGAATGGTACTCTTGGGAATCTCAAATGGCACCAGAAACCTACCATTAGACAAATGAGTCTGACCCTTTGTCTGTCTTTGATGGAAAAAAGCAAAGCTAAAGTGCTAAATCAAAGTAACAGCCAGGAGGTCTGTTCTCAAAATAAAATGCTTAATAGTAAGGCTGGAAAAGATATGGAAGTTATAACATAGGCACAAAAACAAAGCAGAGAAGACAATTTTAATAGTAGAGACAGAAAAAGGCAGATTTAGTAGTTTGTTATAAAGCTTTGCTATAACAAATTTTAACAACCTTAAGGTTTGTTGTAAAAATGCCTAATTCTTAAAAGGAGTCACAGACCCCACAAATTACATGTGGGAGCTAGCTTTATTTAAGCTGACAGAATTTTACTAAAAACATCTGGAACATTTTCCTAGGCAAGGGCTTAATTAAAATTTCTGTCTCTGGCATTTTTTCTAATGTAATTATGCATTACTCAAAATACTGGAAAGTTACGACAAAAATCAAGCACATGGGAAATGCTGCAGCAAGAGATCTCAAACTAAACCATTTACCCATCATTGTTGCTTCCTTCAGGAATTTGTAGCTGGTTTCAAACGTCATCTGTTGCAGAGGGGAGGAGTTGGACTGAATTCCAAAACGACTCAGTGGTTTGTAAATTCCTTCAAAACACATGTAATCTGCCACAAGTGAAAGGTGTCGAGGGTCTACCACAATTCCTTGGAACACAAAAAAGAGCAATCATCAGAGCATTCAAGGGCTAAGTGTGTGGGGCTTTTTAAACAAATCAGGTCTAAATCAAACCCCTTGAATCCAACCAGCTTGGAGGACCATCTTTATTAACATTCTTCTGGCAGTGTGTCTCTGGCTTAACTGCGCCCCTCAAATATCCAGGAGAGGCAGATCTCACTCTAATACAAAACAGTATCTCTCCAAATTGAAATGAAAAGAGTGGGAAACTGCAGTGTCAAGAATGCTGTAAGGCAGCAGAGTTTCTCTACATAAAATCAGGAAAGGTCTGCACCATCCTTGTTTACACAGAAGGGGATCACACATCCATCCATCTGGGATGGACAGAGCTCTCACCCCTCACCTGGTGGCCTGCATTAGCTGGGCCCCAGAGTCAGAAAGGTTCTGATGTCCTCTATGCACGACATCAAGCATTCACAGAAAACCCTGTTTAGGCTAAAAAAAAATGCACTTATTCCTAAATAATACTTGTGGACTCAGTGTAATGGGGGACCATTAACAGCTCTGTCAACATTTACTGAGCAATTCTTGAACAACTTGAAGTTCAGACCATTCTGGGCTGCCAGCTGGCAAATCTGTCTGATATAACTGCTTGCTAAAATTCCCACTGTATTTATCTTCCCTCTTTTCAATAGTTTAATTCATAGCAAGACTCCACTCACTGAACTGTGCCTATGAAATCACGCAGCCTCCCCAGGCTGGGCTCTCTGAATCATCTGTCTCAGAGAAAAACATTCAGGCAATGCAGTGCAGCTATTTTAGGAAAGATACAAAAACTCAGGAGCTATTTTAGGAAAGATACAAAAACTCAGGAGCCTACACTCCCATCATTAAAAAGGCAAAGTGAGGCAAGATTGATCCTATTCTCATGGCCACTGTACAAGTCTAACAGTTGGCTTCCTCAGACGTTAATAATTAATTGGTCTGGACCTTCCAGCTTGCAAAAAATACCCCAGAATGGAAGAACTCTGTGAAGGGGGAATAAATTCAACCCCACCTACTGTATTTTCTACTTATTAAAAGAAACCTAATAATTAACTAACAAGGTCTTCACAGAAGAGACTATAATGATTAAAACAATGAAAAACTGCAACTTAAAAATATGCACATAAATGAAAAGATCATGCAAAAACCGTAACTGTAAGCATGTGGCTGCATTTTCCTATCTGAATGGTATTAAAGACTATCTTTAAAAATACAAAGAAATCCTACCATATACAGCAAATACATCTTTTATCTCCTTTATAATCACCCTCAAGGCTGATTCAATTCCATAATTCTTAGCCATGGCATGGATATCATTGGAATATAGTCTGTTCAGGTCCAAAATCTGAAAGCAGAAAAACAGAGATACAAGTTGGGACAACAGTTGCTGTGTATTTCTAAATAATTTAAGCTAAGCTAAGATAGATTTTTTCCTCCACTTTTCATGAGCTTAAGCAGCACCAACAGTTACAGAACAACTAGGCAACAGCTCAGAGAAAAACAGACAAAAATGATTCTGAGGATTTGTGTTAAGTGGCATTAAATACATGAATAGGAGTATTGGAATCAAAATTCACCACAGGGGAAAATTAACTGAAATCACAAAAGCCAAACTAGCAAAATACACTAGCAAAACATGTTAAAGTCTTCCACACAACACAATGCAATGCCCAGTGTGCCTCAGCCAGCCAGAACTTTCAGCAAAAGAGAAGATGCAGCTTAAAACAATCCTGTGTTTGGAGAGCTATGTGCTAGATGGGATAACAGAACTATTCATCTCCAAGCACTGCAATTCATTGCGATGGAAGAACTCCCTCAAGTAACATTTAGAGAGATATGAGAGACAAGAATGGTGTAAAAT
Source organism: Ifrita kowaldi (assembly GCA_013398055.1). Taxonomy (NCBI): domain Eukaryota; kingdom Metazoa; phylum Chordata; class Aves; order Passeriformes; family Cinclosomatidae; genus Ifrita; species Ifrita kowaldi. Next base: position 135,995 of record VZRS01012792.1, read on the forward strand.
CATCTGTCATTAGGGACTGGCTGCTGCACAAACACTGATTCCCAAGCTGCCCTTGAGAAAAGGCTCTGCTGAGCTCTGAACACATCTGGGGATATAAAGGAGGAGGAAGACAGTTCAAGAGCTGAAAAGGCTACACATCACCCCTGAGAAACTGAAATGACATCCATCATCCACCATCTCCCCCAGAACACAAAACATCATTCAAGTCTGGGATTAGAAATCAGATTACACACATCAGAGTATTTGAAGAGCTCTGCCAGGTTTATCCCTTCTGTGTGGAGAACGAATTCCTTCTCTCCCTCCTTGCTGGTACTTTCATTCAGCAGGCACCGTGTGATGCCCTTCACCTCGTGGATCACCGTGCTGCGCGCCAGGGACGCCAGCAGCGACGAGAGGTCGAAGTACACCTTGGTCAGTGGCAATGCCAAGGAAACCTAATGGGAAAAAAACCCCCACAGTGTAAGGAGGCTTGAACACCAGGCTCAATAACCAGCACACTGCTCTTCAGGCAAAAAGAAGAACACTGCAATTACCCTCGTTGTGTGTTTAGGAACATTAATGTTTGACTGGAATTAGAGCTGAATGATGTTAATGTGCACTCCCCATCCCAGGATAATTCATCCACATTGCTTTCAAGGTCTCTGAATTTACAATGACTGCTTTTTTGGGATGGCTTTTTTTTTTTTGAAGGGGGACAGGTATATATTTGTTGAGGTTTTTATTTAAGATGTTTACATTTTTTTTTTCAACAGTCCAGCCATCACTTTTATTCATCAGGGGCTACACAGCAGACTATTATATACTTAAAGATTAAAACACAACAGACCTGTCAAAAAACTGTTATTAAAAAAAGGTACATGAGGTGTTCTGAAAATGAGAAATTACTAAAAATGACATCAAAGATTACACTTGTAGTGCCACTTTCTGTATTCATATAGGACTGCTGAGACAAAACAGCAGCACTGCACTGAAAAGATCTATTTGTTACGGGAGCTACATGAAACCACTGTGCAACCACCCACAGATGTTCCACCTTACCTCACACCAGAGCTCGTTTTCGGTGTCAAACGTGTAATCCTGTATGGATGGGTGGCTCTCCACAACAGCGCTCACTCGCACCTCTGCTGACTGAAGCAATCGATCTTTCCCTTTTTTAGTCTGAGACACAAAGGAAGGATTCTGAGAATCTTCACCCTCTGCTCTGTTCTGATCCTCGTCAGCACCAGGAGTCCCTTCTTCTTTTTCAGATTCAGCCTCTTCATCTTCCGGATTCTCAGTAACGTTTTCTTCCCCGTTCTCTTCTTCGCTCTCATAATCGACCTGCAAAGAAATAATGTTGTGTTTATCTGAGCCAGAACCTGTACAGAGAAAGCACACCATGGACAGTTTAATTCAGGAATATTCTTCACTGCTGAGTTGCAAGGATTTCATCCCTATGGCACAAAGAAAACGCAATTTTGTTGTAAAGAAAGTAACACAACAGATTCAGTTCGGTCTTTATTTCTTTATAATCTTACCATTATTCCTTAGCACAGTCCAGGATGCTACAGGATGTTGAGACTGTTGCAGAATTTAGTTTTCTCTCCCTGAAAAGTCTAATTTCTTCCCATAATCCAACTGTGATGATGGGATTCCCTCAGGATTTTCAATTACCCCACCCTCTTGCTGATATCACAGCACCCCATCTTTTAAGATGCAATTATGAAGTACTGAACACAGAGAAACATGCAGGGAGAATGTTTTTTAAGAACCACAGTACAGTTTTAAAAACTATTAATAGCATAAAATGTTAAGGTGAACTTCAGCACAGACAGCCTGATTGTCAGACACATCTACCCAAATGCCTGAAGAGCAAGGCTTCAGAAAAGAGCCAAATGAAAACTGTTCAGCCCAAAGCAGAGACTTTCCTATCTCCTCTCAGGTGTGATTTGGGTTTTTTCAGCATTTTGATTCAGTGGGAGTTTTCCTTCCCAAATCAAACATAGAAGAAAGAGGGAATTGATCTATGAAGTCATTACCTCTTCTTCCTGGTTCTTCCTCCGTTTTGTTTCTGTGGCATCACCGTCCCCTTCATCAGCTTCTGCATCAACAATGTTCTCTTCTTCCTCTGCTACAGCTTCCAGACTATTCAGTGTCTAAAAATTCATGACAGACAGATAATCAGGCTGACTGCTAGGAAATACCAGCAACATCAAAAGGCTTTAGCCAAACATCTGGAGGTTAACAATCCCTTGTCCGATGTTCTGCCTTTACGGACAAATTAATTTCTGTATGTCCACTACTATAAAGAAATGAACTCACACTCCTGATAACTTCAACATTTAACAAGATGAATGTCTACAAGATGGGTAAGCTGTCACTCTGCTTCTGACAGTCCTTGATGGGAAAGGAGTGGCAGAAGGAACATGCAAAAGCATTTCAATGAACAACGGACCTTCCCCAAAGTTTTGACAACCACTGCAACAACAGGACATTGATCTGGGAGCAAGCAGAGTAAAATGCTTTTGTCTCAGAGAAACTGAAATAAACAGGCATTTTTGGAGTACAGTCTTAAGTAAATCATGATTTAAATACACAAAAACTTTAATTTCCTTGTTAGTTTTATGAGAATGCAAAGACAGTTTACATGTGAAGAAAACATTTAAGTAGTAATTTAGTATTCACACATTTCGTGTACAGTGAAACATGCTACACTTTTCCAAATTCTGGTTCTCAAAAACACTGAAAGGAAGTGAGGCATTTTTCAGGTAATGTTTTTCTGTACCTTGTCTTGGTCATCGTCTAAATCCTTCCGAGTTGTCTTCCGAGTGCTGACTTCATTAAAAGATGCCATCTTGGTAGTCTTTCTTTTAATTGCTTCCAGAAAAACTTTAAAGAACCTGACACAAGAAGCAACCCAGAATGTCAAAGCTCAGCAGTGCCACACTGTCAGTCTGAAGTTGTCAAAAAATTAATATATTTTGATTAAGAAGACAGTCAATTCATAATAGGACATTTTTCCCTACTGGATGCAAAAATACTTCTAGGTTAAGGCAAATAATTTTTCTCAGCCCTTTCTCATTCATTTAGGAATCAAAAGGTTGGTAGGAGCTCTGTTACTGTCACTGATGTAGCCATGCATCCAAAGCATAAAATTATACACTCATCTGGATATAAAATCTGCACATCAAATTGACCTTCAGAAGAGATGGTTCATTACTGGACTTTTTTTCTCTTTTAAACCAACAAGCACATACAAAATAAAGTAACCCAGCTTGAACTCATGTGGCCTGCAGGAGGAAGAAATCAATGAAGCCTTTTTACAAAGCAAAAAATAGCTTTCAATAGAGCCTTATCATTAAATGTTCTACTTTTCACTACACAAATTTGGTCAGACAAAAGGATAGAAACAAGGGTTAAAAAGGAAGGGGGAAAACCAAGCCAACTTTTTCTGATTAATGGATTTTTTTTATAAACAGTAAAAAATGAAGTTTAGTTCTGTTCAATGAAAGCACCAAGGGATGCCTAAAGTATTCATTTTTGCTGGTAATAAATGCTTAAGCATCCAAAGGAATGAGATGTTCCTGATCATGAGTGCACCAGAGACAAGTGGAAGATCTGCCCTGATGCAATTCTGCACTGCCAGTATGCCACAGATCCACAGTTTTGTTCGAGACATAAAAGCAACTGTGTAAATGCTTTCTGCACATCTGCTGGAACTGCTGCTCTAAAAGCCACACCAGCTGTAATCAACAACATGCAAAACCCATAAAAAGGCAAAAGAGGAGAAAATATTGAAGTATCTGAAAGCAAACTCACCTTGTTTCCATGAAGTGCAAGATCTGCCTGGGCTTCACACACTTCTCCTCTCGGTAATACTCATGGGGCAAGAAATGGAATTTGATTTTGTAGAGGCGATGCTTGTTCAGCTTGTGCTTCACATGCAGGGATTCCTCAATGTCCACTTTCTGCAAGACCTACAAAACATTCCCAAGTAGGAATGTTACTCCTTTGATAAAGACACTTCATTTACTTCCTGCAGTTCCAGTGCTTTCCACAGGAAACCAGAATTACACAAGGCTGACTGGCAAACTTTTCTGGAGGCTTTGCTCCTGGGTAAAAGGACTCCACCCTACTGCACTTTTTGGCTCAAAGTCTTCCCAACAATTAACTCAGGCAATACTGCACGAACAGCCTCACCTCCCACCTGACTCCTTTCATAAGAGATTACCCTTCTCAGGGTGCCAACAGCTTCATTTTTCTGACCATGCTCATGGAGCGGGACACTATTCCAGCACACAGCTAAGTCTTAACCTGATCCTTGCTGCTTTCATTAAACTCTCAAGAGTAAAACAGAAGAGGGTAGGGCATGTAGGAGAGCACAGGGGTGCACTCCCAGGAAGAGAGGGAACACAGAACACATCCCAGTGTATCGAGTCTCCACAGAGACACATTTTGCTTCTATTGAGCACAGCCATTTGTATGAGAATACAAAGGAGTGGGGGACAGATAGAAAGGTCTCTATCTGGGCTCTGACTATGTCAATCACAGCCAGATTAGCTTGTCTCAAAGACAAAACAGAAACCCTCCAAGTCTACAGACTGACAAAAATGTGCTTGAGAAAAAGCCAAAGACTGTGGCACAGCAAACTACTAATGAGCTCAAAGAGGAGAGTTTGTTTTGCTGACTCTCAAAGGATGCACTGAAAAGGAGGCTCACCTCAGCTAAGCACACTCTTGTGAGCTGTTTCTTAAGCTGTTTCACCTTCTTGAGAGCTTTCTTGGTATTGAACACAGGAACACTCATCATCGGTGTTTTAATGTTTGAGCTGGCCACCATCAGTATTTCCCGCAACCTTTAAACAAAGAAGGACCATTCAAATTAAGCAATAAAAGCACTAAGCAATCAAGTAATTATCTAGTTCATTTAATTGGGCTGCACGCAGCAACTGGCAGTTCCACCAAAGCCATGTGCACTAAGAGCTGTGGTTACAGTGCACTGCTCCTTTTCTCTGCTCTGGTTCCCCACCAGGCACAGCACAACAGCAGCCCCACTGCCTCAATTAGATTATTCCCCCAGTTATGGGAAGAGAATAGATGATAATAAATTGTTCCAAGAACAGAAGGACTAATGAAGTCTTTTTCCTACAGATGCATGATGGATGCTTCCTCATATGTTCTTCCCCTCCCCTGCTTCTCTGAAGCAACACAATCCCCCCCCACCTAAGGCATCACACACTCCTGCATGAGGCCAGGTCAGGACCCACATTATTCCACATAAACTGATGATTTGCTGTATATCAGATGAGAGTTAGGGACCTTCCCAGATATTTAGTATCTGGAAAACAAACCAAAATAACTGGAAAATTGAAAAACATTAAAATAGTTCTGAACAAGCACAATTTACAAGTAAACTAAGGGACTGTTCACCCTCAATATTCACACATATACCTGCCAGTGAGATTAAGCATAATTACATCTGTAAGTGCCTAAAATAAAGGGCCCATTGAGAACAGAGTTTTCTCACCTTGGAATACCCAATGTGACATTCATTTCACCTCTGCCAGCAAAGTGAAAGGTGTTCAGAGTCATCTGTGTCGAAGGTTCCCCAATACTCTGAGCTGCAAGAAGCCCCACAGCTTCTCCTGGGTCACAAAGAGAACGCTGCCACTTTAAATACAACAGATCCTTTAATCTGAAGACAGGGAAAAGAGGTTTAGCTCAACATATAAAATAATAAACTCAGAAAAGAATGCATCATTGCTCAGTTCAATGAAGTTACATTTTTGAGCCAATTTATCCTGGTAGCTTACAGATAAATACACTCCAGAAACTGTAAAATTGTCTATCCCCATCTGATCTGACAAACACAGACCATTAACACAGAACTGGGGCCTTGGCCAAAGTGTATTTTATTTCTGCTGCCAATTCTCAGAAAAGAGAGCCCATTTACTCCCACTTGCGCTTCTTAACTGCCTTGCTAACTCCAAGGTGCACCAAGAGCATGCTTTCGTTTTCAAGGTTACTATAAAGCATTATTTTATATATATGGGGACAGCAATACATTGCCATTGTTCCAGAGAGCCTTTGCTAAAGCTCTCAGCAGCGCAGAAAATTCAAGTTTGGAAGGAACAGATAACCAGAGCCTCTCCACTGCACACTAAGCACATCTGGCTTTCAAGAACCACTCCGAAACCCACTGCTTAGTTTCACAAAGGCCACAACAGAAACAAGACTTGGTAAAGACTTCTCGGTTTTAGCAAACTCATTCCTGAAAGGTATTTTGGGTTTTGGCTCAGTGCAAAGAAGACACTCAGAGTTTTTTACCTATCAGAAGAAAGTGCTGGCTGCACGTAACTCCGGTTGTTCTCAGATTCCCATTTACTGATATAACCTTCGACTCCATTTTCAAATGTTTCTGAAACAGATGCAAAATAAGTATCTGGACGCCAAACCCCGAGGCTTGGGTCAGGACACTTATTTGTTTTCTTCAGATACTTCCTTCGTTTCTTCTCATCGAGCTCATACCACATCTTCAACACCTGAAAATCAGAGGAGGTTTTCAAGCTGACTGGTTTATCCACAGTAAGACCATGAGCAGTCAAGCAGCAGTGAAGGAGGAAAAGATAACCTGTGCAGAAGGTAAGGATGTACACAACACAGCAAACAGCTCAGCTACAAATACAGTGTTCTCCTTTTTCTGATATTTAACACTTTTGAACCCAAATGATTTCAAGATTCTTTACAAGCCTGAAATACCCCAACTCATGTATCCATAGTAACTACTCCAGAAATCAGTGAAATAAGGCCTCAAAGAATGATTTTAACTGGGAGTGAACACCCTCAATATACTTAAATCTTTGCTTCTAGCTGACTCTCACCTTGCCTGTCCAAAGCTGGCATGACAAAGGAGCTTGTTATCAAAAAGTGTCAAGAGCAACACAAATTCAGCACAGCTCAATAAATGAACCACTGATTAGGAAAAACTACTTTTGCAGACAAGCTCACAGAGTCATCTCTCAACACCTTCAACCTGGAGTTTCATGCTAACTGCCCAGGTTCCATCAGGGTAAATTCCTTGTGACAGCAAGGCTGTGAAGCAGGACCCATCTACATTTTGTGTCCATACACACAATCTTCCTTAGAAGCCATATCACAGAGATCAGTGCCATGATGGACAAGTGGCTTAAGCAGGAGCATTTTTTGGAAACACTGGGCAGGGCTGGCTCAGCCCTCTGGTCTTTGATATTCAAACAGGTTCTCATTCAGCTAGCAGAGAGCTGTCCATGCAAGGGATATTTACTTGTGTACATGAAAAAATGAAACAACCCAGCACTACCAAACAAAAACCATCCCCCAAACCATCCACGAATATGACCTGTTTTCTAAAACCAGATTTATCTCAGTTTTCAGCCCCTGCCCTAGCACTATGGCCCACAGACTTTAATAAATCTCAGCTTCATCACCCACACAGTTGACATGATTCCTTTAAAAGGTAACTTGTTTAGTTAGAGTGGGAAACACTTCAGGATACACAGAGCAACTAAAAAAAACCCCAAAACTGAATTCTGCAACTTCTTTTGAAGGGTTTGGTCAGTTCAACTGCTTCTGTGTCACCTGTAAAGTAGCAGGATCTCTTCCATTCTTTATTTCACCTCCTGGAAGCTGTGCTTTCACACTTGCCAGTTTCTTTTGGGAAAACAACAGAAAGCCTCCTTCTCTTTGCACAGAGTTTTGGTGCCTGGCTCGCCACTTTTTGATGGCTTTAAACTGCTGGTTAGCTTGGTGAGACTCCATCCTTGCTAAAGCTTCATCCAGATGGTTTGTCTTCTGGATTACCTGTAAGAAAGTAATTTGTGTGATTATTCTTCTCTCTGTCCTCGTTATACCAGAAAAGGCAAAGCAAACTGAAAAGGTCATCTGCTGTCACTGCTGGAAAACAATTTTCAAATTTGGTTTTCAACCCAACTCAAAACTCCTTATAACTTTATGTTATTATTGCCATTCTCTACTCAGCAGTGGTGATACTGGTAAAAGGAAGTTAACCAAACTTGGCAGACCGAAAAGTGAAGTCATCATTGTTGCATTCAAGTGCAGAGTTAGAACAGACAGTGCTTGGTGCTCTGCTGAAATCAAGACTGCTTAAATCATGCTGCAGACTTCAGATTGCTTCCATATTTTGAATACAATGGCAAATAAAATTGTCTATTAGTCTGAAAGTAACTGAGACAAACAAGTGTTGCCCCTGGATCCCTGACAGATCTGCCAGATGTTAACCACGTGTTTCAGTCTCCCCTTCACCTCTCATAAATGCTTAAGATTTAGGTGTTCTACCTCATAGTTTTCTGCAATGAAAGGGAACTGCTCAGGTTGTAAGAACTGAGTTTTAGGGATATCAAGCCCATCTTCTCCATACAGAAACTGCACCACGCTGCCATCACTGTCTCGTACAGTCAGGTCATACTGAACTACCAGTCCTTCCAAATGTTTTATGATACACCTATTCCAGAGAGGAAAAAAAAAAGAAAAATGCTGTTAAGAGGCTACAAAGCAACAAGGATGATATAACTAACATAAAAACCACTGTTTTCATTTACATTAAGTGTACTTAAGGGCTGATGAGGAATTCTGGAAGCCAAAATCCTATAAACACAGCACTCATGCGAAATGCGTAATTTGCAAAGCTTTCAGCATGTTGCTCCCTCCAGTTTCCTTGGACTGATCTGACTTAAAATGAAACAGTAAATTACTCTCTATTTCTGCTGCCACTCTTTAACAGTTTCTGAAAGAAGGGGGCATCCCTCCTTTAGAACTCCTCACTACCCTCTGAAACAATTGAGAAGTTACATTTTCTATATATACAGGAGGTGTTGCTTGAGTAAAGACAAGATCCACTCAATGTGGCCAAGAAAAATTAGGGTTGTCTGGAACTTGTACACCTATCTATATCTGTACCAGGAAAAAGATTTCTGCAAAAGGAGAAGCAATTGCTGTTATGTGTCAGAGATAAGTTTGACATCGTAATGATCTAGATCTCCAGAAAATTTGGCTTAGAACAGACATTCAGCATTCAGACTCTTTTGTAAAAATCAAGTACAATGAAGTTCATCTAAGCAATACAGGCACGTCCAGCCTACAGTACTCTCTCACAAAAAAAAAAGAGAAAAATCAACCAACCCACCAACCAAGGACCTTTTAAAGGCTCCAGTTCTTAACCAGGCCTCTTACCTTTGCAGGTACCCAGAACGGCTGGTTTTGACAGCTGTATCCACAAGACCTTCCCTGCCAGCCATGCAGTGAAAGAAGAATTCCTAAACACAAGCACAGTACCATCAGCATTCTGCTAACAAGTGCATCAACACTGGCAATTCATGTTCTTCCTCAAAAGCCTCCTATGAAACCAGGGTGAACAAACTCTATTTATCCATAATGGCAGATGCTCTGTATTAAAATACCAAGAGTCAAATAAATTTCAGTATCAACTCAAGCAGTATTAAACTTACAGAAGGTTTGATCCCAGTGAGAAATCTGCCAGTCACAAATCCTCCTGAGCTAGGGGAAAAATCATAAGGCTGGAAACATGGCAGTGATTTGCCAGATGCCATCAGTGGGGGTCTTCGGCCTTCCAACTCAATCTGGCCCAGCAAACAAGAAATCTAAATGTGGACAGGAAAAAAGGAAACATCACTTTTCCATCCAACTTTTTGTTCACATAAGCTTAATAATTTTTCTTGAAAAATACAGTAAAAAAAGGTCAACTGCTCAGTAAATGTAGCTCTGTAGCTCATTGTTTATGAAATGTTCCTGCTACTGAGGGGCAGAAAAGGCATGGAGATCTCACCTGGTTTTTTTAAGTTATTCCAGTACCCTGACTCATCCTCAACATTACCATTCTCTTTCTGTTTATTTATTTTAACACAGAGATGTGAAACTTAAAATACTGTAAATATTTTTTAGGTCCCTACATTACCCTCACCACCTCTCAGCAGTGTACTAAAAACAGAACAAAAACCTCAACCCAAAATGCTCTCTCTTTTGACCTGTGGTCATTCTCTCCATTTTAGATGGCATTTTTATAGTCTCTTGCTTGGTGTCTGTGTTCCAAAAGGTAAAATGAAAATGTATCCTTGCCACTTCTACCAAAACCAAAGATTTAGTTGTTCCTATTCAGAAGTTGAAGGAGAGGGTCAGTCTTCAACAGAGGCCAGGAAAAGTTATTTCTCCTACAGTTGGTTTGTTTGTATAAACTGCAGCATTCCTTCTAAAAAGCAGGTCTGCTATTTCAATAAATCCTCGTGTACTGAGGAGCAATTCAAAAATAGGTTACAATAAACACTGACTCTCTTCCATCAACCACTGAGTTCTTTATTACAGTCTTCTAACATTTTTTCATGCCGAAGTCCAGAATAAAAACCTTGCTCTGGTACTAGATATCCCCATAAGAGTTTCCCAACAGCTTAAATTCTAGGACACATCACATCAGCACACCTAGCTAAGTATATTCTGGCTGTCATTACCTGCATTGTGTTTACAGTGGATCCTTTGGCTCCTGACTGTACCATCAACTGCAAATTGTTCTCTGGAAAGCTCCTGTGGAGACCAAGGGGCATGCAAACCTACAGAGTTGTGGGGGAGTGAAGGGAACAAAACCAAACATTATTAATAAAATAATAAACCAGAGAAATTCCTGTGGAAGGCTTTAACAAAGTGAAACAATGACTAATCACAAACATTGCTATTTATAATTTTCAAAGCATCTTGAATACTAAACTGTCTTCTCACTCAGGGAGGACAAGGCTGAGGAGAGGGAGCATGTGTACCCTCATATTGGGGACAGATGGAAAGCTTCAGCCTCTAGAAGAGTCAGGCACCACTCACCCACATTAATTAACTTAATAAGAAAGTCTCCAAACAAGATTAGTATGCACAGATGCCTTGATGCCAACCTTGTTAACTTCATTGTTGTAATTGTTTACTTCCTCCTTGAACTTCATATCAACCATGTTAAAATCCCTCTGGTCTTTGCAGAGATGGGCATCCTGCCACTTCCCTTGGACCTCCTCACATGATGCTGTTTCTGGCAAATTAAGAGCAGCTCTAACAGCCTGAAAGTAAAACAGAGGAAGTTTTAGGTGTTAAGTAGGCATAACTGAACAGGGCAGGATTTCAAAAATTTTGCATTATGGAAGAAAAAAAGAATTTGCAGAACAGACTTACTTCAATACCACTCTGCCTTGACCTTTCAATGATTTTTTTTCTTTTGTGATCTGCTTCGGGTTTAACCAAAATATCTTCAATCCCTGTTAAAGAGGAAAAACAGAATACAACGGTCTAAACTGAACAAGAATCAAGGAAGGAACCACAGTTGGTGTCAGGGATTTTGAGAGTGAAGAGCTGGAAAAGAAAGTCACAATTAAAGTTATAATAATGGTTAGACTCCGGGTCTGCAGTTTGACAAGAAGAAAAAAGTCTGAGTAGCTTTTGGATGGAGAAGTTCTTGTAAACCATAAGAAAAAAAAAAGAGCAGCATCAACTAAGGAGTGAGGGTGCAAAATCAACTCCCTAATGTAAGAAGTCTTAACTTCAACAGTCTCTAAAAAATCTTAATTGGTGCACTTGCACAAACTAATGCTTTATGGACCAGCCATGTCAAACTGCTTTTTTTTTCCATCCGCATCAAAACTCCTATTAGCTGAGCTTTTCACAATCTGGCATTTCTTAGCTTTTTTTAAAAAGATAAATAAAAAATACAGACCCTTGTGATGACAGGACCAGGGAACAGATTAAACACTGGAACCCTAACTCTTGTAAGCTATTGGTAAGGAGTCCTGCCACAGTCACTAAAATGGCTGTGTTGAAACACCAAACCCCAAACACCTGCTCCAGTCTCACCTCTCTTCTTCTGATGTTTTAACTGCCTAGTGATCCCAGGCTTGTTATCTTTACCTAACCAGTTTTTGCACTCTGGCTCTCAGGAGTCCTGTATCTTACAGTCAGTCAATCCCCTTTCTCACTCCAAAAGATGCCCTTCCCTTTTCCCTGGCTCACTGCAGTCTGTTGGTCCCTCACTACTGCTAACAGGTGGCTGTGTCTCTGTAACTCTTGTGTGAGTTTGAAAAGTTGTGATGAAAGTCATTAATCAAAAGTTTTACAGTAGAATATGATGCGCAAGACTCGATTAACAACCCCTTAAAGTTCTTCCATCTTGCTTTGTCAGCTGTTCTGCTTTCCATGCAATAATTACTTTTCCAAGAAGCAAATACGAGGTTTTGATCTAAACAAAATTTCAACACAAGACATGTTGACTGTGCAAACTTTGACTAGGCAGGACAAAAGAGAGAACTTGTTGGACATACTCAAGACTGTGCTTTCCCTTTATGCTTAGAAGGCCAGCTGTGCACCAACAAAAAAACAAGATCAAAAAAAGGCTGGCAGGCAGCTATCCCATTCAAGGGCAGTCTTGCCAAATTTTATTAACAGAATTAGCATGTATTTTGCCCAGCAATGTCTGGTTTACACCTCAGGAGGTGCTGCACTAGAGCACTGCACTGCTGCAGGTACTCACCCATGGTAAATCCCCTGTACAGCTGCAGGTAAGCAGTGAAGAGGCGCCCCAGACACGTCAGCACCTTCCCACTGGTTTCACCCCCGTAGATCTCATAGCAGCAGTGGACCAGGCCATAGGCAGAGCTGCCAAAGTGAGCTTTGTCCAAGACTCCACACAGTAATTCCCCATCTCTGATAATAACCTGAAAAATAGAACACAGCTTAGAGTCAGGAAGACAGAAATTCTGATCTTACTATGACCTCTACAGGTTTTTCTGTGCAATCTACGTGAAAATAGGTTTAAGTTTAAAAAGCTCACATACTGGTGAACAGTTCAGTGGTCAGATTACCTATACTTCCAGAATTTATAGTAGAAACAAAACTTCTAACACCATCTCTATTTTTTCACCTATAAGGTCTGACAATGAAGACACATGGTCTAACAGAAAGAGATGGAATCTGCATAAGTCAGGACTACAGAGAGTTTTTCCTGACTCCCCGGCCTATCCTTTAATCACCCACTGCTGGCAGTAACTCTTGCAAAATATCTGCTTCTAACTTTGTCACCTCCCAGCTTCCCTGCCCATTTCTCATGCAATTTTAATACAACACAGCCCAGCCCAACCCACAGAGTTGCTGCATACCCGAGATTCACACATTGAATCAAGATTCAGACATCCTTTTGCAGGTCCCTTTATCCAGGCTCTCCCACCAATCTTTGCTTTCCCAGTCAAATTCAGTGGAGCATGGTTGTCTGGAATGATGTTCATTAACAATGTGGAAACAACCTATAAGGAAGCAGGATGAGTGGAAGGAATTATTTATTTTGTATACTCCCTTCTCAATATACAAAATCTGGCATGAATGAAAAAAGCAGCATCCTGCATGTATTCCTGGCATTGACAGCGAAGTTTTGAAAGCTTGGAAATCTGACAAGACAGGAATATCCTCCTGCTACTCTAGCCTCTGAAGGATCAATGAGCTGAGACACATAATTATTCAGAAATATAAAAGAGCAAAGGTTTTTCCAATAATTAGATATATTAAAATTAAAAAAAAAAAAAGCTGTCTGTTGGGTTTTACAGCTCAAAAACACACATCAAGACCTACATGGTGTTGATGGGATCTGGCCTTTCAAACACCCTAAGCAGCACTGGTTTTATTAGCATTCTGCTTACTTTGAAACCACCAGCATTCTTTAACCCTGTAAATGATAAACTACCTGCTTTCCTGTCCATAATCTCTGTGGCTTCATAATGGCAGGAGGAAAGATTTTAATTCTTCCTTTTTTGTCTGTCAGTCCTCGGTACACCAGCTCCATGTATTGCTCTCTGGTGAAAAAGCAGCCCCGGATCGTCATGCTGACTCCAGAAATCATGTGATCCTGGATCAAGCCAGGAAGTGGCTTCCCATCCTAAAGAGGTAACAACAAAAAGGTGGTGGTGGGGGGGTTAGTAAGTCATGTGTCTCCAGCTCCCAAAATTATTCCCCCTGGATAAATGCACTTAAGTAGTTTGTAAAGAACTCATCATTACAGCACAACTCTCTACTGAATCTCTTCTGGACACTGACATTCAAAGGAACAAGAGGGTTTGGACATGCTGGGCCTTCTTTAGAGGAACAGAACCACAAGTGGAGAAAGAACACAGACATAAACCTCAAAAATAAGTAAATAGTTTTTTAAAAAATTACCTCACTTCTCATTAGACAAAATAAACAAACCAGAGTGATTTCATGTAGGAATAAATTTATCTGGCAGTTTTACTTGCCTTTGGCACCAGGTACTGTTCATCAGTGAAGGCTAAGGTGTAGGCTTCCGCTCTGCCCAGCTCGCTCTGGGGGAAATGGGCATTCATTTCATCCCCATCAAAGTCAGCATTGTAAGCCTTGCAGTTGGCATAGTGAAGCCTCAGCACTTTCTCCCCAGGCAGGATTCGGGCCCGGTGAGCTTGGATGGAAGGTCTGTGAAGCGTGGGCTGGCGGTTCAGTAACAGCACATCCCCATTCTTAATGTGCCGACACACCTGCAAGAGAGCTTTGGTTGCTGCCTACAAGGCATTGCCATGCCTCAGAAAGGACTAATTTATCTTTAAATACACACACACACCCAAAACATCATCTTTCTGGTATTCATGTTCTGTGCAAAACTCAGAGAGAATCAAGACTGCTTGCCCCTGGACGCCCTCTGCTCTCCACCAAACAACATAGTTCCCATTAACTCCCCCAACCCACAGGGATCAAATCCATAAGCTCTTCATCCAAAGCCCACTGGGCTGAATTGATACCTGCCACGATACACCCAGCCCTGGACACCCTCGACTAAGGTAGTAATATGACCTTAAGCTGAAGCAGATGCCAGGAAACTCTTAAATTCAGCTTTGAGTACAACACAATATATCCTTATCTAGAACAGGCTCTCAAAACAGTCTCATTTTAATGCTTCTGTTAGTAACATCCAAATATCCACTTAAGTGATTACCAACAGGAGTATGGTAAATTGTTTGTACAATCTAAATACTGTTATGTTTAACTCTGTGACAGGTTCTGAAAGAACTGACATCACAGAAATACTCAAATTTCAAATCTCTGCTAAGCCTTTGTGAGAGACAGGGTAATACGTAATGTGAAAACATTATTAAACACCAAAACTTTTGCCCTAGCAGCTAAATAGTAAGTTTTCAACTCTTGCAAGGTATACAGTTAAGAAGTTTCAAAGGTTGATTAAACTAGAGGAGATTAGAGAAGAAACAACTGACACAGAATCAATTAGGCTGGAAAAGACTTCTAAGATCATGGAGCCCAACTGCTAAGCCAGCACTGCCAAGGCCACCACTAAGAATACTCTGGATCTTGGCACGCTGAATGACACACAACAACATATTGGAAGGAAGTAAAATCCAGTATGGAAAAATGGGATTTAGAATTCGAAAAAGTATCCCATTTCACTTCCTATGCCCCCAGCCAGAGATGGAGGATGGCTCTGCCAATACTCACAATCTTCAGCCCTGTCTGGGGTGCCCCTGAGGAGGGGGTGAGGAGCTGCTTGGCGATGGCCTCGCGCTGGGTCAGGCTGGTGGCACTCAGCACCGTGCGAGACCCGTCCTCGTTAATGACCATGGAGGCCCCAGGGTGGACCTTGGGGCCATTGATGACAGCCTGCCTCAGCTCTTTGACATTCCAGGGAGTGACTGGCTGAGGGTAAGTCAGTTTGGTAGCAAATACCTAGACAGGAGGGAAAACAGGAGAGAAACAACATGTCGTTCAATTTTGGCTTCAAACTGTAAAAAAGGTCACTGATAAAATAGCATCAAATGTTAACTCATACAATGCAAACATAAATTATTTTAAGCTCTTGAATGCATCTCCTCCTCAGTCTACTAAATACATTCCTGTTTTAAAATCCTCTATAATAAGAATAGAAACAATGTTCTTTTTACAGTTTTCCACTGCGGTACAAAACTCAATTAGCAATTAAAGAAAGAAAGCACAGATTTAAATTCTGCAAACAAGCCAACCAAATGAGAGAAAAAGCACATTATCACCAGGTTCACTACTTTCTTCAAAGTAGTGATGATGACGATGATGATAATGAAAAGCTCGAATTCAGGCTTGGTGTCATCTCTATGTGGTTAAAAATCCTTAAGGATGGATGAAGTTGGTGACATTATCACGGCCTTCTCTTACGGCTGCAATACCTCAAAAATACCTTGTACAAAGACCATAGGAGAAACAGGATCTGCTTTTAAAGTCTGCACCAATTCCTCATCCCATAAAGCACGTACAGCTTTTTCTTTTTTTTTTTTTTTAATCCTCTTTCTCAGATATGGTGTTCTTGCTTTGTAACAGTCAGCATTTTCTGCTCTTCAGTGCTCTTTCCTTATTAACACTGGGCAGGATGGAGGTCAGATGAGTCAGAAACTCTCCACATTTTAAACTGCTACCAAAGTGTCAGCAGTGTAGTTCAGTCCTGAGCTGCACCAGAAAGACACAGTCCTTTATTGATGCTCACCATAGGGATGCCAATCTCGTTGGTCCCGATGTACATATCGGGGCAAATGACGGATCGAGCAGCAAAATCCACGCGCTTCCCCATCATGTGCTTGCGGAACAGCCCTTCCTTCTTCTCCAACAGCTTTGGAAACACAAGGCAACAATTAAAACCCAGAAGTATGGAAAACCAGATGGATTCTTGCAATAATGGAGTGTCACGACAATGAACACGTACTAACCACACACAGTTCACTTGTTTCTTACTCCATCAGCTTCTCTTTTTTAACTGTCTAAGACTCCACCTGCTACCCACCTGACGAATACCAGGGTATTTTTCTGTTATCAGCTTGTCCATGTCACTATCAAATACAATGTTGACATGGCTCTGGAGACGTATCCAAGTGTTGTACAGCTTATCTGCAATGCTCTGTCCAGGAATCGTTGTCAGCACAGAACGGTCCAGAGGTTCACTATCCCCTCCTGTCTCCTACAGAAACAGAAATTAGAAACTTGGACTTAACAAAAACTATCTTCTATTTACTAGGCTGAAATTATAGTATTAATTACAGTATTAAATATACCAAATGAAACATTCACCATTACTTTGCACTGGTAGTTAGGAATCACTGTAACTAGAAAATCCTGTTCTTAGATAAAAATAATGTAAATCCAAGAGTTTTTACCACCTACATCCCTTTGTTTTCAGTCTAAAAGCTGCTAAAGCAGTCACATCCAGAATTCATTAACCTCCTGTCAAACGTTTTAAGAACTGATCTCCATCTAGTGGCTACTTCCTGAGTAACTAAAAATGTTTCCAAAATGTTTTACACTTAAGATGTAAATCAAGTTCAGCTGAAACTGAGTCCGGTGTCAAAGACCTCTCAATGATGCACCTGATGAGCAAATATGGAATGAGGCAAGCTGACATATGTTATTATTTACACTATACAACTATGTGAACTGTCAGAAGCAGACAAGCATTGTCACTAATTAATGTTATTTGTGAAATTTTGGCTTCTACTTAGACATCAATTGTCTAAAAAGAAACACAGTCACAACTGGCTCCACTAGGCTTAGAAGCTAAAGTGGCTTTTGTCCCTTCTTTTCCTGTGATGAGATGCTGGCAAAGTTTTATTGTGAGCTGTTTGTGCTGTACATATTTCATTCTCCAGAAACAGGAGCCTGTTATGTCTCACATACAGTAATCTAATACCAAAAACCATGACTAAGAGAATCTTTGCAAAACGATTTTTCCCTTTGCACCAGACAGAAAAGAGGAGGGGGGAAAAGAAAACTATGGAGAATGGAGAAGATCTCCACCAGCAGATGCTCCAACAGCTCAGGCAAAAATTGTTACTGGCACAGCTTGAACAGAAGCCTTCCTGAACTCGACCCACACATCCAAAACGCAAAGAATAAGATAACCAGCAACTCTTACTGTTTGAATTTCTTCTGCAATTTTTATTGGCTGACACTGTTCTTTTGCCATGAAAACCAAGAGCTTCCGTATCAACTGGGCATCTTTCATCACAGCCTGCAGGTTCACAGTCTGCCCGTTTGTGAACAGGCGATCTCCAACGCGATTTACCGGACGATACCTACGGCAAACCAAAATTATTTTAGAAGATTAAAGCCACTCAAAGCAACATGATAAACCTCAAAACATTCGAAGCTAAATCTGCAGCGCATGAAAACTAATCCAAACAAACTAACAGTGGGCATTTAAAAATTCATATATTCTACTGGGACAGTCATAAAAGAGGAATGATCCTCAACGTGAGTACTGTACACTTGTAATATTCTATAATAATTTAAAATACTAATACTAAAATATATTTTTTCTGTAATTAATATTTTAGTCTTCTAACGAACTTACTTGGAAGCTACAGTAGAACCTACCATCAATTACTACTGTGATTTTTATTATTTTAACACTCCACTGACACTTCAGCAGACCAGTGTCTGTACTACAGGAGTTTAGATCTCCAACTCCTGCAAATGGTGCACTAAACCTGGGATTTCTACAAAATTTTGGGGGGATAAATTTTACCTTGAAGGTGGAACCACAAGTAGATCTAAAAAAAACATGTCTGGACTGAATCCTGAACTTTCATGGGGATCCATCCCAGGGAAGAGATAACGCAGAAAGAAACCTAAAAAGATACAATAAAAATATAAACTCATTCTCACTGCTACTGTTTGGGAATCCAAACCCCCAGATGCACTTGGTCAACCAAGTCAAAAGAATCTGCTAAGTTAAACACTATTGAGCTTGCTTAAAATAAAAGCATTTAGACATACTTTAGAAAAACCTGACACCCTCTTTTCAATCATGTATTTTAGAAACAACTCTGGACAGAAATATAGATTACAGTGAGAAGAAAAAGCAAAACAAAAGGAAGAAAGTTTCCAGCTACTAACTGTGACTGATTCATGAAACTGCTTTGTCTTCTCCTGGCAGACAGATTCAGAGTACAGGCAACTCAAAAGAGAGGCTGATAAATCCATTCTCAGTCTTTATCCAGTGTAACTGTGGGGTGCAGCACCACAGGAAAATCAAAATCTTTGCAAACAACAGTTGTGATGTGTGGGGAGCCACAACTTGAAAATAACTGATCAAAGTGTTAATTGAATCCAGGTCTCTGCATTCACTGGCTGCCACTCCTCCTGTCACAAAACCTATCTTACAGCCAGGAGTCCTTAAGGCACAAGGCAAAAATCTGACAAGGAGTTCATACTGGAATAGTTACTGGCTTTGTGCACTCAAAGGTACAGAATACAAAGGGATGTTGCTCTTCACAACCATTACCTTCATTCTTCCACAGAGCCAGGATGTATTCCTTGGCAGTCATTGGTGTCAGGTATCCTCTCTTCCCTAACTGGCTTTCATCAATACCTGAAAAGTAATGTTTAAAATAAAAATCAAATATTTACTAAAAACTCAAACAAACAAAAACCAAACAAAAACCAAACAAAAAAGCAACAAACAAACAAACAAAAACCACACCAAAAAAAACCCCAAACCCTCAAGAGCTTAATGTGAAAGGGGTTTTTTCTGCTGATAGTGGTAAGTGCTTCCAGCTCAGAGAAGGAATGGAAATACATACAAAATATACTGGCTGACATCTACATCAAAATTATCATTTAAATGTTTGCTTTGGGAATATGAAATTAACTACAGAAAGAAACCATTTCTGTGACTAGTGAATATGAATGTAAGTAACAGAAATAAGACTCCACTTTAACATCTGAAGTTTATGCTTTATTTGACTTATAGTGAGCTGGAACCTTTCCTCAAATGATCTCATCCCCTGACCAAAACACAAATCAAGAGTCAGCCTGCAGCTGGGGAAACTTTCAGTGGGGTCCAGGTATTCCAGTGAGATATCAAGGTTCCCATGAAATAACTCAACTGGAAGAGACAATAGCACCAGCCAGCAATCCATCCATACTATAATTTAGAGTCTGGGCTATCTCTGCTTTGGAGAGGAAGGAAAACACACGGTTTTGCTACTGAAAAGCAAAAAGATCAATTATTTTTAAAAAAAAGCCAGAGATTTTAGATCTCAATTTCCACTTCTCTTGCAGGCCAGGCCAGCCCCTTGAGTCCCAGAGTACACAACTCAATGAAAAACAATTCTCCCATGATCTCAGACAGTTTCCTATTCTTTTTCTGGCTAAGGTCCAGAAATGCAGATTTTTGCATACTGTAAGTTCAATTCTCCATTCACCTAGAAGAACTTTCCATCCCTTAAACAGAAATGCATCGATGCCAAGGTTAAAGGTACTCCCTTTTGAGACTTAACCAGGCACAGGTTATGCAGAATGTACCTAACTGTGTGATCCATCCCATTTCACAATATAGAATACTTCCCATTTTGCTTCTTCAGGCACAACTTCAGAGGTTTAATTTAGTATTAAAATCACACAGTAGCAAACAAAATAAACTCTCTATGGAAACCTATTCTAAGGGCTAAATAACACACAAAAATCTGCTTCAAATCTGTCTCATGTGTAAAGGACCAAGGATGCAAGAGGAAAAAGAAGGTTTAAATTGATTCAATCGATAGATTAATTAATCCTGGAAAGTGCCACCTGCTTTTTTTTCTGTCTTTTACTCTGTAAGAGGAAATTCATTCATATGAGTTAGGATTATGTGATTTTCTTTCTGAAGTTGGTCATCTTCCTCCTAATTAATCTTATCTCTAGTTGCTCTGTTTAAAAAATCCAGCCAAAAATCAACTACTTGCCAAAAATGAAGTGCCCCAAAGCCACCCTAAAGCTGACATAGACTGTGGTGTTGTACATCTTTTCCTGACACAGAAACACCTGAAGCTGCAAGGCACAGCAGGCTCTCAAACAGAAATTTAATGGAACTGGGTTCTCTCTGACTCCTAAACTTACTGGTTTAGTTATAATCAGTATTTTTGATAAATGAATCCCAAGTGCACAGTCACTGCTAGGAATCTGTGCCCCTTAAATGCAAGGGGAAAAGTGCCAACATATTTGAGTAGAAGACAAATATTTCACCTGCTATTTCATCCAGAATGCCTTCCTCTCCTGACTTACGGTACACTGTAGAAGGATAGGTTACTGTCAGCTTGCTGTTGTGCTCCTTTCGCACCAGTGACCTCCTGGATCTTAAAGGAAAAAAAACCAAACAGGACAGGCAGATCCAAGTTAATAGAAATCCTGTATTTAACTGGAAACCAGCTCTTTACTTCCTCATGGACTTAAACTTACTTGCAGTTTGGGCATTTCTTTGAACCCATGTGTGCTTTCCAGAACTGTGCTATCAGTTTATTTCTACACTCACACACATTTTTGACCTGATGAAGAAAAATAAAAAAGGACTTAAAAATATGAAAATAATAAAAATAAACTAAAACATCTTAGTGAAGAATTGACTAAACATTACACAGTTAGCATTAACTATCAACATGAACATTATTAGTACCAATGCACACATCCATGCACTGATTAACTCATGCTTTGATCTGTAATGTTCTTTCATCACCTTCCCATCTGCTGGAGACATACATCCCACAGTGCCCTCCACCCTCCTTTTTCAATTTATTCCATAAAGTCTTTATTTTTCAAGTCAATACTGGAATTTAAAGGTTTTTTCTAATGATGATTTAAGAAGGTATAAGAATGACAAAAATCACTTCTTTTGACAGCTCATGAATATATGACTTACAAAGTGCTTAAGCTTAGTTTTCAAACAACTGATCAAGGAATTAAAACTGGCTTATAAACAAATCTGATCAATGATCTTAGATTTTTAAATATCTTCTTCACTCGTATTTGACTTTACTAACCATAAACATTAAACTACATTTAAATGGAAATTAGAATGCAATTACACAAGTCTCTCTAAAAATGTCACTGTAATTAATTCTGCAAGTTTGCTGGATGCAGGAGTTCTCAAAATGTGTTCTGCAAGTCAAAACAGCCAGAGCATCATACAGATAAGTATCAACATCTGTAGGTGATGTACTGACAGCAGTATCAGATTTTTACATGGTATTTACACCATCAAAACATTTCCCTACACAGATATTTCCCTATTTTCCAGAAACTCAACAGTTATACGAACGGGAAATAAAATCCTTTTTAAGTTTAATTTCACACATTTCCCTCAAAGAGCCCTCTAAACATAACACAGGTCAGAACTCCTGGACAAAATCCAGCACCTACACAGTCAAAGCCAGGCTTTGTTCTGCACACAGCCATTTTAAGAGGATAAAGCCCAAGATCTCAGGAGAAGCACTGACTGTACTCACATTTGAACACCGATCTCTTATTTGAGAGCTTTGTAACATTTCCTGAACGTGGCGATTTAACTCTTCCTCAATTTCTGAGCCTGTTGCATCTGCACATTGCTCCACAAACTAAAAGGAACAGAAGAAGAGAAATTGGCACAGCTTTATAGTTATGAGACTATGAACCCCAAAAGGGATGGAGCAACACACGGTACTTGCCCTGTTCAGAATGATTTCAAGGTCATAGACAGCGTGAAGCAACCCTTTCTGCAGCACCTTCAGCTGACTTAGCAGCAAGTGAACCACGGCTCGAGGACATGTCAGCATGTGACAATTCAAACAGGATCCTCGGATTAGAAGGTATAATTTCTGGAAAGAAAAGGGGAGAAAAAGGTTATGCTGGCAGATTTACTAGCTTGCACAGTAAGCAAGTAAATACAATTGTTTGTACTTAAAGAAAGTGCTACCATAATTGGGAAATTAGACTAATGGTAATTTTAATCATAAATATGCTTGAAAAAAAATTTCTTTCAACCAAACTCATACGCAAATCTTGATCTGCAGATAAACTCTCTGCACATAACAAACACATGAAACACCTGTGGTATCTACAGCATGTCTGGGACCAAGGCTGCTCTTACACAGCATGGTGACTACAGCTCCTAGCAGCTCATCCCACGTAAGACAATGTGGAACCCAAACCCCCACACTAGTAAAATGAAACATTCTGCTCTCAATCCTTCAAGATCCTTCACACAATCACATTCTCCTCAAGGTCTGGGAAATTATCGGTGGGTTTTATTATTTAACACAGCTCTGTGTTATTATTTAACACAGCTCTCTCACTCCAGCTGCACACAGCCCCCGTGGCCTGAAGGCTGGGAATTACTGCTGCAGGATTTTAATCCTTGATCAATACAGGTATTTGACTTAAAGCTGGAACAAGGCTAGAAGTCGGTACCTCATCTAGCTTCAGTCACTTGAAAGTGAGGTTTTGACTCTCAATTGTGCCAAAGGCTGCTACTGTAAATGGTGAGATCAGCACCTCAGGAGAAAATTCATCCCAGCTCAGGTTCCTTATAAACTGTATGAGTAGACAGCTGTTCATATGCAGCAGCTTGTTAGATAAAATTATAATTTCTACTGCCCCATCCATTTAATTAAAGCATGACATAATACAGTCACATACCTTATGATGAATATTCCCCCCTCACCTGTCTGTCAATATTGAGTAAAATAATAATCACAATGAAGTCCATATTTTTCAAAATGCTTCTATTGAACTATCACAACACAACAAACCTTTTCTACTCCATTTGCTGTTATTAAACTTAAAAGGAAAACAGATCTGGGCACCTTTATTATTTTCAAGGACTGTAACTACATGACAGCTCGGGCACCACCACCCCTTTCACCAGCAATCACTAAGTGTACCTACATCGAAGAACAGCGGGTTGTAGACGGTCAGAGGCAGCTCTATATGGCCAAAGTGTCCGGGGCAGTTGCTGAAGTTCTGCATGCAAGTCGCACACACTTCTTTGGAGTCCGGAGGGCCCAAGGCCAAGTCGTACAGTCCATTTACAGCCGGATTCCCCACATTGTCCAGGTACTGAGGGTTTGTTATGGGTTTTACACTCAGTTTCCTTAAGGTGAAAGGGAAGAGTAGAAATCAACGGCAGCAAACAACAACATGACACACACTTGAGTGGTACAACTAAAATGGGCATTTAGTATCTGTGTGATCTTTTTAACTGATAAAAACATCTTTCGGAAAGCATCTTGCGGATGCAACGGGAATTTGTGTATCAATGATTTCATCACCTGCGCAAAATCATTCATACTACAGCAAATATTTATTTTACATCTTTATCCATTCCACTAAGAAATCACGTAATTTTGCCTGTGTGCCCCCTCGAGCGGTGCCAGAGCTCGTATAAAACTCGGCTGCCGCCATCCCGGCGTCTGGGCCCCGGCCCAGCCGGACCACATGTCCCAGCATGCCGCGCGCCACAGCCTGCCGCAGCTCGGCGGCGCCCTGCCGCGGAGCACTCCGGGAGTCGTAGTGCCCAGCAGCACCCGCACAGCTCAAGATGCGTACGCATGGACTCTCACCTGATCTCCTCGGCCGTGTACATCCCGAAGGACACCCCAACCAGCCGCCGCCACGGCACCACTTTGGGCGGCCTCATGGCGAAAGAGCAACTCTTTCCCGGCCGACAGCTGATGCCGCTCTCCCCCTGGAAGCGCCGCGCCACGGGCAGCACCACGCGGTCCGGGGCGCCGAGGGGGCGGGGCCGGGCGGTACCACCGCCGCGGAGGGGCGGTACCGGCCTCCCCCTCGCCGGGGGAGTGGTGCCGCCCCCCTTCCCAGAGGACAGCGCGCGGGAGCAGCATGGCGGCGCGGCGAGCTGCGGGCGGCTGCTGGCAGCGGGCGCTGTGGCTGGGCCGGCGGTGCCGCCTCCCGGGCGGGCGGGAGAGCTACCGGTGAGGGTCCGCCGGGAGGGAAGGGCCGGGTGGCGGCGGTGGCTGCAGCGGGGAGGGATCGACGGGCGCGGG
>VZRS01012792.1:160881-198926 GCA_013398055.1 Ifrita kowaldi
GCAGTGCGTACGCTGGTAGCGCGCATGTGCGCTGGCTCGTGGGGCTGGCATGGTCCAGGCGGCGTGGCAGGAGGGAGCTCTTTTTCTGGGGCTCTTCTCTGCTTTTGGACGCCTTTCCCGGGGATATTCCTTGATTTTGGACGTCTCGGAGCCTTCCCGGGAGAGACTTTGAGCGTTTAAGCGATTCCTAGAGCTAAGTCTCATGAAAAAGCAGACGAGCACTTCACCTACTAAGGCTGAAGAAGCTGGGACTGTTCAGCCTGGAGAAGGGAATTTTGCGTGGACACCCCATAGCGCTCTTCCAATATCCGGAAGGGGTCTACCAGGAAACCAGAGAGGAACTTTTCGTCAGGAACTTTAGTGATCGGCAGAGGAGTAATTCTTTACTGTGCGAGTGGTGAGACATTGGCGCGGGCTGCCAGGAGAAGCTGTGGATGCCCCAACGCTGCCTATGTTCAAGGCCAGGTTGGATGGGACTTGGAGCAGCCTGCTCTAGTGGAAGATTCCCTACCTGCTCACGGCACGGAGGTTGGAACTGGATGATCTTTAAGGTCCCTTTTGACTCCTTAACATTCCATCATTGTATGAAATGAGGAGGTTTTGTTCAGGGAATGCCTCAAATGAAAAGGTCTTTTTTCAGTGGGTACTCATATCTGGGATGGAAAAATCATACTTAATCACTTCATTGGACTTCCAGGAGCAGGTAGAATTTTGCAGAGGCACAGTGAAGCACAGAGCTGTGACTGCACCTTAACAGCCTCTCCCTCGGGGTCAAGGTCGCTGTGGAGGCACTGAAGACGCGAGTTGCAGTAAAGCTTTACTGTTAGGTTGCTTCATGACCAAAACAAATGAAAGTATTTTAATGTAAGCCTTAGTCTGTGTTAAAAGCAGTAAAATGTGAACAGTGGTGAGAAAGACTTGAAGCAGTGTCTTGTGAGTGAGCCCAAAGCAGCTGCTTTGTGATACTCAGCAGAGCGAGTTCGTGTGTCTGTGCCTGCTCCAGCTGTGGCTTTGTGAGGAGCTTCTGCAGCTCTGTAGAGGGTGTCTGGAACTCTCCAGGGCTGATTCATCTGCATCATCACACTGGGTTTTCTCCTTCTGTAAATGCTACCCGTGTCTAAAGTATTTTTTGAAGTGCTGTTTCCAGCATGATCCTGTCTCTAAATTGTAGTGTCCTTTCTGATTTATGTCCATGATTTTCTTTCTAAGATGTACTAATTCATGAAAACTACTTCCAAAATGTCATATCCCAATATTAAATAATCACTGATTTTTTTTTTTGTAATATAATTTTTCACATATAATTTCTTGTTTCTTGAAATTAGGGCCTTAAGAGAAGCATCAAATATAAGTTTTATAGTAATAAATAATTTGGAGTTTAATTGTGCAACATTGCCAGTTACTCTAATGCACTCCAGTTCCCTCTAATGTTTTAGTTAGTACAGAATTTCACTACTCTGCTTTTGCTGTACTAATGTGACTGCCATAAATTCAAACCCCTGATTGTTTTATAGGAGCTCTTCAAGTAGTACTGCTCTTGGGAAGACTGTGGATAATTCACAAGGTAAGATGTCTTCATTACTGTTTTTTGCATGTTTTTTAATCTCCAAACAACGCAGTGTGTCAGGAGATAAATATGATGTAAACACCCTCTTTCCTTTCCTTGGATTTTCTTTTTCCCTGTCTTCATTGTGCAGAAATTTCCTGGATTAACTTGATTCCTTACCTCATCACCAATCAGCTCCATGCTCCAAGAGCCTGAACTGAGTTGTGCAGCTTCATGAGCCTATGTGAAACTGTGGTTTTAAAGTTCTTGTTTTAGTACTTTGAGCTGGGTCTGCTTAACTCATCAATTTTCATAGACTCATAGAATTGCTTGGATTTGAAAAGATCTCTGAGTTAGTGTAGTCCAGCTATTAACTCAGCATTGCCAAGGCACCTCTAAACCACGTCCCTGAGTGCCACATCTACGTGTCCTAAATCCCTCCAGGGATGGTGACTCCACCACTTCCCTGGGCAGCCTGTTCCAATGCTTGACAAGCCTGTCAGTGAAGAAATTTTTCCTAATATCTGATCTAAACTTTACCTGGTGCAACTTAAAGCCATTTGCACTTGTCCTATCACTTGTTACTTGGGAGAAGAGATTGACCCCACCTTGCTACAACTGAGGTTAAAATTTATTTGGGGCATCTCTTTATTTCTAATGACCATTTTAATATTGTTTCTCACAGTAACTCAAGAAGAAATTGTGCTCCCACGAAGGAAAACATGGTGAGTGTTTACTTTTGGAATCTTGACTTGGAAGAAGATCAGAGGTAGACAGCTAAATGTCCACCAAATCTGAAAAAGAAAGTTGAGGTTCCTTGATGCAATGTCCCGCTAGTGGTTTTCCTGCTGATTTGGAGCTCTCTGAATATTGTTGACTCTTACCCTCTGTGCAGACTATGTACACTGCATTCCTGACATTTCTTCTACGAATAGCTACAAGTGCATTTTTAAGCATAGTTCTGTTTCTTTGTAAAAGATCACATTTGCTAAAGACGTGTAAAGTCAAGTTCACTTGGCTGTTTGCACGTGAATGTGTTTCTTCCAGCATAATAAAACTTGATCATTGATAGCTGGCTGAATAAATCCTGCTTAGAAATCACACAACTGAACAAGAGCTATTTTGTTGGGAGCACTAAAGATGGAATTGCATGACTGTACAGCAAAAATTAAGTCTATGGTCAAATGGTGTCTGCATGTAAACCTAAAGTAAGGCCAGCTTCACCTAAACACTTTCACTGGCCTTTCTTTGTTTGCTGGAAACAACCAAAGTCTTAAGGATCCACAGGCACAGGAGTCCTGAGATAACTGGTTTTAGTTTGGTTTATTTTTTCTTGCGAAGACATGTCTTGGAGAGAGTCCAATGTGTTTATCCCTCAGAGATGCTCTAGGAGCAGCATTCCAAGGAATTATTTCTGTGTCTCTTCCCTATGATCTTTCTTTGATAATGTATTATAAGGGCAGGAGTAATAGCAGGAAACACAGATAGTCTTCTGGTTTTCCTCAAAATCTTCTTTTCCTGCGGTTGTTCAACAGCTGACACCATTTTTGCATTTTCCCTTCCTTTGTGAAAAGTGTTATTTTCTAAGTGCAGCAAAACCATTTTTACCTAGAACTGAAAATCCTTATGGGTCAGGCTAATCCTGTGCTTGTTCTCCAAACAATGTAATGCACAGCATTCAAAGTCTGCAGCTGAGTATTAATCCAACTCCTTTGTGTTCAGGGATAAGCTTGCGGTGCTCCAGACCTTGGCTTCTACTGTGAACAGGGTGAGTGGTTCTGGGGATTGTGGAAATGGGTCAGGTTGTCCATTTTGTGCAATAGCCTTTTGCTCAGGAGGTCTTTAATTTCTACTTTGGTCATTAATGAAAGATGCGACTTACACATCAGGGTTTTCCCTTTGCCTCAGGGTGTTTTGGGGTGTCCTTAAAGCCTCATTCTTGTGCTAAGAGAGATCTGCAGTTACCAGTGAAAGCTGCAGTACTTTGGTAAAGGTTTCACTAACATAGGGAGCAAGTTCCTTCACCAATTCAGCTTCCCAGTCCAGGATGCCCTTCCTAATCTCAGTCCAGAAGGGCTTTACAAAGTGCAGTGAGTGTCTGCTCTTGCTGGGCAAAACCTGGAAATGCTGTCATGCTGTTCTTTAATCCTGCCTATCTTCAATTCTGAAAATTGAATCAAAACCTGCAAGTCCCATCAGCTTCCCAAGGCTATTATGCTTGGGTCGTACTTGATTTGCAGGGCACTTAATGCTTGCCGTGTTATAATAAGGACCCTTTTTTGTCACCATGTTAACCTGCAAGTGTGTGTGTAAGATGGAAATATTTTTAAAACTATTTCCGGGCAGGCTACACCTTTTTGAACACGAGGAACTTTTGTAAAGCATGCATAGGTGGTGGTTATGATGGAAGAATTCGTAGTGCCTTAAACTCCGTGAGGCAGTGTGTTATGCTTGTGCACATAACTGTAAACCTTTCAGTCCTGGGCTCTTCTTCCTACAGGATCCTACAGCTGCTCATTACATGTTCCAGGATGACCCTTTCCTTATGCCAAGAAACGCAGCTAATTCTGTAGGTATTTCCTCTCAGCTCCTTGATAGCTTCCCTCCTACCTTTGTCTGGGCTGTGAATGCTCTTATCTAATTGAAGCCTGGTTTTGATTACAAAAGAAAATGAAGTAGCAGATTATTTTCATAATTTTCTCTTCTCTCTAAAATGAGATGTTTTTGAGCTTGAGGTAGTGCAGCATTTCAGATGTCTGAACTGTGTCCCTTGACTAAGTAACAAGGAAGTAGAATACAATGGCATTTAAAGAATAGACATTCTTATATTGGCACAGATACCAGAATGTTTATCTGGAACGATGTCTGTGTGATTCTATTAAGTTGAAAATGAAGCATGAGTTTAATTTGATCCCATCAGAATGTTTATTGTTAAAGAAAATGTTTCTCCTCACTCTCAGCTTTGTAATTTGTGTATTTCTTCATCTGTTGTCTCTCATTTCTATGCAGCGTCTGTATTCATTGTCAAAGGAGTCTGGGAGAAATGCTGCAAAATACATCATAAAGAACTTTCCTCAGTATTTTGACAAGACTTTTGCAGAGCCCAACGTACCAGTAAGCTTTTTGTTTTCATTGTGTTTGTGCTTTGTCAGTGAAATCAGCTGCCAGACTAGTCCAAAACGAAGATAAAAGGATAATTTTGTAACTGTTTCTTAGACAGTATGAAAACAATATTGTATTTCCGTTATATTTTTGTAGTGAATATCTTGCCTTGGGAGTTCAGTATCATATCAGGTTCTTGAGCTAAAAGTAAGAAAAGCAGTGTTGTTTAGATGTTGCTTCCTAGCACAAAAGTGAGGGATGAAGATGTGTGTGGTCCTTCATCACCAAAAGGACTGCTGTTGTTAGGCTGCAAGCAGTGTATTGGGTGGAGAGTGAGGCTATTTAGAGAAGGTTTGAGCTTCTGACTGACTTCCACTCTTTGCTTTTAGTGCCTGATGCCTGAGAGTCTCACACCTCAGACTGAAGGAGTGAGCGAGGAAGCTCTAAGGGAGCGCATCCACCTCAGAATGGTGAAAGAGTCTGTGGACATTTTTGATCAGCTTCTACAGGCAGGTATGTGGTCACCTGCAAGGTTCTGGGGTGGAGCTCTATTTAAATTGTGCCAAAAATATTTTAGTAGCTGGCACAGGCTCTGGAGACAATTTTGTGACCCTGTTGCTCCTTTCACAACTGACTCTGGTCCAGTGAAGTGGTTTTTAGAATTATTGGAGAATCTTAGCCACTGCTTGTCTGACACGTCACTTCAGTGAAAAGGAGAACAAATGATTGCTTGAACAGGAAGCAGATTAAAACCTTTTGTTGTTTTTAAACCTCTTTCATAGAACATTTCATAGTTCTTCACAGCAGGGTGTATCCTAGGAAGAGTTATGAAAAGCACAAGAAATTTCAAGTGCTGTATTTGGCTTGTGCTGCTTCACAGTTCTGGCTGCCAGCTGTCACTTCCCTCTCCTACTTTATCAGGAAAACTCTATGCTTTCAGTGGCATCAGTAGAAAAACATACTCTGGTTCAGTGTTAAAATTGTCTCCTCTGATGAGTAGGTAGTACTGGTGTCACACCCAGGGTTAGGGACTTGGTAGAGAATGTCTTTGTGTTGAAAGAGAGCAAAGTGGTGTTCAGAGGTTTTCTGATATGGCTGCAGAGTGGTGAGCTCTTCACTTTCTCTGACTGCTGTAAATTCTCATTTTGTAAAGGTACCCCTGTGTCTCTGGAGACCACAAACAGCCTTTTAGATTTGTTATGCTTCTATGGAGATGGTAAACCTACTCCTGAAAAAGAGGAAGAAGAAAAAGAGGATTTGGAAGAACCAGGGGTATGGAAAAACTTGCTGATCTCTGTTTATTTATTTAACACATAGTGGGAGTATATCAAGGTGATGTCAGGATTTTTGTACTGTAACTGTCTGCATGGGAGATGACATGAGGTGGATCAGATGCAGTCAACATTCCCAGGAGATAAATCTGCTATAAAAATCCCATGAGTGACCTAGTAACAACAGTAGTTTGTGTAAAGCTGTTAATGTGTTTGGCAACATAAATGTTATTCTCAATCTAGTTATTGCTTCCTGAATGTTACGATAGAAATTATTCTAATATAACCCATTAAAAACCATCTTTGGTCCATGTTGCTGAACTTCAGTGTTGTTAGCAAATCATGTCATTTGATGTTAAATCATAATTTTGAACTTTGAGAAACTTAATTTTGCAAAAATCTCTGCAGGTGAATGCTTCAGAACAGAAAGCTCCAAAGAGACAGTTCCAAAGAGGTTCACAGTCATCTGGCCCCAGATGGAGGTATAGAAAATGTTGCCTATATTCTGATATTCTGTGGGTTGTGCACTTGTATTGTTGTTATAGAACAGATCTAAGTCTTTCAGCAGCCCATACTCACAAGTGTTACTTATTAAATAAACCTGTGTTTGCTGATCTTTTAAAGTGGCAATCTGGTAGGTGATTGTAGAATAGCTGCAAGTATCACGAGTGTGATATGTGAAAGTCAGTCTTTTGGGGTACAGCCCATTATTTTGTTCTGCATGTTGAATGCTTTTCCTACAGGTATCTTTTTGGTTCTTTAACATCTATCTTGTTCATTGGTTATAGGGAGAACAACCATGCTGAAAGGATATTTAAGATAATGCCAGAGAGGAATGCACACTCCTATTGCACGATGATCCGTGGGATGGTGAAGGTAAAGTTATTCTTCAGTGCTGGGGTTTTTTTTCCAGCTTGTGAAATCTCACACAGTCAGAGATTGTTTATTTCTGTTTTTGCAGCATGGGGCTTATTCTAAAGCATATGACATGTACATAGACCTGCTGAATGAAAAGCACAAGGGTGAGTGTCTCTTGGTTGTGCTTTATGGTCTCCGGAGTACAGAAGGCCCCTGTCGGGCACGGGAGTGTTTGCTCATGGCAGTGATGATTGGCGCAGGGGTACGGACCTCAGCTGGATCATGGGAGCTGAATGCAAACTGCTGATGCCAGTGCAGTTGGCGTGTGGCTGGCTCACTGGAAACAGGTTTGCATGAGACTTTGCCAAAAACTGAGCCATGCTAGAGCAAACTGTTTCCTGTAGACTATAAACTGTCATTTAAAATGGATTCTCTTACATTTTCCAGCTGATGTGCACACCTTCAATGCACTGATCAGAGCAGTCCCGTATCTAAAGGAGAGGTTCGTGGAAAGATGGGAATTAGCCAAGGTAAGGAGGGCAGAGCAAAAGAGGTGGGGAAGGGGTTAAGAGTGTGGGTTCTGGGCCTGCCTTATTAGTAAAATTTCGTAGTTGTTGGAAGACTGAAATCAAGAACTTCATCCCCAAATACTAATCTGCTGTAAAGGAAGTACAGTAGTTTAAACAGAAAAGCTAACTGTGGAGGAGTGGCAAATGTGGAGGAAAAATGAGGAGTGGAAAAATCCAACCTTGCCTTTGCAGAGTGGTTTTCCTTATGAGAACGCATTTGATCCAGGAACTGCCAGGACAGAAAGTAATTGGGGAAGTTTCTGCTGGGAGATAAAATAAATGCACCATTTTAGATAAAAACTCTTTGAATCTTAATTCATGGCGTTGTGACAGAAATGGAATTTTGAGTTTTAATGACACATCACTAAGGAAAAATGTCATTTAACTATAAAAATTTCTATTATTTCTAGAGACAGTTCTTCAAGATGTATTCTGATGTAACGTAGCCTTGGGTTTTGGTCATTAAAAATTAGACAGTACTCCCTTAATAAATGATCAGTTAAAGCAGAGTTGTTCACTGGAAGGGGGTGAGAGGGATTAGATTGAGGAATTGTAGGTATAACCCACCCGACAGCTGGACTGTGATCCACAATGCGAAGCACTAAGGATTTGGGGATTTTGTTTTAAGGACTTCCTGACTCACATGGCTCAACAGAAGGTGCAACCAACTCTGCTAACATTTAATTCTGTACTGAAGACTCTGAGAAGATGTGGTGGTGTGGGCAGAAGTATGTCTTTATTGGTATTAAAGGAAATGGAAGCACTTGATATAGGTAAGAGAACCAGAGTATTTCTTATATGCAGTGATTATGATATTCCAGTGCCACCTCCAGAACAGAACAGTTAGTCAGGAGTTCAGCACCACACAACATGGTGATTCCCTGATTCCAGGGAGGATGTACTTCACAAGCCACCCAAACCAGTTCAGGTCTATACATCTACATCTCTACAGAAAAAAGCTTTTGATCTAGATGATGATTTTTTGTATCAAATAAGTATTGCAGAAACAGAGGATATCTGCAGCATTGATTTGATGTCCTGTGGGGTGTGCTTTGCCCCAGTAGCATGCTTGTTGGTAGGCTAAAGATTGCATTCGCGAGGAGAAGGGAAACTAGCTATGAAGTATTTTTAATTTTAATTTAGAGCAGGGAAGCTTGGCTGCTCCCCCCATAGAAATAGGATGCTCCAGCCAGTGGTCCAGTGTTGGATATCACCTCTCCCAGATGTGCATATGTGAAGTCTGATCCAGCATTAGGGTGGGCAGGGAGAGATATTAGAGAAAATTTGTGCATGCTGCCTGACTGGAGGAGCAGACTGTGAATTAGAGATGTGGCACAAAGCTCAGCCAGAAAGGTTGAAGTAACTGCAATGTTTTTGCTTTCCAGAGCCCAGCCTGGCATCCTATGATCATCTCCTCTCCTTGTACTACAAAGGCGGTGCGTGCGCTGTCGGCTTGGCCGTGAACGTGCCTTGTGTAGCAGCTGCTTTCATGTGATGGGTGAAGGCAGTTGACTTATGGATTAAAAGACAACCTTTTATGGGTGTGATCTTAGTGTGCTGCCTGATTCTGCTTGGGTGAAAAAAAGGATGATAACCTCATACAGGGAGTAAATGCTACTCAGTTGCTGTGGAGGCTGGATCTGAGCACAGTGTGTGTGATTTCATAGACTGTGCCACTTACAGGGGTGAAATTGCACCGGGATTTTGTTTTCCTGCAACAGTTTTGTGCATTAGAGCTGTCATGAAAAATAGCTGTGTTAGAAGGCAGAAACCCAGCTGTTCAAGATCCCATGCACACAGATTTTTGACTATAGGAAGAAAATAGGCAGAGTAGTCATAACTGCAGTCCTTGTGTTTTAAGAAATGTGAGGAAATTGCTCTGGAGTCTCTGTATTTGGTTCTGGGGTTTATTTGGTGTTTTATTTTTGGTTTTTTCCCCTTTTAAATTTTTGTTTGTTTGTTTATGAAATACTTAGCTTTTCTCAGTGCAGCCTTCTAACAGACAAACTTCCAGGCTTGTTTGATTCCTTCCTAGAAAGCACTTACATCTTTCTGGTTATGCCCTGCTGTGGAAATCTAGCAATAGCAGGGCAAATTTTAGAGCAAATTAAATTGCAGCTGGTGTGGAGCACCACAGGAGTTACATTTGTTTAAGATGATGTTGCTTCTTCCCAGTTTCATGTTGTTTTTGCAGGCTGGTGCTCTTCACTAAGGAAGTGCTTGGTACAACTGAGATGTGGTGTTGTTTGTCTCTTTGTCCCACAGTTGATGTTCAGTCATCAGACATCATCTCTGAGGTGTTAAATGAGGTTGAAAAGAGGAGTTTCACTGCCCAGGACCCTGATGATGGTAAGGACTTCAAGCTTGGGTGGAAAGGTACCTGTGGATTTCAGGTAGTTTTACTCAGCTAGGATAAATGCATGCAGTTTGCTTCTCTGAGTGCCTTCTGATACTTCTGGAGACAAAGAAGGGCAAATTCCAGTACTGGGAATTGTGCTGTGCATTGGTGCACTGGCTTCTGTGTGGAAGCAGGTGTGTAGCTTGTGTGACTGAGCATTTTAAGTCCATGTAATTAGTGCCTCAAGGCTATTTACAAGATCAGTTTAAGGAGGAACATCTGACAACAACTTCATGAACTGATACACATCAAGTGAATGGGAGGTTTTAGTTATAGTGTGGTGTGTGAGTTTTCCTATTTTAGCTCTTCCTAATCCTGTTCAGAAAATTTTATGAAATAAAACTTCATGGAGAACTGGAGCATGGGTCTGTAGGAGGGGTATATTCTGAACATCCCATGTGTTACTGGCTCTTTCTGCCATCTGTATGTACACAGCTTTGCCCTGGGAAGTTCATAAGCCTTTCTGTATGTTTGGAAGCAGATGCAGCTTCCATCTGAACATGGGTTTGGCAAAGAAAGATCTATAGACAGTGTGGTGCCAACAAAGTGTTGGAAGCCACTCTTTATCAGCTTTCTTTTTTGTCTTTGGAAGGATTCCGAGAAATAGTCAGAATGTTGTACACCTCCTTCCTTTGCTTCTGTCCTGCTAAGTGTGGTAAACTGTTTCTTTCTGTGCTCTTAAGTTACTGCCAGAAGTGTATAAAAAACTCACCCACATCGTGCCACACCAAAGACTCTACCAAGAAAGTGAAGAGCCCTGCTATATTGTCAAACTGAGCTACAGATTGAGTCTCTATTTGAACATACCTCATCTGTCCTCTGGGAGGGTGGGTTAATGAGCTGGTTTATGTCTCCTTGGAAGCTTGAAGTTAACAGACTCTTGTTTGCTCACTTTCAGCCAGCTTTTTTACCACCGCCATGCAAGTGGTAAGTGCCTCTTCCCTGCCATCAGAATTCCTTTGAGCCTCTCCAGCTGTTGGAGAATTGCCTGTGAGTTTACATCCTGTCATACAAGGTTTAGCTTGCAATATCTCCCATTTTCATCTGTTACCTCCTGTAACTTTCTGCCATAATTCTGCAGTCCTTTGCTTGACTCCTCCCTAATTGGTAATTTGCATGCCTGTGACATGTGCATGTACCTTTGTGAAAGCGAGTCTTGAGGGATGTATTGACTGTTACATTTGCTAGCATTCAAATCTGAGTGCTTTATTGCAGTGTTGTGATCTTAAGGATATCAAGCTTGCCTATCAGTTAAATAAGGCACTGGAGAAGGGAGACAACTGGAAATTCTTGGATGTGGATCGGTTAAATGGCTACTGGTGAGTGAAGTGGAGATCATATCCAGCATCTTGCGTGTTGTTGTCAGCTTCAATAGAAACTAGGATTCAAACACTGAACACCAGCTGGTTACTGTATGTCCAGTTTGGGAATTTGATCCTTCTTAAGAGCAGTGTTTGCTTAGGGTTTCTCTTCAGTTTGTGGACTTTGAACTGAAGTCCAGTGTCTTGGAGCATCGGTTCATCTCAACAGCCATCCAACAACTAGAACAACCAGTTGTGGGTTCTGCCGTTCTGTTGTGTACCCAGGGTGGCAGCTTTGGAGGTAACACCAAAACAGCGCAATTTCTCAGTGTAGGGATGCTTTCCTCGTCAGTGCACTGGATCAAGGACTCAGGCTTGACTTGTGAACTTGCACAAGTAATGAGGGTAATTTAGCTCAGTTCTTACATCTAACGGTGGCATTTGAGACAGATTCAGGCCTAAAAAAACCCCCAACTTAAAACTGGCGTCAGGCAAGAAGGTTGCGGGGATTTTTTTTGTATTTTAAAACACAGTGGTCTAACTTCTACTTACTTCTGCCAGTACTTACTGCTGCTTTTCTGATTGCATGGAGTGAAATTTCCTTGATCTGCAATACAGATCTGAGCAGCACACCATCACTTGCTGATACTTCTGTATGGTTTGGTTGATCTAATCATCACTGAATTAGGACATCTTTTTCTCTGTAGGTCAAAATTCTTTTCGTTGTTGTGCATGATGGAACAAATTGAGGTGGTGTTGAAGTGGTACAAAGAAATGTCATCTTCGGTAAGTGTGTACCAGGGTAAGAGCTGTAGAGCTTTAGCATGGAGAAATGGAGCAGTCACAGGTGACTGAAATACCTCTCTTCCTTCATCAGCTCTTCTATCCAAGTCCTAAAAATATATTGGATCTCCTTCAAGCACTGGATGCAGCCAACCAGTTGGAAGTGATCCCTTCAGTCTGGGAAGGTCAGTGATGGCCATATGGCTTCATAGGCAGTTTGTTTGACAAATGCCAGGAGCAGTGCAAAGTTGGAGCTAGTTTGGAAACTTCCCATTTCTCAGAGTAGCCATGATAAGGTGCAGTGCTTGCCTATGGTATCTAGTCACCTGGACCCTCTGCAGATCTTGGTTAAGATTTAATCTAGCCCCAAAAAACATATAAAAGAATACGAGTCACTCCTTCATCCTCAGCTGACAGTGGTGGAGGTCTCTCGCCACAGAGGGTTGTGGGCCTCACTGTCCAGCAGCAGTTCAGGTCCATGTTTCCCCTTAGGATTGGTAACTGTTGTAACAGACAGTGTTCTTTGGTGTTCCCTCCCTGTTCTGTGACAGGGTCATCCCACCACCAGGTTGGTCACTGCTGGGGACCTTGAAGGCCATTATCAAGGGGAGTAGTTGGGCTGATACCCAGAAATCTTGAGACCAGCAGGGAAGGGAGGAAGAAATCACATTTCAGGTCACGTATTTGGTGCACATGACCTGATCATGCAGGGAAAGAAAGGGAACTAAGTGTGACCTGCTCAGTCACATAGAATGGCTCTGCCTTGTTAAACTGTGCTGACCATATTGGCAGGAGTTGGGAACAGGGATACAGGTCACACCTACCAACTACTGCCTCTCTCTAAACAGATGTGAAACAGCTGGGGTTCAGCAGGAGACAAGACCTGTTGGAAGAGTTCTTGTCTTTGATGAGCAGGGACCAGCACCCCAATGAGGTAAGGAAGCTGATAACCCCTGTGAACAGCTGAGGAACCACAACAGCCGCTCACTCGCTCCTCCCCTGTGGGATGGTGGAGGGAACTGGGACAGTAAAAGGGCAAAAACTCCAGCTCAGTAAGCACTTCCCATCACAGGCAGGTATTCAGACATCCCTAGGAAAGCCAGGCTTCTGGAGGTTCATGTGGAGCAGTTACTTGGGAAGTCAAACACCATCACTCCAATTGTATCCCCCCTTCCTCCTTTCTCCAGCTTTATCTGCTGAGCATGACATCCTGTGGTGTGAAATATCCTTTGGGTCATTTAGGGTCAGCTGTCCCAGAGGTGTCCCCTCACAACTTCTTGTTGTACCACACTCGTCGTGCACCCCTAGCCCATTCACTGGTCGGGGAGCCTTGATGCTCTTTAAGCACTGCCCAACAATAACAAAAATATCCTGGTGTTACCAACACACTTTCCATCTTAAATATAAAACACAGCCCCATAGTATGAAAGAAGAATCTCTGAAGAAATTTAACTCTATCCCAGCCAAGCCCAGCACAGAAGCTCAGTAGGGAGTAGTGGTGTCTCCCTAGACTGTAGGTAAATGCTGTATCCCTGGTCAGTCCTAGAGATCCAGTTCCGGTGCATCTGCCACTGCAGATTTCCAGCTTCACGTGAGCTTATCCAGGCCTGCTAAACCCTTTGGATTGTCTTCAACCTATAGAGAAACCTCAAATTAACACAGAGCAGGATCCTGTCTTACCAGATTTGGAAAACTAATGCAGCCCAGCCAGCCGCATCTGTGGGGCCGCACATGGCAGAATTCAGGGATTTTTGCCAAGGATTTCATTGCAGTAACTGCCTTCTCGAGCTGAAGGGTGTTGAAGGCAGATACAGCTGTCCCTGCAGAGCCACCTTGGAGCTTGCCTCGTGGGGACAGTTGTCTCACAGAAGTGAGAGATTTGTCTCCCAGGGGTAGCAACTGTTAGTTCACAAATTTAAATTGCATACAGAGCAAACCTGTAGGAGCTGCAGGAGAAATTGCCCTGAAAAGCTTCTGTTAATTTCAGAGGTTTTGTTCTTAATAGCACAATGTTTTCACAGATTCAGCTGGCATTTGCCAAGTGTGCTGAAGAAATCAAAGCTGTCCATGAGCCCGCTGGGCTGGGGCAGGTCCCGTTGGAGTGGACAGGGAGTACTCTGGGCCATGTTGTGGTGCTGTTCTCCAGGGCTGGGAGGAGCCAGGATGCCTGGTACGTGTGGGCTCTCTGAGCTCTGGGCTTGCTGACACTGCAGCTCAAGGCTTAGTCACAAAAAGCAAAAGCTAATGACTGATGCCTTGGAATGTCAGTGCAGACAAAGGGAGGGGATAAAGCCTGCTGGGAGTGTGATGGGTTTTTTGCTTTGTTATTGTTCATTCTTGGCACCAAGTTACAGTTGTCTGTCTTAAAAATGGTTTAGAAATGAATGTATCTGGTGTAGAGCTTCATACAGCTTCTTATGGCAAGGTGGGGTTTTGTTATCACTTCCCTGTTTGCCCAGAACTTCCCATTTTCTGATTTTTAGAACTCTTTGGAATTCAAACTGATAAAGAGATTAATTCATTTAATTAAAATTTTAATTAGCATCAACCCTAATTAAAACTCTAAAT
This sequence comes from Ifrita kowaldi, assembly GCA_013398055.1. NCBI lineage: Eukaryota > Metazoa > Chordata > Aves > Passeriformes > Cinclosomatidae > Ifrita > Ifrita kowaldi. Next base: position 175,278 of record VZRS01012792.1, read on the forward strand.
AGACTATTTTTAGAACTCTAATAAGCTAGAATTTACTGTCCGACATGCTCTGAACTTGAAATACAGGTTAAAATATCTAGCCTCCAGTTTAGGATTCTGAGCTATTTTCTCTTAAATACAGATGTTCCCTGTGCACTGATTCATTTGAAACAAAGAAGTAGCAACAAAAGAGTATTGTAGTATTTTAAAGTACTAAAAATATGTAGTATTTTAAAGGAAACTTGCCACCAGCTACACTTTCCATTTTCTGCAGAGTTTAAGATATTTTGTGTTAAACTAATCAGTGAAGTTAGCTGGTACAGATTGTATTTGCAAGGATACAGCATTGGGATCCATGGGGAAGATTGTTCCATGAATTTGAGCTTACCTGTGTTTCCGTGGAGGTTCATCCAAGAGGTTGAATATCTGTCTGTTCCTGTTATGTGGGGGTTTTTAATTATTATTTTGTTTCCTTTTGAATAGGAACATGATGGAGCGTTTCCAGCGAATCAATAGGATTCCCACGTAAGTATTTTTAGGTTCTTCAGTTACTGAGTCTCCTCTTTGGCTGAGATCCTGAGTTTCTGTTACAGAATGAAGAAATAGTCTGGGATGGAATGGACTTTGAAAGGTCAGCTAGTCCAGCCTCCAGTTACAACTGACAGTAGTGGTCCATTTCCTTCCCAGACATGAATGTGTGTCTGTCCCTGTGAGCATGGCTGTTGGTTTATCCAGTGGATATATTCCAGGAGCTTTCTGTCTCCAAACATGTTGAAAATGCCAAGTGGGAGGGAGTGAAGTGGTTGGTCACTGAAGCTCTGGGTCATGGAGAGCAGTGCCACTGATGAACTCAGCAGTGCAAATCAGTCTGAGCAGGACTCCTGAACATCTGGTTTCCCATGTGCTCAGAAAAAATCCCAGTATGCTCCTAACCAAGCACAGGTGTTTCTAGAGGTGCCTGTATTTCTGAAGACAAGTTTATCAAGTCAAATCCTAAATCATAGGTGGTACCTGTTAGGCTACACCAGCCTGCTCGTCTCAGGATTCTGGAGGGAATTGTTTAAAGTAGAACACAACTTGTAAGGAATAGTAATGGATTTGTTTGGGTGTGGGATTTTTTAAAATGAAGTTGGAGATTGCTCAAGTGAACACCATGAGGGTGTGTAGTACCAAGGCCCAGACACCTAATGGCACTCTGTGCCTGCCCTTTTCTGCTGGGACAGGAGTTCCCAAACTTACCATATAGCCTCCACTCTGTACCAGAGGTGAAATTACTGGCAGGAGCAGAGATGGACTGGTTGAGTGATCTGAAAATGTCACTTCCTCTCCCTCTCTACAGCATGGGCTGCAAAATAATGGTTACCTCTCCTGTGCCCCTGAGAACAGTCACCATTTGCCTTTGCCTTTGCAGTGACAAGGTGATGGACGAGTTCTTGAACTGTGCTAAGCAAACCAATTCCCCAGATGAGGCAATTAAGATGGTAAAGCTGGCAGCATCTCTTGGGCTTCCTTCATCTCAAAGGCTGAAAGGCAGGATAGAGGAGGAATTTGAACTCTCTGAAACACAGAAGTAAGTTGGAATATTTCATGTTACTGCTGAAGGGGTACAGTAGACAGGGTCTTGGATGGACAACTCCTTTGGAAAGGCTTCTCTGACAAGGGAGCAGAGAACTGGCTTCAGAATGATGTCCTGGTGTGTTGACTCCAGGACTGAAATGGCCCCTCAGCATTTCATTCCATGCTGTATCCATCCAACCTAGGAGGGAAGGGAATTTTCCATGGTGGGGTTAGCCTTACCCACTTCTCAGTCCTGCTGTCTTTCCCAGAATCTTTTCCTAGCTGGGTCTGGCTGCCTGAAGACACTGCTGCAGCCCAGTAAAAGTAGGGGGTGGTACAGGATGGCCCTGCATGTGGCTCCCAGGTTCTGAGGCTCATGGTCACCTCTCACTGCACTGCTGAGCTGCTGCAGCCAAGCTCAGGTGATCCTCAGAGGGTGCTCAGGGCTTATCCTTGAGAGACCACAGTTTGGAGCCAGGTCTGGTCCAAGGGGATAAATACAACCCCAGCACCCCTGACAGCCAGCTCACCACTTTGAGGACACTAGGCATTAGACAGCTCATAAAGTTCTCTGTGTTTGCCTTGTGTTTTGGGATCTCTCTTTTCAAGCAAGAGTCACAACAGGTGCCATAACTGATCTGTTTTACATCGCAGGAAGGCACTGGAGAGTATCAAGTGGGATGGTGACAGCAGCGATAGTGACAGTGACAGTAGTGACAGTGACCGTGAGTAGCTGTCCCTCTTGCCTTCCTCTTGGGAAAACTGGGAGCAACTGTTGCTGTGATGCCAGGAGGCTTTAAGAGGAGTGGAATTACTGAAGGAATGGCTTCTGGGAGGTGCTGCAGCACCGATGAATGCTTGGAGTGTTCTGATACGGGACCTGTTTGGCAAGACACCGTCCTCATGTGCCAGCTGGAATCTTCTTGATAATGTGGAACACAGCGTGGGCTACCCCAGGTCTCCTCCCCAGCACCCCTGCAAGGGATGGCTCCCAATAAACAGCATCACTGAGAGGTGGAGGGCTACAGGGCGAGGAGTGCTGTACACCCTGGAGGCTGCTTGGGCAGGCACAAGACTTCCACAGCTTGAGCAAGACTTCTCGTGGGCCTCCTGTCACTCGACCCTGCACCAGATGTAATTCCTTTCCATCTGACTTTGAACTACTTAAATACTGAGTTTACTTGTATATAAGCACTGAAGTAATGCAATACTCAGCACCTGTGGAGTTATTCCTCATCGTTTTGGTGCTTTGGGACAGGTGTTGGAATGTAGATGTTAAATTACACTTTGTACAGCTGGAGACTGTCTCTAATAAATGGCTGACATTAAAGCTGGTTGTATTCTGATAATCCAACTGTGGTTGAACCTAAGTGTGCCTTTCTGGTGTTCTAAAACTACAGCAGAGCAGCTCTGACAAGAAACCTACCAGGGCAGAAATCACGACAGGCTGTGGTCTGACACCAGTTTGTGTACGTATCCTGTACTCAATGATGTGTTTGGTTTTTTTAATGCTGTACAAATTAATTAATTACATAAGTGAATTCTTGCTTTCTTGCTCCTTGAAAGAAGTAAATCAGAGTTTTAGCTCTTCAGGTCATGGAGAAAGACTGAGCTTGTACTGCCAAGCTGTAGTTGATGTTTAAACAGGACACTTAAACAGCAGGAGCAAGTGGTTGAAGTCTTGTTTTATTCAGCTGACAAAGTGGCAAATGATTAATGGCAGGTTACAAACATTATTTTGGTTGGATCACAAGCCCACTTGGTAAGAGAGGGAAACATTAATTTTTTACACAAATTGTAGGGAAGCTTCCTGAAGTTGGTTGTCATGACAACTCAAAACCAATAAAAATACAACAGGTGGTGAAATTAAATACAGTGCAAGGAAACAAGACGGTACCCGTGCTTTGATTTAACGCTTCCAGCCCCTGCCAACAGCTCTGTTTGAACCCTCAGGAGATCATGGGATTTCTCTCTGGCACAGATCAGCTGAACTGCCTCCAAAGCTCCAATCCTAGCTCACTGCACTTGAGTCGTCCCCAACCCCACAGCACTGGCATATGCTGTCAAGATATCCACAATCTGTTTGGTTTCTAGGGTCATCCGTGCTTCCGTGAGCCAGTCGTGTGCCACCCTCCTCGACTCTCCTCGTAACTGGTTGACAAATTTGGCCGCCAGCTCCAGATCTCCGTGTTCGATGCAGTAGGAAGCGTAAGACAGTAACTTAAACGTGTCGAGGTCATCGGGGCTGAGCTCAGCCGGTGGCTTCAGCTGCTGAGGGTGGAACACCAGCAGCGACTGCAGGTAGGACAGGAAGTATTGGTACAGGCTGTTCCTCGTCTCGTCGATCATGGCCACTCTTTTTGCCAGTTTTTGGACTGTGTAGAAGCGTGCTCTGAGGGCCTCCTCGCTGTACACGCCCCGTGTCAGGGACTCCTGCGGCAGAGCTGCTGTTAAGGCTTCCGTGAAGGCGTTGTCGGAGCAGCTGGCTTTGATGGCCTTCACCGCGCTCCCCAGGGGCTCCATGGGACTGTCCCCTGTGCCTGATCTCATGCAGTATTTGAGCGCTTCCACGGAAAGCCACAGCTGATGGGCCTTCCTGGCCTCCTCTTCTGCTACTGCGTGACCTGCAAGGGAAGGCAAGAAGGGACTTCAGTTGGGGCACACGGGGCTTTGAGCACAAGCAGCAACAGCCATCCCTCTCCACCTTCTGCTTTCCAAAGCAGCTGCCTCTTTAACACATGCTCTGAGGAAAGTCTGTCCCACAATTCAGAGCGAGAACAAGACAACAACTTTTGGAAGAACCACCTGGACTCGCTCGTCTGGGAGTTGCTGGGTGCTCAGCAGTGTGGCAAACCCAGGCCTGTGAGCAATGTGCCTATGGCCTGGGTTCAGACACCCACATTTGGGTCAAGGGCCTTTGGGCCCACAATTTTAGTTCTTAACGAAAGAGGAATTCAGTGCTCACTCTCAACTGCTTGCTCAATTCCCTTGAGCCTGGCGTAGGCAGTGTTTATATCCAAGGTGAAGTTGTCGAGCTGTTCCTGAGTAAGGCGTCTGAACTGCATCTCCTGTTCACTGAGCTTCTCCGACAGGTTCTGGAACAGAGTGCAATACATATCAGATCAGGAGCAGCGGGTTAATTATATTTACCTTATTTTTAAGATGCATTTCTACAAATCTGTTGTCCTTCCTAGGGCCAATGCATATAGCAAATACAAGAAACCTTATAGGGGTGGATTTAACAGTTACTGCACTTGCATCAAAAATCTGTCACCTAGAGCAAAAGCTTTTCAGACCACTCTGAATAAAACCTACACACTGAGGTACTCTGTATCACCTCAAGGTAAGCTTGCTTCCCTCCCCAGCCTCCATTTCAATCCCCTGGAACATGGCTCAAGACTCTTGTTGCATGAAACGTGTGCGTTGCAAGGGTTTAAATATCCCTTTAATTCCTCCAGGGACATTTCTCCCTTACCTGCTCAAATTCCATCTTTAGATCCTGCTCCTGGATCTTCAGGACGTCTCTGAGGTGGTCAGTGTGGGCAGCAGCCTGGCGCCGGAGCTGGGTGCGCATTTCGTTCTCCATCACCTCTCGCACCTCTTCCACCTGCACACACACGAGGGCTGTTACTGCACCACTGCTGCTCAGCTGCTTGTCACACACTGTCACAGTATCACATCAGGGATTACTGAGGGTACATGTTAGAGCAGTGGCACTGACAGAGCCTGGCTTTCATCTCAAAGACCTGCTGAGGTCCAGCTTTAGAGCTGAGCCTTTCCCTAAAGCTGTTAAGGAATGGATTCGTGGTCCACCATGTCAGTAACTGCTGGTTACTCAGTAGGCACTTAGTGCAGCAATCAAAATAGTATATAAAAAATACAGTAACATGTCAAATCACACACTCAGGTGTTTATAAACCAGCTTCCAAACCAAAGAGACTTCACCTTTTCCCTTCATCACCCTATAATGGCCACAGGAGGTCAGATCCAACACTGAAATTCTGCTCTGTGAGGGTGGTGAGGCATTGGCACAGACTGCTCAGAGAAGCTATGGCTGCCCCAATCCCTTCTCAGGACCATGCTGGATGGGGCATGGAGCAACCTGGTCTAGTGGAAGGTGCCCCTGCCCATGGCAGGGGGTTGGAACACAGTGATCTTGAAGGTCCCTTCCAACCCAAATCATTTAAGATTTATTTTGACCCAGTAATCCTATCTCCAACAGTAGACAAGTAACTTTACAAAGTCATTCCCTGTATGATTTTTACCATTCTAACTTTGCAGAAGTTTCCTTACTCAACATCTCCTTTTCACGTTCAACCTGAGGGTCACCCATGTGAAGTCTCCCACTACCCAGAACATCCCAGTTGCCCCTCTGGGCATTTCCATTGACTCTTCTGCCTCCTTTTTGAGCCAAAGATTTAACCAGGTGCTTTAGGCCACTTTACCTTCTTATCCTGTTCTAGTTCAATCTCACTTTTGTGACGCTCCAGCGCTTTGGCCACGGCTGCCTCAAATGCTTTTTTGTCTTCAAGTTTCTGCTTCTCCAGGGCAGACTCGATGTGCTGCTGCTCCCTGACGCGCTGCTCCGCCAGCTCCCTGTTCAGCTGGTCGATGCGCCGGTGGGCGTGGGCAATCAGGGAGTTCAGGTCGTCTGTGGACAACTGCCCAGCTACAGGAAACACAGGGCATGAGGGAGGGAATGGGAACCAGAGAAACTGCTGCACTGCTCACCTGCCTCCTGCTCAAGCGCTCTGGGGCTCCCAGGGGTCGTTGACCACTGAGCTTGTTCTAGGGAAAGAGCACTTCAAGCCCTTGACCTGTGCTAATGCCCACCCGAGACCACTTTCTGAACTGTACTTTCATTCCAGGAGAGAAATTATCTTTGTTTCTTCCAAATTATTCCCAGCTACAGTTCACACTTCCATATCCATGTGACACTCAGAGACTGTCAACAGCTCTGTCACTTCTTGGTTTTTACACCACCACTTATTTTCCCTGTGCCAGCACACAGAGCAGCAGGGAATGTTACTGTAAGGGACAGCCAGAAGTACATTTTCTCTTCAACAGTCCTCCAGATCAACTGCTCCTAATCAGATTCCTTACCCCAGATTGTACCTTTCAGGTTTGCCTACTCAGAGGGCAGCACAATTCACAACCACATTGTACCTGGGAGAGGAGGAGGACCCAAGCTACCCCTGCAGCATTGATGACCTGGGAAGGGCTCTATAGAATGCTGCATCTCATTTTGCTCTGCCTGCCAGCTAAAACAGCTGCATGGAAAACTGGGACTACTTGGCAAAGCATTCCTGCAGGGTCTAAAGCAAGCAGGATTGCACAGTCCTTCAGTCACCTTGCTGTTGAGTGCTGGAGAATGGACTGGCACAGGAGGACTTGGAGCAGTGATGCTCATGTCCAGTGGGAAAGCTGACCAGCAGCACCAAGCTCAGCTGTTGGATCTAACAGTGTTACAAACAGATCAGTTTGTGGTTTAAGCCAGGTGTGCAAAATGACTGGAAATGATCCCAAGGCATACCATGGCCTAAAATGTTCTAGGAATGCCACATTTCACCCCTTTGTTGATACTACCTGTAACTTAAAAGTCATGCCCCACACAAACAAAAGACAAAGAGAAGAGAGAACTTTCACGGGACCAGAACAAGTGACAGTAACTCACCTAAGTCAGCTATCTCTGCAACAGAAAGGAGAGAGGTTGGAAAAGTTAATGCACATTCACTACAGGAAGGCAGACATGCAGAAGTAAAATAGAAATCTAAGCTTATCTACAGTGACTTAAACACGAGACCAGGTCCTTAGGAATTCAGGAAGAACAGTATGTGGAGTATAAAAGTCTGTATTACAGGCAAGATGTAGCCCAAGACACCCCAACCACTAAAATCACCCTTGGAAAACCAGAGATGGACATTTAAGTTCAGCCAAAGCAAGGAACAGAAGTTTGAAGTAGAAAAGTGCAACAGGACACCGGAAATTTTAGTCTGGCTTTTCTAGGTTCTTACACACAGAAGCAGTTGGTCAAGAAACAAATTCCCCAGTGGAAGTGAGGGTCAAGGACCCCAGCAAATTTGTCCCATGTGCTTCAGTAGGTCACACCAGTAAGAAATGGGACACATGGAAACTACCAGGAGCTTCCCTTTCCTCCCACAGAAGGACAGTGATCACAAAACCCAAGATGTTCTCCTTTTATCCTATGCAAGGAAAGGCAGCTCTGTCCCCAGGGAGCCTAAATAAGTGATTTTTCTTCAAAACTAGTAACACCCCAAAAGCAAACTCCACAATCTGTTAATTCCAAATGTTTTCCCCACTTATACTGGGTGTGTGGTTGGCTATTTTTTAAATGAAAACTGACCATTTCAAAGGGCTGGTGTATTCATTTAAGCCAGGAAAGTGGTTTTGTGCACTAAGGTCCACATTTCTAAAGCATAAAGTAGCACTAGGGAAGTTTGTTGTAATTCTGCATTGTATTCTTCAAGAAAATATTAAGGCAATACCAACAGCACTTTTTTTTTCAAATGGCAGTTACCACTTCTATAAAAAAATCTGTAACTCGGAAATAAAGCTTTGACAGCTGCCTCTGAACACATCAGCTAGAAAAGTCTGAGATCACATAGTACATTTATGTTAAACCCTGAGTGGAAATATCTGGGAAAGCTGGGGTTTTTTAGGGAATTAATTTTTTTGAACTACCACAGGCAGTAATTGTTCCATGAGCACACCACACATGGGTTCTGGCAGGAGCTCATCCACAGTAATGGTGAACACACACATGCCACCTTCTGCAGCTCTGCTTGTCTTTAAAATGAAAGCAGTTAAGGTGAGCAAGGGAACCTGTGGCAAGGAGTGTGCAGGGAGCATTACTGTGGGTGAGCTGGCTGTTCACTGCTTTTGTGCAGCACTGTGTTGTTCAAGGTGTGTTACTCTGTCAGTGTAATTCAGAAATAAAATGTACTGGGGCAGGCAGGCTATGAACAATGAAACCTCTCCGTTTCAGAGATGATGCAGAAAAATTCAGGGAGTTCTTTATCACCCTATAACAACGGTGTTTTATAATACCTCTAATCACAGAGTCAGCCAAGCATCTGATCACTGATTAACACAGATTTGACTGAAATCTGGGTTAGGGTTAGGGTGAAACACCAGGGAGGGGAGAGATGTTCATACAACCATGTGATATTTATCACACAAGAGCTACATTTTGTGATGATTCCCATACAGCACAGGTAGAACTAATCCTCTTCATAACACCTGCTTTAGATTATTTAATTTAGTTGTGAAATAATTTTCGCTTCTGACCAACCAAATACTGTGAAAATTTGAAAATTGGGATGCTGGACATTGAGTGGCCAAGCACTACAAACCACAGTGCAACAAGCATGAGGTAACCCCACAGTGGGAGACTTACTCATCCCCTTCCAGCCAGGCTTGACATCGGGGGTGATGCTGTCAAGCTCCCGCTGGAACTCCTCTCTGGCTCTAGCCACCAGCTCATGGTACTGAGCCACGATCTTGGCCTCAGATTGTGCTGCCTGAACCTGCAACAAACAAGGATGAGATTAATTTGTTTTTCAAGGCAAGGATTGAAACTGAAGGCACATATAATTTAAAGCCAAGCCCTGGGATACTGGCAGATACCACCCCCCAGCCCAATCATAGCGAACTCACTTGGAGAGCACAAAAACCCACCCTGGGATATTAAACCTATTGTACACAATAATTTGCTGAAACTATCACTAATCCATTTTGCCTCACATGCCCACTGTAACTACACAGCCAGTCCATAACCTGGACAGCACCAAGAGTATCTTGAATGCAGTTTATATCTTAAAACATCTCCAGCTCCTTTTCTCTGCTCACAGCCATCATACAGGCCTAGCAAGCGATGCCTGTGATTGCTGCCTTCCTCAGTGAGTTCTGATGTTCCCACAATCGGGCTAAATTCACTCCAAACACACCTGATGAATTACCAGCTGTCCTGCAAAGGGAGGTAAATTTCACCTTTACAATTCTTTCCCAGTCTTCTGAACTGCAAAGTGATTTACCCAAGTCATTACCACTGAACATTGAACTCCTCCCTAACCTTGTGGCAAATTCATCTTGGAATCAAGTGGGAAGAATTACAAGTTGCCAACAGAAAAAACTGGCACCATCAAGCCACCTGGAGACTTTCAAGACCGAGTTCAAGTTCTCATGAAGATCTTGCCATGTGTGATTACTGGCAATATCACCAGCTCAAAGACTGAGTACAACTACAAGAGGATGGATTTACACTTTGCAATGCACTGGGAAGTGGTCACAGCACCAAGCCTGTCTGAGCTCAGGAAGTGTTTGGACAATGCTCTCAGGCACAGGGTGGGATTCTTGGGGTGTCCTGTGCAGGACCAGGAGTTGGACTCAATGATCCTGATGTGTCCCTTCCAATTCAACACATTCTGTGACTCTATGAAATATTTCACCCCCTGCAAGGGATTTGGGAATGGGGGGGTCTGCACAAGCTGCCAAGGAGTCCCTACTCCAGAGGCAATTATAAACAGTCTGAGGAAGCTTTACCTTTTTCACCACATTGTCCAAGTCCACAATCATATGATGGAGATTTTCTTCTGCAGCAACAATGTGAGGTTTGGCTCCTGCCAGCTGAGACTTCTTGGCCTTCTCGATTACACCCTTCATCTTCTCTAACTCCTCTCTGAAAAGAGAAGCAGCTGCTAAATGTAACACATATAGGGCTTATCACCTCAAAGAAAATTCACTTTATGCTGTTGGTATTCACAAGAAGAACTACTGGGTAACTCTACTGGTGCTTCCTATCTACAAACTCTAAGATGCGTTGACTAAGGATTATTTTTTTCCCACAGCCTGAAACCTAAAGATGTCAGTGTGGCTATTCCATGTAAAATAAGAATTATTTATACTGCAATTAGTCCTCAGGATTTAGCTGAAGGGAAGATGGAAGTTCACTGAAAGGAGTTAGTATTAGTAAAACTAGGTTAGAGTTAGACAGCAGACATTTCCAGCACGTAACAGCAGCAAGGAAACATTTTTAATACAGATGGCTTACGCTTGCAGAAGTGTTTTGGACATGGTGGCTGGTGGAGATTAATGAGGATGGGAGAAAATTTATAGGGCTCTGTAAAGATAGATTATGGTTTTTTGTAATTAGGAAAGAACTGCTTTCCTTTAGCACAATAGGAAATCAAGGAAAAAGTGAAAAAACGTTCCTTTTCCAAATCCATGCAAATCAGTGGAGGTTTCCAATGACCTCATTAGAATAAGGAACAAGCTTTAAAATAAGTTAATTAAGAAAATAAATAAAAGCAAAGATATCCAGTAGAGCAATAGAGAATGAAAGCTGGTGCATGTGGAGTTTGCATTAGCTTTGTTTTAACAATGAAACCTCAGTCGCAACTCCCACTAATTTTAGTCAGCACAGCAACATCCAAGATAAGGGAAGTTTATAATGTGATAGCAACCATGCAGCTTCAAGGATGATGTTAACCCTCTCAGCCTTGGAAGCATCAAAGGGTTTCCAGATTTATTTCTAACCTCATTACAAGGGCATCTTGGAGATACTGTTTGTCACTTTATTTCTGCTCCTCCAGTGCCTGCAGACCACACTCGTGGCACATCAACACAGTTCATACAAAGCCCTGGGCATGAGCAGTGCTCCCGTTCAGAATTCAAGTTTTTCTTAGACATGTGCTTAGTAAAAATCTAATTGCTTAAAAGCAATTCTGTGGACACAGGGAACTGCCAAAGGATGCTGCAAGGTTTAATTTTTCATTACAACTAAAAGCAGCTGGTGATGTTATTGACTCAATACACAGAGTGCAGTCATGGAGTCATCCTTGAACGGTTTGGGGTGGAAGGGACTTTAAAGATCATCTCATTCCAACCCACTGCCATGGGCAGGGACACCTTCCACTAGACCAGGTCACTCAGAGCCCCATCCAACCTGGCCCTGAACACTTCCAGGGATGGGGCAGCCACAGCTTCCCTGGGCAACCCAGTCCAGTGCCTCACCACCCTCGCAGGGCAGAATTTCTTCCTAATATCCAATTGAAACCTGCCCTCTGTCAGTTGAAGCCATTCCCCCTTGTTCTGCCCTTGTAAAAAGTCCCTCTCCAGCTCTCTTGTAGCCCCTTTAGGTGCTGGAAGGTGCTTGAAGGTCTCCCCAGAGCCTTTTCTTCCCCAGGCTGAAGTCCTTACAATAGGTTTATTATGAACAAAATTATTCAACAGTAATATTAAAATGACAGTGGATTTTGGTTTTTTTAAATCTTACTTGAACTTACCAGCACTCTATATAAGTACTAAGGAGATAAACAAGTTCCTACAAAGAACAGGACTGTTTCAGACTCTCTGGTACAGGGAGGACTTTGTGTACAGGCATCACGTCACACATGTCAAATTAAAATGCTCATGCTAATGAGCATTAATCCGTTTTTTGATTTAGCACAAACAGATCACTCAGTATGAACACAGGCAAATCCAGACTTTCTAGAAACTCATCTAGTGTTTGCCAGCCCTGCCATGAGCAATGTAACTTATTCCTCTGAGACTTAAATCAAGCAACTCACTTGGCTTTCAGAAGGGCGTCAGCAGCTTCATCCACTGCTCTCCTGCGGTCCTTCAGCGCGTCCTCCAGCGTGCGCCACTGGGAGGATTTTTTCTCCCCAGCACCCTGGGAAGCACAGATTCCTCCTTAAGGTCATTACAATCACTGAACAAGAGAGTTACCATCGAGTGAAAGCCTACAGAGAGTCACATGTCGCTGAACATTTCCCTCAAACTGAGCACCATTCTTGTGCCTTTCAACAGCACAGCTGGAAGCTTTACAAGTGATGTCTCTCTTCCAATTTGGTTTTGGTTTTGTTTGATTCTTAATGGTTTTTTTTCCTGAGCCACAGACCTCTGTCCATGCAGAAGAGCTTACATGAGGATCACTGTATAGTGCACAACATATTGTGGGGAAATCTCCTCATGTACTGAATACTGCAATAACTTTAAAATTGCTTTTAAGCTTAATACTTAAAGTACCATAATACTTTAAAGTGGGTAATTTTAAATTAAGCTTAGTAATTAAGCTTAAAAGCAATCTTTTAAGGTAGTTATTTTACTAACTACTAGATTAAGTCTTGAGTACTTGGTTGGTTGCCCACATGTCCCTGGTACCTGATTAACAACTGAATTTTATCTCCAGAATTGAATGGGCAGTGGCAGTTCACACAAACTCCAGCATGAGCACACCAGGACCACAAATGTTATCATTTGTACATCCCCTTCCTATTTCCTGACAAGAAACAAACAATCCAGCAAGAGGATGTTGGCAAAGGGAATAAGTTCAATGGAATTATTGGGATGGACAGCGTGACCTTAACAAGGTAAAAAAAAAAATCTTGGGAATTAAAATAAAATTAATAAAAACACAGTGCAAAAACTATTAATGTCTTAACTTGAATTTTTTCCTTGCAAAAAGAAAATAGAGGAGTTGGGAAAAAAAAAAACCCAACTAAATTCAAAATCAAAACCACTGTATTATTTGGCTACACCCCATTTTGCAAGTGGAAAGGTAAGTTAAAACTGTGATAAATGTAAAGGCACTGCAAGAAAAGATTCCAAGTTTATTTTTAACTGAGATTAAAGTTTTGCTGAACACAATGAAAAACAAAAAAATGTCCCCACTTGTCCAGTTTACCTCAGAATCATCCATGGCCTCCTTCAGTATTTGGGAATGGGCATTCACTGCTTGCACAGCTGACTCCTGAGCAGTGATAGCCTGAAGGGTTACACGAGCAGTTGTGTTTAGGGCTCCTTCCAGAGTTGCTGCAAGGGCTGGAAAAGAAGTTAAGTCAACTAAACAATAAAGAACTTTATAACTATAAAGTTATAACTTAAAATGACATGTTACAGCCTCTGTGTCTCTTCATATTATTTTCTATGACCTAAAAGAGCTGGTCAGTTTGGGAACTAAACAGCAGCCTACAGAACAAGACCACCAAAATGCTCTCCTCATTTAGAGCAGGGGTATTAAGGTACAAGTCTGCACTTACAGCAAACCACTTGGTAAGTGGAACACCTTTCCCATGGGTTTGCAAGTATATCCCATGTTCACTTGTTCTAATGGTTCTTAAGAGAAAACAAGTAAATTTTCCTATCTTACTTGAACCTCCAAGTCCATTCCAACCTCAAAGTTTCCATTATTCTTCAATTCTCAGTTAGTTCTGAGTGGGTGGAAGAAGCTTCACCACTGCTCCCTCTGCCAACTCAACACAGGGACAACAGCCAAGAGGTGTGAAAGCAGCTTAGGACTCCAAAGCCAATGCAATCCCACAGTTCTGTCCCGTGCACACACAGGAACAGTGACAGTGTGGATTTACCTGATACCTTCTCTTGCTCCTCTTTGTCTTGCTGGGCAAGCCGGGCTGCAACTTCTTCTGGTGGCCGTTCTTTTATAGCATAGGAACCTGCCTGTTCTTTACCTATTCAGAAGTAAAAAAAGAGTCAATTTGTTTAAGTGGAGAGTCTAAATTTGTGTACAGAGGTTACTTGTAGGGAAGTAACTTTATCAAAACTGATTTTTGTAGTTGGTATCACTTTGTAGATCTGACTTCTGCTCAAAGCCATGCTGAAACTACCTGAAGAATCTTTATATCCATAATTGCAAAGGCCATTCTCACAACTTAAAGACAACAGTGTGGACACCTCACATGCATTTGGAGATTTTATATCATGTAGTTAAAAATTACACAAGATTCAGAAGTAAAAGGCAAAGCAAGAAGTGAGAAACACTTATGGAGCCAAGTTTAAATTTCAAGTGAATCTCTGTTCTTGATTTTTTTCAGTTGTCCTCTGGCATGTTTACAGAGCCCAACCAAAACAACGAAGGATGAGTGAGAATGCTATGGTGAATCACAATTAAACTCTATTCCCTTGCCTATGGCCACTTAAAACACCTTTAAGAGTGAGAATTGACTTAACTAATGCTCTCAAGACCAACAGCAATCTGAACTGAGGGGAGAGCCCAGAGCTCTCAGCCTCAAGCTGCAACAAAACCCATCAGGTCAACTCTGAATAATGCCGATGTTACTCTGCAGCATGTACTTACCCCTGGCATGCTTTCTAAGAACTGTGTTGATACCTAAAGGAATTAATACAACATAATCTCATCTGGAAGGTGTCTCTTGTTGAGTTTAACAGTTAATAGAGTTTCTTCACTTGGCCCTGGGTAGAGATGCTTTTCTGAACAGCAATCACAAAGCCACCAAGAGCAGAGGCAAACTGGAATGTGCAAGTTCAGTTCAGCATAAAGTCAGGCTTTGCTCTCGTGCTCACACCTATACCTGTCGCAAGCAACAATCTCAGCTTCTCACTGCATTAAAAATCTATTAACAGATGATGGAAGTTCTCTGCAAAAGGCACAGAAACTCACACCTTTAAGCACTGACAAATACCAACACAGAAGCAAGAATGCATGCACGTGAAACTACAGGACTTGGGTGTTCTTCATTGTAGTCACATGATTTTTTTCACCTTCTTCAGTCTGTATCCCCGGAGCTGGCACGGACATGGCTACCCCTGTTGCAGAGATGATCTGTGCTGCAGCCTTGCCTGCTGTTAAACACAGTTGCAGAACACACCAGTTAGTACAGCTGGGGCAACGGGCTCCACCTGCCAGAGGGATGGGCCGGAGCATCTTCGGCCAGGGGCCTGCTGAGCTGGTGAGGAAGGGCTTAAACCAAAGCTGCTGGGAGAGAGGACCTTGGAAAAGGAAACCTCACTTCACAGAGACATGGTGGGATGACTCCTGTGACTGGAATGTTGGAATGGAAGGATGAAGGCTCTTTAGAAAGGCCTGGCAAGGGAGATGAGCAGTGTGATCACCCTCTCTGTCAATGACCACATGGAGCTCTGCCTGGAGATGGATGAGGAACCAACCAAGAGTTTATGGGTCAGGATTAAAGGGAGGGCAGGGATTGGTGACATTACAGTGGGGGTCTGCTACAGGCTGCCTGAGCAGGATGAGAGTAGATGAGGCCCTCCATTGAGAGACCAGCATTGCTGAATAAGGGAGGAGTAAGTGACAACGTCTCCCTGGACTTTTGAAAGCATTTGCCACTGTCCTGCGTGACATCCTTGTCTCTGAACTGGAGAGACATGGAGCAGATGGATGAACCATACTGTGGAATAGCCACTGGCTGGATGGTCACACTCAAAGAGTTGTGGTCAATGGCTCAATGTCCAAGTGGACACCAATGATAAGTGTGCTCCTCAAGGTCAGTGCTGGGACCAGGACTGTTTAACATCTTTGTCAGTGGCCTGGGCAGTGGGATTGATGCACCCTCAACAGGTTTGCTGATGACATCCAGCTGAGCTGTGCAGTCACACACTGGAGGGAAGGGATGTTCACCCACAGGGACGTGGACAGGCTCAAGAGGTGGGACTGTGTGAGCCTCATGAAGCTGAACAAGACCAAACGCAACATCCTGCACCTGGGTCAGGGCAATCCCAAGCACAAACACAGGCTGGGGGGAGAATAGATCAACAGCCCCCGGGAGAAGGACTTTGGGGTGCTGGAGGAAGAGAAGCTCAACATGACCCAGTCATGTGCACAGGCAGTCCAGAAACCACCTGTGTCCTGCCTGCATCCCCAGCAGGGCGGGCAGCAGGTCAAGGGA
Source organism: Ifrita kowaldi (assembly GCA_013398055.1). Taxonomy (NCBI): domain Eukaryota; kingdom Metazoa; phylum Chordata; class Aves; order Passeriformes; family Cinclosomatidae; genus Ifrita; species Ifrita kowaldi. The sequence continues at coordinate 191,501 of VZRS01012792.1, forward strand.
GGGGATTCTGCCCCTCTACTCTGCTCTGGTGAGGCCCCACCTGCAGTGCTGCATCCACCTCTGGGCCCCCAACATAAGAAGGACATGGAGCTGTTGGAGCAAGTCCAGAGGAGGCCATGAAGATGCTCAGAGGGCTGGAGCATCTCTGGTATGGAGTGAGGCTGGGAGAGCTGGGCGTGTTCAGCCTGGAGAAGAGAATGTTCCAGGGAGACCTTCTAATTCCTTCCAATACCTGCAAGGGGTTACATGAGAGCTGAAGGCTGTCTTTTGACAAGGGCATGGAGTGACAGGACAAGGGGGAAGGGTTTCACACTGACAGAGGGCAGGGTTAGATCAGATGTTAGGAAGAAATTCTTTATTGTGAGGGCGGTGAGGCACTGGACCAGGTAGCCCAGAGAAGCTGTGGCTGCCCCATCCCTCAAGGTGCTCAAGGACAGGTTGGATGGGCCTTTTGATCTAGTGGAAAGCGTCCCTGCCCCTGGCAGGAGGTTGAAATTAGATTATTTTCAAGCTCCCTTCCAAACCATTCCATGGTAAGTGCTATAATGTAATAACAGGGATATAAGACTTAATTTTTTCCTCTGTAGAAACATATTAATTGGATATGGATGTTATTATTTCCAGAAGATGATGATTTCCTGGATAAACAGCAACAAGATATTAGTTACACATACACAGAGCCATTAGCGATAAATGTAAAAAGACATGACAACTGCTTCTCTCTAAATGAGTTCCATTTGATCTGGCTTTACAGTAGCCCAGTAATTATCCAAAATTAAGTGTCTTGTGCTTGCAAGAGCCTCAGAGTCCAGCACCTGAAGTTCTCTTCCTGCCGAGTCTCATATCTAAACTATGCAGATTAGTCATTATTTATCTTAGATTCCAAATACCTACAAAGTAAATACATTTCCCCAAAAAAATGGGGGGGGAAAAAAAAAAGCTAAAGCCATTTTAGGCAAGTATTACAACTTGGAAAGAAAAAAACATTAATTCTAAGAAATTACAACATTTACCTTCAAGCATTCAAAGGACAATTTTAATGTACTCTAACATACATGATACAAGAGATTACTAGGTCATTTGCTTCTTTATACATAACATTCTATAAATTTACCTCCTTTTTCCTCTGTAGGACCAGTAGCTTCTGGTTTGCCTGTCTGGGATTTGGGAGCAGGCTGTTTCGACTCTTTCATTACTTCTGCTACAGATGAGATCTTCAGTGGACCTTGATGGATCTTGGAAAGTCAAAAACAAGAAATATCATCAGTTTTTCAAACAGCTTGGATTTCACCAATTCCAGTATAATGGAAAAGAACTTTTCCATACTCAGGTGTCTGTACCATAAATCTGAGCTTTAAAGTACACATGAAAACAGTAGCAAGGCCATCTAATTTCTTGACTTGATTTTTAATACAGAAGGAATTTTTTACAATTTTCATCTCTCCAAAAATGCAGGTAGAGTTGTGGCGGTTTTCCCTATAAACAAGTATTTATTAACTTATGCATAAAAAGCAGAAAGTTTCATGCCTCAAATATTTCAAACACTTCTGAGTGCACTGAATGCAGAAACCCTAAGTTTGGCTTCACTGATTTCCTTTTGAAAGTCTTCAGATGTGGGTGGTTGGGGCAGATACCACCCAAACACAGAGTCTTGTAACTTTTTATGATATTAATCCCTTAATATCCATTTTGGAAAGTCACAAGGTAAAAATATAAACATCTGGGTTAGAGCCATGTCTGGGGAAGTGGTAACTCTGTTGATAAATCTGGCTTGCAAAATTCCCTAGTGCCTGGGAGGCACCAGGAGCTTGGATGATCACACAAAGTGTAGCTAAAATAAGAAGAGAGAAAACTTTGTCGACTGGTATTCCCCCACTCATTAAGAACAGCTTTCTTAAAATCCAATAAAAAATATTTTGGGTTTCCTGAAGGCCAAAAGGCTTCTGAAAGCTCAAAAAAGCCATGGCCAGAGCAGATTTTCAGTATTCTTCATAACTGGGAAGTGTTTCCTTTCACATGCAGGAGCAGAGAAACGCCCAGGCTCAATTTCCAGAGTTGTGCCAAAGGCAGTATCAGATTTTCCTTTCCGCAGGATCGTGCCACTAAGATTTCCAAGTATGATGCTTTTACCTGGCTCTGTACCATTCAAATCTTTACTCATTCAAGAATGTTTTCAGTCCTCTTTAAAATAAGTTCATTTAGAGTAAGTTTTGTAATCCTACTACACCACTAACTACACTAAGCCTCTAGTAAAGCAGTTAAATTCCAGCCTGTCACTTGCCTCTCTCCCTCTCCAGTTTATTTCTGAGTATAAGCAGAGCAGCTATTCAGGTGGGATTCTATTAGATTATTTTACTGTAAAGAAAAGTAAGTTTTACAACCCACAGACCACAATCATAAGATAATAATGGGAAACATACAAGCATCACTTACGCACCACAAAGTAGTAACTGATTTCATAATTCTTAAACCTTCTCAATTTAAGGAATCTTAATTCTTAACCTTTTTTAATTCTTAGCACACAGCAAAATTAATCAGAATTTGAAACCTAAGGGCAGACACTCTCTTTAAAAAACAGAAAAATGAATGTGTGGGGGTGAATGGGAAACACTTACTGGTTTCTTTGGCATTGGTGTGCTGGAAGGTGCAGGGCCCAGTGCCATCTCAAAGAGTTTGTCAGAGTAGGGAACTGCCTTCTCCACGCTCTCCCGGAACTGTTTGTCATAGCTGGCATACAGGACGGTTCCACCTATCCCTCCACCCACAAACAGGAGACCTGCACCAATGACTTTGCCTACAGAAACGCTGAGGAGGAAAGAAGAGTGAAAGGGATGTAATTATATGGCAAACATCAAACAGTTTGTGAGTCTTCAGCTTACAGCTGGCGACCACCACTCTGTTCCAGGAGCTGCCAACAAACCCAGCATCTGCCCTAAATCACCTTCACCCCAGGTACAATGACTAGTCACCCAGGCTAGTGACTAACCCAAAGGTAAGATGGCAGCCCACAACTTCCCTCATAAATATTGATCATCTTCATTTTCTTCATCTAAATCTGACTGAACCGAACGAGGAACACACAAACCCATGAGAATAAGTTACTCTACACAAAAATCCCACTGCCAGAAGTCTGCTCTCATGGGAAACCAAGGAGCAGATTCCCTCTTGGTCAATGCACCAGCAGAACCGGTTCCACCCCCAAACGCCGCTACGTACCCGGACTCTCCGGAGTGGGTGGCATATCCGCGGTACAGCCGCGACGGACGGAGTGAGGCTCTCACACACCGGCTGTTCTGCAGGGGGAGAAGGCAGGGGTCAGCAGTGAGCACAGTGAAGCATCTCCCCTCTCAGCAGCAGTACTGGGCCGGTTTGCTCCATTGCCACAACACGATTGTGTCTGTAGGAAAGCTGTGACTGGCACTAGAACTGCGACATTGGACTCTTTTCCCTAAACACATGGAGAGCTTTCCCATGTGCAGCTTCCAGGTTCTTTTTAAGCAGTCATTAGGAACTTTGAAAAATGAGAAGGAACAAACCCCTACCCAGCTTATTTCTGCATTTACTTTGCTGATTTATGTTCCCTACCTCTGGTCTGGGTTAGTTTAGATGCACTTCAATCTCACGCACTAGAACAGCTCAGTGTGACCAGGGCAGAACACAACAACAGCTGTTTAAATGCTTAAAACTATTTTTAATTCTTAAGATATACAAGCAATTCTCCCTGAGCTTCCAAACCAAGACCTCCTCCTTAAAAGAATTAATAACAAGTACACTTTACAGACAGACATCAGATTATAATATAAATTAAATTAGTATTTGAAGAGTGATATTTTATTATATTCTACTTAACAAAATCCACAGTACCAAGATTTTTATCTTCTCTGAAGGACTGGTTAAGCTACTCTAAGCCTACAGAAGAAAACACACTGCTGCCCTCAGAGGTTTTTTCCCCACGTGGGAATTACTAACAGAGAAATACAGGACTCATGCGAAATCGAAGTACAAGGCACAAAAAGAACTTTTCCCACAGTTGAGGTATTTTGTCCTACTGGGAATTTTTTCTTTAAAAAAGAAAAAACTGGGAGATGCTTCACTATAACCCCAGAAGACAAGTTTCTCTATTTCCTTTTGCACACGGCAATAACATGTACAACTTCTGTGGTTTAGGTCCCATCCTTGTCCAAGAGCATAGACAGGAAAAGGCAGGAACACTGCATCCTTATTCTTTCCACAAAGGCAGCCAAAACATTTTTAATTAGTAGCAGAAGCACATGTACAGCAAGAGGAAGCGTGCTCCTCTTACCCCTGAGACCTTCTGGAGCCCTCACTGTGCTCTGTGGTTGGTTTTCTGGATCGTGATGGATAGAATGGGCAACAAAGTAATAAACATATTCTGTAATGTTTTTGATTATCTGACTTGACTGCCCCAGGAGCACTCACTGAGGCTTCACTGGTCCTTTCAAGGGGAATTTCACTAATAAAAGCCTCGCAAATCATTTTGTTACTGACTTTTGAACATGCTCCTGATTCTCAGTATGTCACAATTACACTGTGAAGCTCAGGAGGAGCAAAATAATCCAGCATTATGCATACAGCTCAGTCCAATAAAACAAGAAGGGAAAAAAACCCTGATTTTCTATTAATCAGTTCAGACTGAATTTCCAGTCCCCTCCAACACTTCAGTATTAGGCTATTTTGCCTGGTGCTCCCCTGGAAACAAGCCATCACTTCTGAGCTCCTGGCCAGGCTTTCTGGAAGTTATCCCACCCTGCATCACTGACACTCCCACATCCTTGCTCGGGCCGGACTTGCCTTCTGGGCCAGCTCACCCCTGCCTCTGTTGGCTAAAACCCCTACTCACACCTAGTGATGGCAAACAGCACCAGACCCATTTAGCTCTACACCTTCAGCAAACACGTCAGCTCCTGCCCTTGGAGGCACCAAGGCAGAGGAGAACACCTGCTTCTCTCAGCTCAGCATTTATGCTTATACACCAGGAGGGGTTTTTCGGAGGGATTATTGATTTTAGTCCAGATGCCCTTTGGACCACATGATCTCTCGAGATCTCTTCCAAGCTGGACTGTTCTAGAATTAGCCAAATCCTCACTTCTATTTATTTTTCATCAAGGTGAGAGGAACCAAAACACAGGCCTTACTTCTACAGCATTGGGACTCTCACACATGTAGCAATGGGAGCAATAATTAAACCCAAAACAAGCCCTCACCAACTCCATCTTTTAAGACACTGCAACAAATTTCCACAGCTGGCCAGTGGAACAGCAAATGAAAATCTGCAGGTATCCATGTTTTATAAACAGAAGCCCAAGTTCAAATTTCCTCCCTCACATCCAAATACACTAATATCTCCAAAAATCACTGACCTTTTAAAGATCAGTTTTTAAAGAAGCATTGTTCTCTTTTGGCCAACATAATAATAATGCTTACATTTGCTGTACCACCATAATTTGGAAGCTTGCAGGTAGTTTGTAAATTTTAGACCCCTGTTATTTATGTGTAATAATGCCTCAAAGAATTTGGGAGAAATGCATCACACGTGCTTTGCTGTGCCCTGCAAAAGGCAGAAATAAACCAATTTCTGTCATGCAGAAGACAGAAAATTCTTTGGATGAGACAGCATGGACACAGCAAGGATGCCCACAGCAAGGGCACTGTAGGGCAGCTATTTCTACTTCTTCCTCCTCCTCCAGCAATTCTACATAATATGGGTTTCACGTAACTTCTTAAATACTTATTATTTTACATTCATTATCTACTATTTAATCACCAAGAGAATCACTTTGCAGGGCACATCACCCCTTCACTCTGGTTAATATTATGAGCCCCAGTGATGAAAGGACATTTAGGGATATCCATGAGAGCTCGCCCTGGCACAGTGCTCAGGGCAGGTGAAGCACGGCAAAACATCATTAAACAAATAAAATCTGCCTTGTAGGTTTATATTTCATGTGTAACTTTAAATAACCAGGGACAGGACACGCCATCCTCTGTTCCTTCAGTCCTTGTTCAACCTCTCTTAGGCACCAGGCTCCAGCATCCTGATTCAGAATTTCTGCAATGTGGAATTCATGCACTTAAACAGAAAGAGCAAACCAGAAACTTTAGAGAAGTTTTTCTTCATTAAGACAGAGGTTGATACAATAAGGACATCTGACCACAAAACTCTGACTGACTTCCCATCACTCAAGACTTCTGCCAAATATCACATGCTTTTACTAAAAGCCCAGTTTCTTTTCAAAGAAAACTACAAAAATACTTCAAGTAGGAAAAAAGTCTCTCTGCAGCACTGCACATGTAACAGAAAACATTTTTGAAATCGAAGTGATGAAGAACCCCTTCTCTCAAAGCCACAGCTTCAATTTACTTGCTACAAGTTTAGTGATGTTCCACGCACAGAGCTCACAGTAGGGAAGAATGAATAAAGTCTCCACCACAAGCTCTCTGGTAGAGATAACAAACTTCAGAGAGTGTTGTGGCATCTCTGCGTTTGCACAGTTCCTAGGGATAAATTCTTCCCTGTGAGGGTGGTGAGGCACTGGCACAGGTTGCCCAGAGAAGCTGTGGATGTACCTGGGGGCATTCCAGTCCAGCTTGGACAGGGCTTGGAGCAACCTGGTCTAGGGGAAGGTATCCCTGCCCATGGCAGGAGGTTTGGAATGAGTCTTAAAGTCCTTTCCATTCCAAACCACTCTGTGACTCTTCCACCAAACATTTATAGCCCGATGACCAACTTTCAGCTGCGAAGCACCACCCTGGCTGTTGTGGAGCTGTACAGTCATTCCAGACACGTTCTACTAAAGGCCGAACACATACAAAGGGCCTCAAGTGATAAATATCTGCCAAAGCCTGGTTTCCATCTTCTCAACTTCCAGATGAAACTTTCCACAGCCCGGCAAACCCACAGCCTTTTTTCAGTGGGCATCAGGTGACTCTTCAGCCTTACAGAGCAGCAGAGGAAATGCAGCTGCTGCAGCAGAAAAGGCTGGAGCTTTAGAGGGAAGAATGTACAGCGTCTCCTTTATTAAACCGTGTGAACAGAGGGTAATGAACACTGGGATGGAGAGCAGGATATAAAAGTGATCCAATCAGGTTATATTTTATCAGTTAAGAAGGCAGCTGAAATACAAGTTGGGGCCTTGGTAGGGGAGTCACCCTCACCTATAAAACCCTGTGGCGTCCTAAAGTTGGCCTACTGCTTTAAAAATGCTCCACAGCACATCATCATCCTTATCCCTGCTGATAAGGAGAGGCAAAGGTCCAGGACACACAGCACGAGTCCCACGGGCACTTCTGTCCCCGGCATCGTGCGCTGTGTCCTCCTCGTGTCCCACTGTGCGGACAGAAAGATCCCCTTGAACATGAGCGCTGACATCCCTCGTGTCCCCACGCTACACACTGGGACCCGCCA